>CM052813.1:25373258-25391493 GCA_028533885.1 Nasua narica
GCTTAACCAACTGAGCCACCCAGGCGCCCCCACAACTATTATTATTACTGATTGGGGTGTGGAAAGCATTTCTCGCCCTGCTTCTTTCTTTTATATGAACTCGCAGACTAGGTTAACACTTCAATAGAATGCCTTGGAATACAAAGGACAGCTATGCTGGTATGTGTACGTTATGGTAATGTTAACGAACTTGGTTCATTTGTTTCAATGACTTAATATTGGTCACTTGTAAAAATTGGAATACTAATGCAATGAGAGAAAAAGATATGGTAATATTCCCTATGTACAATTAAGCTCTTAATATGCTGCTTGAGTAGACAAAGTGCTTTTTCCAAATGTTTCCAATTATAAGAGGAAAAGGAAATTGTTTTTACTATTCTTGGGTCTTTTTTGTTTCAAGTACATTGTTTTTTGAAAATGTGGGAGACAGAGATGCAAATAACTGTTTTCTTTACAATCATCTGCTATAAAATTCCAAGTTTCTCTTTTGTTTTTGTTGGGTGTAATTTATCATTTCTAAAGTTGTGTCGAAAATCGTTTCTGTGAAACACATGGTGGAATGTTTCCTACGGTAAATGAAATAGTAATTTAACTTGTCGTTGTTTGGGTCACAGCGTGTTGTAAGAGACCACTTTTTCTGGATCACCAGCAACATAAACAAAGGGTTTATCACAAAATAAATAAATGTAATCTACAGTTTTCCACTTAACTGTATCAGAAAACATTTGGAGGACATAGCCACATGCTCATTCAATTTAGTTTCAATAATGTTATTGGCATGACAAGGCCAACAAGTATTGCCAAAGTCAATACAGTAGGCCAGGATGTGCCCGGCAGGTTTCACAATGGTGGTGAGATTTTATGTCAAGAGCCTTGGTGTTCACCCAGACGTGGTCCTGTTTCTGGGCCTCCCAAATAAGGGGTCTCCTGTTTCCAAATTAGATAAGCTTTGAGGATGTTGGAAATACTGGAAGGTTTGAGGGAGATGGGGAGAGAAGGAATGACTAAAAGAACTGTTTACGTCAGTGATACATTGAGAATCCAATTGGGATTAAGAAAGTTAAAGCAACATCAACAAAACTTAATTCAGATCTAACTCTCATTAGCATTTTTTCTGTTACTACATCAACAATGATATATTTTTAACATTTTTTAGACTTTCATTTGCTAGTTGCTGGAATAAATCATGTGTGATAATGGCATACTACTAAAAGTTAAAAATGTGTATACAATGAAACAGAACTCTCCTTCCTATCACTGCCCTTCAGCCACATATCTTCCCTCTCCAAAACAACTCCTGGGACCAATCTGTTATAGCTACTTTCAGAAACATCCTATGCATACACGAGAGCGCACATACAAAGCAGCAGTTCTTACACTTAGTGATATAATCATCTTTGAGATTATTCCATATCACTATGTATAAACCTTCCTCATTCTTTTTAATGACTGGAGAGTTCTTGGAACTTTCGTTCTGTTGCTCGGAAAGTTCATTGCATAATAATATTTAATTATTTATTAGACATTTAATTAGACTCCTATCATTGGTTATTTAGGTTGTTTTGGTAATTTACTATTATATACGTTGCCACCATAGATACTACTGAAAGATTATTTCATGAATGTTAAGCACACAGAGAAAATATTTCTGAAAGTGGAATTATTGGGTCAAAAGTTTTGTAAATTTTGTAATCTTTAAAGCTTTTGCCAAATTGTCCTCCAAAGAGCTTTACCAATTCCCTCTAGAAATGTGGGGGAATGACTCCCCACAACTCACCAACACAGTACGTTGTCAAACTCAGTCTAAAATTTGAATGGTCTCTTTTATTCAGACATTAACAGTAAGTCAGAGTCACAGTATTTTAACAGCTTCTTTTGCTTTTAGGGACTATAACAGACCAAACAATCATCTATTCATCCGTGTAACAAATAGGCATTGAGTTCTTATTAATTCATTCAAGAACACCTTCTATGTACCAGGCATTCTGCCAGGCCTGGGGATACAGTGGTGATACAATGATCCCGGATTTTATTGACAATGAGGGAGAGAGACAAATAATCACATACAAGAGCTTGGAAGGAAAAGTACAAAGTCTATGAGGGTATAAAGCGGGACAGTCTCCTCTGGTCTGGAGTGGTTACAAAAGCTTCCTTGAGAAATGTTGTCTGAACTGAAGGATGAGCGGGAGTCATGGAGTGTGTATGTATGTGTGTGTATGTGTGTGTGTGTGTGTGTGTGTGTGTGCATCCACACAGAACTTTCCAGAGATTAGAGAAAGAGCATGTCACCTGCAGAAGGAGAACAACATGTGGAAGAAGGAGGAGCAAAGAATACAAGAAGGCCAGACTGTCGGGCATTGTGGGACAGATTCCCCAACATCAAGGGACTTGCTGTAGAAAGGATTGGATAACATCCAGCCATAAATGAGACTAGTAAAGAATTGAGTGATAAGAGCCATTACAGAGGTAAAGACAAAGTACAAGAAGAATTTAAGTGAATTCCGATGGTTTTAGTTGCTTTGTACAATTTGTGTGCTTAATTTGTTCATTTCACTTATTTGTTTTGGTAAAATAAATACTGTGATACTTCTTAACTCTTGACTCTACTTTAATATTCCAATTGTGGTTGCCTGGAATCCTTTTCTTACAGTTTTATCCTACAAGAAGAACTAAGAGATTTAGGCCTTTCAGACCTAGTGGTTTCTACATGTTCTCATCAGTATAATGAGATCTGAGTCAAGATGGATGGCCCCACCTATGTCACGTGGGTCTCTGACCTCTCCAGGTATATGGTATGGTGCTTGGAATATTGAGACACACTGGTTGGTAAGGCATCCAAATATTTTAGAATATACGGGAAGAGAAGTTAAGACCGGGACAGCTGCCCTTTGACATTTTTTCTTCCTATTTCACCCTTCCCTCAACACCCTCCACTCTGGTGACCATCAGTTTTTTCTTGATATTTAGGACTCTGTTTTTGTTGGTTTGTTCATTTGTTTTGTTTTTTAGATTCCACATAGAAGTGAAATCATATGGTATTTGTCTTTCTTTGAGTTATTTCAACATAATACCTCTAGGTCCATCCATGTTGTCATAAATGCAAGATTCCATTCTTTCATATAGTTAACATTTCATTATATATGTGTGTGTGTATGCATATGTACATACATGCATATGTACAGAAATATATATTTATATATATAAATACACATGCACACATATATAAACATATATATTTATAATACATACCTCATCTTTATCCATTCATCTATTGATGGACACTTAAGTCACTTCCATTCTCGGCTTTTATAAATAATGCTGCAATAAACACAGGGGTGCATATATCTTTGTGAATTAGCGCTTTTGTTTTCTTTGAGTAAACGCCCAGTAGTGGAATAATTGGATCGTATGATATTCCAATTTTTTAACTTTTTGAGGAAACTTCATATTGTTGGAATACTCAGAATATTGAGACTGACTAGGCTATAAGACATCCAGCTATTAAGTAGGTATGGAAGAGAAATTAAGACCGGGGAAGCTGCTCTTTGAAATTATTTTTAAATGAGTTGGAACATCAAACTTGGTTTATATTAACAAGATATAAATACCACAAAGCAAGTATCAATGAAACAATGACTATCACTTTGGCTATTGACACAGTGTACTTTTCAAAAAGTTAAAAAAAATGACTCAAATACAAATAGAAATTATATACATGTCAAAATTGTATGTAACTCTTTAATTAGTGAAGGAACCAGTAAAATGTTAAGACTGGTTCAAAGGAGATTTTGAAGAACAGATTTATATAGTCAGACTAAAGAATGCTAAAATAAACTTGCTCACAGATGCAAAACTGTTTAATATTCTACAGAGTAATAAACTGTAATGTCTGGGGGCTCTCTTCTCCATCAGATGGAAACCGAATGCATCTCTACTAGACACAATTCATCTGTGTTGTAATGAGCAGAAATCATTTGCATTGCCCTCAAACAAGAATCATTTCTCATTGCTATCAGTGTTCTAGAAGTTAATCTCTCTCCCTACAGAGCTGTAAAATAGCCTGGGCAATAGGAAGCCAAAGGGACATGCTCAGCAGCACTGCATTGATAAAATAGCCTGTAATCCTTCTGCTTTTTTAAACATTGTATCACGGGGCATTTATGCTGATGAAGTCAGAGCACTCATTTTACGACGATCACCTCAAGTCGGATGTTCAAAAACTCGCATCCTGCTGCTGCACCAAGATTGAAGAGAAGGTTCATATATCACATATTAGTAAGAGCTAGAAATTAGCACTGGAAGCAGTTAAACTAATCTATAATGAATTATTCTCATAGCACCAACTAGAAGGATCACTGCTCTTCGACCCACATTTTATTATCTTTAGTTCTACTACAAACTACGTTTCAGTCATAGAAAGTAAAACCTTTATATTACCTTTAAATTCTTTGGTAGTATGAATTTAGCATCAACTTACTTGCACTTGCTTTCTTTTTGACTAGAGAACGTTGTCAGACACTGCTGAGGGGGCGAGAAATAGAGAAAATCTTGGGCTTGTGGCAGGAAGCAGTATCTAAAGATGCCATTTCCAAGCATCTGGAAATGCCTGAACAGGAGGTTCAAAGCAAAAGTGAAGGCTGGGAAGAAGCCCGATGGTCCATGAAAGGAAAACAGTGAAGTACACTAATATTTGGCACCTAATATTTGGGCATCTCAACAGGAAACATCAAAATCTGAGCAGAAGAGCAAGAGAGCCAGTGTTCAGGGTTGTATCAGCTAGGGCTCAGAGAAGCTGACCATGATGAATATTACAGAATGGAGAATTTAGTATAGAGACTGGATCTTATGCAATTGTGGGCAGAGATGAGGAAGCAAGGATCTGAAAATGGGAGTCGAAGTTTTGGTGAAAAGCCCGGACGCTGGTGAATGAGTCAGAATTTGCAGGAAATCTTGAAGTGAAGCACATCTAGGTCGTGCACTGGGAATAAGGAGTCCCTGGCCCTTTGAGGCTTCCAGCAATGTGATCCCATGACAATGTACCTGGTGGAGGGCATTGCCATTGAACATCAGGGCTGCAGTTGGGAAGGACAGATAGATATGGAGTGGGGCGGGCTAAGGAGGAATGGAACCCACTGGCACTGCTCACCCCATACTCAGCAATGACCTTCAGGAAATAACAGTACTATTTCACTTCTATACTCCAAGTCTTGCGCCATGTCAGTTTTGGTCAACTCTAACTCGGAACCATAAAAGAAAGGGGATTCAGGGACATGTAGTTGACAATAGAACAATCCAGGACACACTGGGCGAATCTGAAATTGTCTGGTGAGAATTAAGTCAAACAAAAGACATAAATGCCAGATAATTTCTAAGAATTCTTTTGGAGAGTATTTTTGGTAGACAGACTTCCTCTGAAGAAGACAGACCCCACCAATAAAGACATGCCACCAAGGGTACTGAAGGACCCAGCAGTGACATGTATGGACACATGCATATATTTGTCTACAGCTTCCTCGTAAACTGAAAAATGTATATTTTGTGTCCATCAAAGTGAGGTAGGAGTTTGGACTACTTGAACCATGGGTTAGTGGTCTGATGTAAATTATTGTGACCAGTTCACAGCAACTTATTGCTTGAGAGGGAAAACACCAAAGAAAACCAGTCTCCATTCAGTTGATTTCCTTCCAAGTTCCCTCTTCCAAATGGATGCAAAGTTCTCATTTTCCCTTCTTTTTTCCCTTTTATTCTTTTTATTCTTCCTTCCTTTCTCTTCTCCCTGCCATTTTTTTTTCTGCTCCACACTTCTGCATTTATCCATAGAACACAAAATGGTGTATGGGTTGATGGATAATTAATAATAATAACAATTAATAATTAATTCTGATTCATAACAATGGGAAACAGTTTCAAGGTACAACATAATATAATGCCAAGAGCAATGGACAGAACCAGAAGGTGTGGGCACTGCTGTTAGTATGATGACTGACGGTGAGCTACTCAATAGCTCTGAGGTTCCAGAGATCAGATTTCTCCAAGAGTAAAGAAACAAAACAAAAACAAGAAAATAACCGTGTGTGTGTTCTTTTTTAAAAGATTTTATTTATTTATTTGACAGAGAGGAAAGAGATCACAAGTAGGCAGAGAAGCAGGCAGAGAGAGAGAGGGAAGCAGGCTCCCCGCTGAGCAGAGAGCCCGATGCGGGGCTTGATCCCAGGACCCTGAGATCATGATCTGAGCCGAAGGCAGAGGCTCAACCCACTGAGCCACCCAGGCGTATCCTGTGTGTGTGTTCTATGAAAGAATCGCTTTGAAGACCTACAAGGCATCTTAATTTAATAAAAGCTCTGAGAACTCCTACAGTAAAGAACTCTTTCTACCTTTGTTCAGTTCAGTGTTTCCCGAATTAATTTAATTCTGGAACGCTTTTCTTGTAATGCCTATTAATACTCTACAGATGATATACACTGTGGGAAATGTTCCAGATGATGCCTAGGGTACTTCTTTCACCCCTGCAAGACCTTGAATTTGCCCACTTTTCTCATAAAACTCAAACCATAATATAAATTCCATGACTAGATGAACATTGATCAGCCTGGAAAGGGACACCCCCCACCCTTTTTTAATGAAGACTTTGGTGAGGACCAATTCAAGAGGAAATATATAAAATGCACTTGGTAATGTAAAAAATGGATCATCTAGATTTGTCTGCAATCAAAAGACCCAAAGTTGGTTGTCTGTGTTTCTCAGGTGCTCACAGAGAGTAATCTCATTCAGGAATGTTTTTGAAGTCCAACAGCAGCAATACGCAGAAAAATATACCCTCCCATCTTGTATTGGATGACATCAGATCTTCTACTGGGATGGTTGGCTGGGATTCTAATCTTCCAAGTGCTTGAGACCTTGGATAGATCAACTGACAGAAGGTTGGACAGTTGGTTTATGCTGGGAATCAAAATCCAGCCATCCTCTTACACAGATCTTTTGGGCTTACCACTAGGGGTCACTAAAGAGAGACAGGAGACTCCAATTTTTTTCTAAGTGATTCCAGAATAGCCATGGGCTTTGGACAACATGTGAATTAGGGCTTCTTCAACTTTAATGTGCATTTGGATAACCTGGGATTTTGTGCACATTCCAATCCAGTGGTTTTGGGGTGGGGTCTGAGATTCTGCATTTCCATCAAACTCCTAGGTGATGCCGATAGCGTTAGTGCTACAGTATAGGTTGCTTGGGAAGAATGCAGGATCTCAAAATGGAACATGGCCTCAACTCAGCTCCCTTGTAGGAGATAGAGATTACATCTCATCTTAGCTGAATCCATATTTCTTCTTATTCTACCCTCCTCTTTCCCCTCTCTTTCCGTCTCCCTCCTTCTCTCTTCCCTCTCCTCTTTACCTCCTACCCTTGCCCCTCTATCTCCTTCTTCCCTCTTCTTTCCTTTTCTGTTAGTTGTATTTTGAGTTCAATTATCTCAAAGGATACATTCCCAAATATTTGTTATTATAGCTTTTCCTCATGAAATCTAGCTTGGTGGCATTAATATTAAGTTATTGAATAAGCAGTATAGAACCAGAGGCATTGCAAACAGTTAAATGCATATTTTTTTCCGGCAGTTTCTTCTCTGCCCCCCCCTCTCTTTTTTTGCATAAATTACCTTTTGTGTAATTAGATGAAGGTGATCTTGAGTAACTGGTTCTGGCTGAGGCAGGCTAGAATATATGGGTATGTTCTATGTCTTTGGTATTAGGCTCGATTTGGTGTTATTCTTCAACCCCAGTGAGGAAGTTATTTTCACCAATGAGAAGTCTACTTTGGTACTTCTCTCAGAGCTGAAATGAAAAGACAATTATCTTTGTAGGATCCAGAAAGTCTCATTTTCCATACAGTGTAGTAACTTAATGAAAATAAAAGAGAGAGAGATAGCAAATCTCTTTTGGTTGAGAGATTTGCGAATGGCCCTCTATCTGGGGTAAATGTAAAGATTTTGTTGTAGTTGTTGTTGACTTTTTTGTATAGGATGTCATTTAAAAAAATAGCACCAAAATACCACCATCCAGAGATAACCACTGGTAATTTTGAGAGAACTTCCAGTCTTTTTTTGTCCCAATGTGTTCATTTTTTCAAGATTATGGGATACTGTTTTATAATCTGATGCCCTCACCTCCCAATATAGAGTAAATGGTATCCCATTTCCATAAGTATCTTTCTACACATTAATTGCTAACAGTTCTGTGATAACCTAACCTATATTCTGCAATTTACATAATTAATGCCCAGTTGTTTGATATTCAGGTCATTCCTAATTTTTTACATGAATGCCAAAAAATTTTTATGAGTGGTCTTATATAGACATATCTGCCCACATCTTTGGTTGGGTTTGGAAAAGTTCCAAGATGTACAACTGCCAGGTTCAAAGCTTTGAGACACGGACTGAAGGATCTCCCAGGAAAGCTGCACAACCTCGGGCGGGAGCGGCAGGTGGGACTCAAAGGCAAGGTCCCTGTGCTTGAACCAAGCCCGGGAGATTAATCTCTGTGCCTCTGTAGGACCGGGCAGTACTATTTCCTGCCACGTGAAGTTGTTTTGCAGAACAAGTGGCAGAATATATGGCAACCCTGAAATGAAAATAATTAACAAATGTCAGCTATTATTATTATTGTTATGTTTTTTCCTTTGCGGTCAGCAATAAACCTGGGGTCTTTCAATGCTCAATTCAGAACCCTGGCTTCTACGTTTCTGCCAGGGCCAATAATAATAATAGCTGACATTTGTTAATTATTTTCATTTCAGGGAAACGATGGTCCCAGAGACCGGCGAGGGCTGGGAAAAGCTTGTGTGGACGAGACTTCAGGAGAGGGAAGTATGAAAAGACTCTTCTCCCGCCTCACCTGGGAAGGCTTATTGGAAATCTTTCCTAGGAATAGAGTCTCAAAAACAACTGAACCAAATGGAACCTTTCAGGGGCCCCAAGGCTAACTAACCTCTTACTTCATACCGGCAGCCTCGGAGGATAAAATACGGCAAGAGACAAGCAGAGGAGTTTCTGTGGGAGAGACAAAATCACGCTCTCCTGGAAAGAGGAAGTAGGTCTTTGAAGGCCAGGAAGGAAACTAGGGAGGCAAAGGGGAGGCACCCGGGGGGTAGAGTTCAAAATTCCAAAGTGCACACTTAAAAAGGGACACAGCAGGTGCGGGTAGGGTCTCACTTGGGAATGTGAAGTGTACTTCTGGGAGAACATTCTGTTTCCTCATCATCAGAGCAATGAAAAAGGACCTGAGAAAAACACGTCCCTATCACATAAACCAGAGCTCGGCAACGTTTTTCTGTAAAGTGCCAGGTAGTAAATATTTTGGGCTTTGTGAGCCATGTGTGTGTTTCAACTACTTCCGTGAAAAGTCCCAAAGTAGCCACAGATAATACATAAACAAGTGGGTGTGGCTGTGTTCCAATAAAACTTTATTTACACATAAAGGGCGTTGGCTGGATTTGGTCCGCGGGCGGTAGTTTGCCGAGCCCCAATATAACCTTCTCCAGCACGAGTCCCTTTTTTTCTGGGTGTTAGAAATTAATTCAAGAAGCCTGTGGGTGACGACTCTCCAGGGGCTCTGTTGTGTTGACTTTGGATCGACCTTAGCATTTGTTTTTGAGTCAACGTGAGCCTTGCCTTGGACAAAGCCTGTTCCCTCTCTGGATGCCAGCTTCCTCATCAGGGATGTCAGGGTCTTATTGAGGCATATGATCTGCAGGTGTTCTCTTTGCAAATTCACTGATTCATATAATGCAGCTATATTTGGAACGTAATCCTGTATAACATCGATCTGAGAACCTTAACTCTCACATGCCTTCTGAAAAGCTGGCTCAATAAATTTCATGACCTAATTTACAAGCAGATTATGGTAAGAAACAAAGTAAAATTTCAGTTTTTCAAAGAGAGAAAAGAAAACCTTTGCCAAAGATAGGGGAGACTGTAAAAAGATGTTGAACAGATCCCAAGCCCGTGGCACAGGAAAGACCCAGAAGTTCTAAAGACCTAGAACTTTTGCCTGTGCTCCCCCTCCTTTTTTCCAGAGAAGATGGGAGATGAGCTCAACCATTAGTCTATCCTTCACAACATAGTGTAGTCACTTCTCTGTAGATATCCATTCCCTGTAAATCAACAACAAAAACAGCTTAAACAAGATGGAAGTTTGCTTTTCTCCTGTGAAGGGGGTGACAACGTCAGAGTTACAGACGTTTCCTCATCATGAAAGGAAGTTTGCTTTTCTCCTGTGAAGGGGGTGCTGAAATTTGACAGTCTGACGCCCGTACGGAAGCTATCTCAGAGTCACCAGGGACCTGGGCTCTTTCTTGCTCTGGCCACGTTGTAAGCCTGTGACTTCCATCTCAGGGTCCAAGATGGCCACCCAAGCTTCAGCCATCATATCTCAAAAGAAGATGGAAGGGGAAGGAAACTTAGTTACCTGGCCACAACAAGCCACAGTGGAGAGTGGGAAATATAGACTTTTCAGGTGGGTAACAACGCACCTAGATAAAAGTCAGGGCTCTTTTATTAAAGAAAAGGATAACGGATGTTCATAGGCCTCCACCCGTCCACAGAGAGGCCGCTATTAATCTAACAATGATATAAAAATATAATGAGTAACTGTGAGAAGTTCAGGGAAAGCGGTAGCCATCAGAGCGGGTCAAAGTCTGTGTTTGGGAGAATGGAAGTGTTTAAAAAACACTCCTCTTACAAAGTGGCTCTGGGTTGGCGCTTGCTCGGTGGGTAGGCATCCTCCAGGCCTGGAAGCAAGAGGAAGAGCATTCCCAGGCAGAGAGCGTGGCCCTGGCGAGTCCCGGGAGCCCGGGAGAGTTTGGTTCTGCCATGGTCCAGCAGCCGAATACAGGCCCGTGTTGTTGGCCTGGAGTGTAGGCAGGGGAGAGAGGCCCATGGCTAGGCTGGGAAGGCAGGAAGGAACCAGATCACCGGAAGCTTTCGGAGTCATGTTGAAAATTGTGCTTTATTTTTGGAGCAACAGAAGGCCATTAAATGAATCTAAGGGAGGGGTTGGCTCCCTCTGATTTATGTTTCAGATCATCCTGGCTGCCTGCTGCGTAACGAGAGCTGGCTATAGGGCCGAGGGGCTGCAGGGAGAGGTGGTTCCCAGAGTAGGGGACAGTTGGACGGGGACAGACAGTGGGGGTAGAATGGAGGCATCTTGATAAAAGGCTAGAGGTAGTGGATCAGGCAGAGGGGAGACTTCTGGGCAGAATGGTCAGGAAACCCTGTTTCTGGGGATGTTACTAGATGGGGGAGCCTCAACGCTTCAGGGACAAGGAGTTCTGAATGCTGGTGAGGCTTCGATCTTCCTTGGGATCAAAGTGAAGGGTCACAGAACAGTAAGATGGGTTTCTCTGACCAGCGTCTTCTAGCATTTGGCCCTTTATCAAGTGTGCAAGGCCAACTAGCAGCCATCCTGCCACCAGGTGGGAGGTGGGAAATGACGGAGTGAAAGGCCTGGCACCGTAAATGTGAGGGAGGAGACTCATTTCTCAAGTCTATGCCTGTCTGAGGTGCTGTGGAATCGTGGGGCTCAGGTGACTGACCTACTTACTCCAAACTTATTCCAACGTAATGCACCGCCTCTGCCTTCGAACCTCCAGCCTGGGAATTCGGGAAGTTTAGGCTCATCGAAACTTCCTGCATTAGGACTTGGAAATGAAGCCTGTTTCTCTGAGTCACTGACTCACCCCTGATCACAAGCGTTTGGCCTGTGCCTTTGGGGTCACTGCTGGACTCGAGTGAAAATTACAAGCTTAAGACAGAAACAAACTGTCACTTCCTTGTAAATCAAACAACACCGATGGAGCAAAGCCCAAGCTCAAAGGTCAACACGGACGTTACCGAAATGTTTTCTTTGCTATATATTTTAATTATGCAAGTATAGCTGGAGACGAAGCATAAACACGCGGTAGTGAAGAGTTCTGTTTCCAGAAAGTTCTGGACGATGAGATGAGTGACCCCACCCTATTCCTTGCAAACCTTGTCAAGACCTGCTGTTTGGGGCAAGGGTGCTGAAGAACTAGGCTGGAGAAAATGGTACAGATGGAGCGTTTGGAAAGTCCAAATCTGTTGCTGATATCCCCTGGTCCCCTCTGGCCCACGTGCACAACCTGATTTAACTTCTCGCAACAGACATACACAAATACCGCATTCCTTTGCCACTGAGATGGTACAACAGTCACCAGCAAACTCCCCGGGGGCCTGGCTATCCTGGCTCAGGAATTACTGACAGCCAGCTCGGAGCTGAGGGGCTGCGGGACTGTCACTGTCCCGTGATAACCCGGACCACTCTGTTCTCTGGCCGTCTCTCTTCTCGGGCGTGTTTTCTGGATGCCTTTCTTTTCCATGAAAGCACTGATGTCCATAGAAGTGCTTTTCAAAGTCACCAGGGCTCTAAAAATTAAAGGGAATGAAGGCAAAACCGCAGCTATTTTACCTACTTCTGGAAAACAAAAAATAAAAGCTGACATCTGGTAAGTAAGAAACTTCCCTGGCATCCCAAGTAACTAACTTTTATTTCCTCATCATGAAAGGGACGGCTCTCCATCGGTGGCCTTTCTTATTTACACCACACACATGGTGATGGCTCCGACATCCAGTCCCTTTAGTATAAACAGAAAGGGTGGCCTTTTTCTGTGGAAGTGAATGAATTGAAAAACAAAGCTGTTCTGTATACCCACTCCTTCCAAACGAATAAAAGAACTACAGTGCTCTGAGGCTTGGGCAAAATAGTTGCATTCAAATTAATTTTGCCCCCTTCTTCTTCCCCCTCCCCACTTCCCACCACTCCCCCCCTTTTAAGGAGAAAAAGGACCATTTAATCACCTTATAAGGGCAGAGAGCATTCAGGGAATAGTCCAAGAGTCAGGAGGCCCAGATCTTATTCTTGGCTCAGACAGGAGCTCTCTGGGCGATCCCGGGGCTGTCCCTTAACCGCGTGCCTCTGTTGATGCAGCTGTGATATGGGGACACGGCTGTGTGTGTGTGGTGCCCATGTGGGGCCTCGGGCGAGAGGTCCAAAGCGAAATGTGGGGTCCATTTTGCTGGTGGTGGGCTGTTTCCAATTTGAAATGGCTGTTTGCCTTTCAGGAATAAGAAAGTGACCGGGGAGGTCTTAGATGGGATAACGGGTATTAGAAAGACACTAAAACACAAACGCACAAATAAGCCCTAGGGGTCCCTGATCTCTGGGGGTTCGATCGCCATGGCAACAACAGCCTCCAGAATCTGACTTTATAAAGAACTTATCACAATGTTGGGCCGTTTTTTTTTTTTTTTGTATTAGTGAAGTATGGTGCCATTTTCCTCTGAAAAAACAGCTTGATGTTTCCTGCTGTGTATTTGAAGAACGAAGAAGGAGAGGAGTGGGCATGTTCAAGTTTGTGGCAGAGATCTGGTCAAACTCTGCACCTGGGCCGGGGCCTCTGGGGTTTTGGCTTTTCCTCGGAGATTTGATTGTGTTCACCTGCCAAGGTCACTTATAGCCGATTGCGGTTCCCGTTGGCGGGTTTTCTAGTGAGCAGAGCTGAGCCTGCTTCTAAGAACGAACGTGCTGCTCCTTGCTTCTGACTTTGGTGAATCCCAGGAGAGCTGCCCTTCTCGTGGCTTTCCTTGTGGCCCCGAAGCATTCCCCCGCTTCTTCATGGCTTTCCCAGACCTCGGCTGACCCGGAAACTCTTACAAATGTTTGTTGGGAACAGTGGAGAAGATTTGCAGTCAGGAACCCAGAGCATACGTCTGAGAAAGGAGGTCCAAGAGTTTTTCTTATTTACTACAACGGCAGTGGGTGTCTCTGAACTTGGCTTGAGCTAATCACCCTGATGGCCAGGTACTTGAAAGTTGAGTGTGATAACAGAGCTTCTGGCCCAGGTAAGGCCATGGAATGGAGACCTTGCCCATCCTTGTCTCTCCTCCTCCTTTGGGTATATGGCTTAGCTCCATCCGTGCAAAGTGGACTCTCACTCCCGAGACACAGTGAGAGATTTTGTACTGGGTTGGATCCCAGACACCCTGTGGAAAAGTCCTATGCTTTTCAACTTTTCCACATTTGTATTCCAGGTGTGCTGGGATTGGGTCATTTTTGCACCCAGTCCCTTGTCCACCATACTTACTGCCAGAGGGAAACAAGAAAGTGGTCACTTTGTCTTTACAAACATCTGACCTCTGTATTCCCTGCAGCAGGGCTCCAAACTCCTTTGCACTCCCAGGAGGCCCTTCTTGATTTGGCTCGGACATAATTCCATCTTCTCCTTCCCTCTCCCCCTTCCCGGACAGCTTCAGGTCTGTGGACACATTGTTCCTTCTCCTGCCATGTATTTCCTGCTTCCACGTGTTCCTTTTCTTTCTGGTGAGCTCCTATGCATCCTTCATGACCCAATTCAAGGGTGATATATTAAGGTTGCCCTGAGGCCATTCCCACCTCTGCCTGCAGGTAGAGTTAACGACCCCTTCCTGGGGAGCTATCATTGCCCTTGGGAGAGTGTCTCTTTCAGAGGCAGTATCCCATTGTGCTGTGCGGGAACTACAGGCTCATGTGCCCACCTCCCTCCCTAAACTGTGGACTCCTCATGGTCAGGGGTAAGAGCTTATTCATCTTTATGATACTAGTTCCAGGGTTAAGGCCAACAGATGCTCAGTACACAGGACAGGAACACATGCATTCAACTCTAGGGTCTGATAAGTATATTTAATTATTTTAGATTTTGAAGACATCTAGAAAGTGACATTGCCAATAATTTGCATAGGTTTTCTATATTTTGGAGGATCAGTATTAATGTAAGCTCACTTTTAGAACTAAGCGAAGATACGCCTTGGGCTAAAGAACCCCATGTGAATGAAAAAATCCTGTTTTAGACAGATTGCTTTAATAGAGAGGGGTTCGCATGCTCTAACTGGGGCAGTAATAACACTTCAGCTTTCCTCAATGTTTCCTGTGCACCAGGCCCTATTAAATCCTTCCTGTGCATTGTCCATTGGGCCCCTCCAACAACCTTTCAAGGTGGGTATTATTATGATTTCAATTTTTCAAGTGGGGAAGTAGAAAATGAGGTAAGTTGCAAAGTCACGCAATTGGTAATAGGGATGAGGAATTGGCTGGCAGATGCCGAAGCTTCTACATTCCACCCTTGCTAACCGTCCCCCATTGCTGACCTCTCTCCAACCTCCCCATCCTCCCACCTCCCCCCACCCCCGCTGACCACTACTGCTTATCTGCCCACCCCTCCCCCACCCTCACCCCTGCCACTCGCTACCATCTGATGAATGAGGGGAATGGGGGTCGTGCAAGTGATTCTAAGAACAATTTTAGGAGACACCATGACTTCACCATTGTTCTGTGTATTAACTTATTTAATCCTGACACTGACTCAGTGAGAGGGGTACAATTATTATCCTCATTTTATAGATGAGAAGACAGAGACGGAGAAGTCAGCAGTTTGCCCAGGGGCGACCGAGCTAAGTGGCAAACCTGGGAGAGAAACCCAGACAGGCCGGCTCCACAGACCGCGCTCTTAACGACCCTGCTGGGCAATCTCCCAGGAACCTCGGAACCTCGTCCCCAGGGAACCGGGACAGCTGTCCAGACAGGATCCAGAGCTTCAGGAGCCTGAGGACGCTACCCAGGGCCCACTGGGAAGTCTCGCAGCTCTTCTGAAGTCACTCTCAATCGACATAAAACTGCAGGTAAGACCAGTGTTCTTGTGCGGCAGCCAGGCTCTCCGAGGAGCTGTGGCGAAGGCCAGCCCTGCTTCTTCTCAAGGAACATTCTGGAATGGCTCACAAGTCCTTCTTCCCAAGTCCTCTGCTCTCACCCTGCTCAGCAGAGTCCTGCTGTGGCCTCCCGCTCCCCCCTCACTCCCTCTCCCCAACCCCCCACATCTGCTGATGGCAGCTCCCCGCTTTCCTCAGAATCTCCAGGTGGCAGGACCCCAGGCGGTCCCCCTTCCCTGAGGACTTTCTTCAGCCTGGTGCCTCTGTCCACTTCTCTCCACTTCAGGGGCAGCTACCAATCACTTTCCTCAGATATGTCAGGAGGGAAGACACTGACAGGTCTGGGTTGGCTTCTCGAACCAAGCCTGGCACAGGGTGCTGCCAACCTAAGAACTTGTTGTCCTCGTCCCAGGTATGAGGTCTGGAGCCAGCTTTGGGGAGACAGATGGGGACAAAAAAAAAAAGAAAGCGGAAGCACATGGGGAAAGAAATGGCCACCCAGGGCTGCCTCTTCCTCAGGGGCTGAGGACAGGGTGGTCCCCTTTGAAGGGGCTATAAATATGACAGTCAGTGCGATGGATGTCTTGGGTGTAATACCATGGGGTGTGAATCGTCTCTCTGGTCCACCTCGTAACCTGTCCCTCTCCAGATCCGGGAGGTGTTACTCTATAACCACGGAAAGCAGGGCCCTCCCACTGGCGACTATTGTAAACCTAACTGATTCTGTCAGGTTCCAGGGGAAAACAGATGGCACAGGCAAGCCGGGGAACTAGAGAGAGTTCAGTGAGGGAACTATTTACAAAGCTGTGGGTGGGCAGGAAGAGGGGAAGCCAGCAGGGGGTGGAGACACGCTGGAGACCCGGGGCCATCTTTAGGCCAAAAAGGCCGGGCAGGGCAGGGCAGGGAGTGGTCCCGGGGCGCAGAGAGAGTGGCCTCACCGTGACTGCAGGACACCGTGCCATCAGCAGTCCTGCAGCTTTCGGGAAAGGAGCCTCTGCCCACCTGTGACTCAGAAGGAAAGGAGTGGGCAGATCAGTCCCTCCTTCTCCCCCGCCCCCTGCCCTTTGATCTGCTGTCAGGAACCACACCGAAGCCAGGGGGCAGAGGCCCCAGGGGAGACATGTGGTGTCGCCCCCCCTACCCCGTGTCCCTGAGCACAGTGGGGAAGACCCCAGAGGGACGCGGGAGGGGCAAGCAGAGCCCACAGAGCACACTGACTTTCCTCATCCTGCAACACTTGTTTTCCAGAAGTAACCGCACTGACTCGGGCCCAAGGAAGTAGCATATTCCCCACTTATTCCATTTCACACATTTTCAAGGGAAAGGAAATCAGACTGTTGGAGTGTCCCATCCTCGAGCTTCAAGTACATTTTTCTGGGATCTTAGGAGAATTTCTCCACTTCAGTAGAGAGGCGCTGAATATTCCTGAAATACCAAAAAGGAATCGGTGTTGGGGAAAGGCGGACACACAGACGTGGGAAGGACGGCTGTTCGGCCGAGGGTCTGCAGCCGGGGGCACACGGGGCCTGCCCAGCCTGCAGTGGGTGGGCGTGTGGCCCCTCAGGGAATGGCAGGTTATCGTCAACCACAGCCAGGAACCCAGCAGAAGGCCTCCAGAATGGAAGGGACAACCCAAGAGAGAAATGGGAAGCTGGAAAAGGCTGAAAAGAATTTATCCTGAATTGACATGCGTTAAGCTTCTGCTGGGTAGTAGAATGAGGGCTTCGAATAAAAATAAAGTTCTACGTAAATATATATATATATTTATATATATATATATTTATATATAAGTTGTGTGTGTGTGTGTGTGTGTGTTTGGTGCACCTGCCTTTGGCAGTGGCATATTCTAAACTCACAGCAAATTCTCCTGTTGCTGTTTGGGATAGAGGATAATGCTTAAATCCTCAACTATAGCTCAACTTTGGCCCTTCCCATATCTGCATTTCCTTTAGGATAGAACTATTCCCAGAGGAGGAGTTTGTTCTGAGTTAAAAGGTGTTAATTGATGTAGTGTGCAAGTCTATAAAAAGTTGCTGATAGAATAAGATATGGCACTCAGGGAAAGTGGCTTCATTATATCATCTTTGAAGGCCCAAATGAAGGCATGTTTAGATTAAAAAAAATACCTCCCAGGGAGTTAAAAATGTACTGGCCAGAAGTATATCTCTTTCCCATCACTCATGCATGTTCACACAAAGAAGAAACCACTAAGGGATGCTTGATGTTTAGTTGTTCTAGATGTTAGTGGGAGGCAGGGAGGTTGAAGGTCCTGGCATGTGCCTCTAATTTATTTCCTTCTCCTTTCCCAAGAGTGGGAGAAAAAATATTTTGAACTTGGCGTTATTAAAAAGTTCATGCTGTCCGCTTAGCTCCTACCTATAATCCTCTCTCTTTCTGGACCGAGAATGAGTTTCGATCTCCAGATTCACTCAACTAGAAGATTCTGATTTTGTGTGCCTAACAAAAAGAGGAGTATGAGTAATT
>CM052813.1:25391593-25474886 GCA_028533885.1 Nasua narica
GTCCTTGGCTAATAACCTTCTATTTGGCAGCGGAACACTCCTAATCTCACGAAATGAAGATACTGTTCTTTCCTCAGTTGTCCTTGGGCGGTGATTTTCACACTACAGGTCCTGAAATCAATGCAAGGGATCATGACCAGCATTAAAAATAATAATAGGATAGAACGGGACTGAAAATGTCAAACCATGTGGCATGCGTGAAAATAAATAGAAGAGCTTGGGGTTAGTCATGCTTATTTGTGTATGTTTGGTTTGGCTTGTGGCATAAAATGTATTTCTTGCTGGATCACTGCAAAGTTCCGAAGTCACTGAACTAAGTTATTGCAGGGCAAAATCTTTAGCTTGCAGTGGAGTTTTGCCATGAAGGCTTGGCCTCCTGGGCTGGAGGGTCTATCTCCTGTCTATCTCCATGTTTCCAATTTCTCAAAACCATTTCCATTCCTAGTTCCATATCCCAAAGTGCTGCTATCCCCCGCCAGCACCACACTCCTACTGCCCCCCAAGACGCCAGGCCTCAGAAATAGCATGACCTACATACCCACGATGGTCCCTTCTAAAGTCGACTTTGGGCTCTGCTGTCCTAGAAACTGTTGCAGACGTGGTCCTGGGACTGGTCTTACAGAAAGACTTCTGTTTTTCCCGTTTCCTTCCAGCACACTCTCTCATTTCTCTAGCCTGACCCGCCAAAGCATGGCTAGGGGATCTTCAAGATGGCCTTCCAACACTCTAAGTGTTGGAAGAAGGAGGACGGTTACTGGTGTCACAGCTTGTTTGTTCTGTTTACTCTTGGATAAGAGTCTACTCACTTCTTCAAAGGGCCCAGCCCAAGAAAGAATTTAAACTTCAGTTGGAAAGGTCAGTGAATCAATGAAACCCCACCAAATAATCATACGTTCTCTCCATAGGCATTTACTGAGCAACCCTTTTGCCGTGTCAGGCCCTACACTAGGTGCTGGCAATAGGCTGGCTATAGAACAGGAAAGGGAATCCACTTGTTGGCCTCAGGACTCTGATTCTGACGAAGAGAACCATCCTGAAAAACAATCATGAAAACTGTTTTCATCAATGTGGGAATAAAGAGCTGTGGCTCCTCAGAACAAGGAAACAACGCTTGACCTGGGAAAAGGTGGGAGAGGTTTTACACAGGAGAGGACGCCTGAGCTGAGTCTGGGGGTGCTGGGAGCATAAAGCCTGGCTGGAAAAGACACTCTCAGGTGGACGGGGGCTGGATTATAAAGAGCTTCATATGCCAGGTCTAAGGGGATGGCTTATCCCAATGGCAACAGGGTTCTTGCCTGTTGGCTAGGTTTTATTATTTTGTTAAAGACTTTTAAAAATTTATTTATTTGAGAGAGAGAGTACAAGCTGGGTGGGTATGAGCAGAGGGAGAGGGATAAGCAGACTAGCCACTGAGTGAGGAGACTGACTCAGAGCTCGATCCCAGGACCCTGGGGTCCTGACCTGAGCCAAAGGCAGCCACTTAACTGACTGAGCCACCCAGGTGCTCCCCATTAGTGGTTTTAAAGTAATTAATTGATACGATTTATCTTATAATCCAGATTTGTTTGGAATAGCAAAAAATGAGAAAAAAAATTACTGTCCATAATGAGAGGACATCTTTGAAAATCTATACAATAAGATAACATGTGTCCAGGAAAAAAAATGACATGCTTTTTTTAAAAAAAAAAAGATTATTTATTTATTTATTTGACAGAGAGAGAGAGGGATCACAAGTAGGCAGAGAGGCAGGCAGAGAGAGGGTGGAAGCAGGCTCCCTGCTAAGCAGAGAGCCCAACTTGGGGCTCGATCCCAGGACCTTGAGATCATGACCTGAGCCGAAGGCAGAGGCTTTAACCCACTGAGCCCCCCAGGCGCCCCAAAAATGACATACTTGATATACATTAGCACAAAAAGAACGCTCATTGGAATTTTATCGAGATTTATTTACGCTTACTACTGTAATACATTCTCTTAAACCCATTTTAAATTCTGACTCTCAGTCTGAATATTTTGAAGATTGCCTAGTAAAAGTCCTATGTGAAAAAGAAAAGAGTCTAACATAAAAGGAATAACAAGTTAACTCCAGATCTGAATATGACTCAGCATTTCTTCCAAGTCCACGATATACTCAGGGCTATTCTTGGAGCCTCCTGGTGATGGTCATAGAAAGACACCACGTTTTCCTTGCATTTCCTAAATTTCAGTCCCAGATGATGTCCCTGGGATCTTGTATCTAGGCCCCTGGATCTGTTATAGTCCTTTGCTCTTCCGTCTTCAGTACCGTGTCCCCTGCTCTGTCATCTCGCTCTGAGCCTATGTGGTTCTGGGAGCCAGGCATGCAGGTGACCGTCATCCATCGCTGTCCTCAGAGCAGCATGGTGAAAAGGAACGAAGACTGCCCCTCTGCTCTCACCTGACAAGTCAGGTGCCAAAACTACATTTCCCAGACAGCATTTCGCTGGGCGTTAGATTCCACTATAATCCAGATGTCTCGGTCGCGATGGCCATATTCCCCTCATGGGTTGGATTATGGAAAGTTAAAAACGATGCGAACTCATGCACTAGTTCAAGTAGGCACTACCTAGTACAAGGAAGGAACAGAGTATAAACCTCAGAGAGAGATTCTAGTACGTTCAAGAATAAGTAATACGTCCCAAGTAAAAGAATACAAGACCATGCATTTGCAAGTGAGGTACCATTCCAAATGTAACCCAAATATATTTATGTCCCACGGACGGGGTCCAGTGTTTGCAGTCACAGTCAAAGAAGACATTTTCAACTTCATATGCTTTGAAGGATAGAGACTTTCCTATACCTTTTCTTAACAAAATTCATCTTTAAAGAACTTTCCAAGGATCTCTAGAAATATTGTCACTTCCCAAAGCTCAATTCTGATCCTACTGAATCTCCCTCCTTCCTCTCATCCATGCAGCTTGATTGCTGCTCCCCCACCCTCTCCTTTAGAAGCTCTCCTCCCTTCCACCCGGTATGTATCCCCAGGTATTACCTCACTGGCCGCTAGGACTTCCGTATCCATGTGCTCCTTCTCCCAGACCTCTCCAGGATGGCCAGAGAATCCAGAATTTCTATACTTCCCGATCATCCCTTGGTCCTTGTGGACAAAAGCACATGGCAATTCCTTGGAAACAGAGCTGTTTTCTCACTTCAGTGAAAAACTCATGGAGCATTTTGAGGAATAAAATTCTCCACCTTGTTCACAAATCAGTAGCTCATGCCTTATGCTACTAGTTAACTATTCGGGGGGGAAAAAAAAAGTTAAATTTCCTAGCTCACACCAAAATGCGCTCCAGATGGTCTGAAGAGTTAAATGTGTAAAATAAAAACATCAATGAATTAGAAAAATACAGGTGGATATTTACCTAGTCACATAAGAGTGAAGAAAGGAATCATAAAACTAAAGACCTTGGCTATCACTTCATAAAAATAAAAAATTCTGCGTGTCATAAAATGCCGCAGCAATTTTTAGAAATGAAAAGCTAAAGAAATATTTGCAATAGTTAGGACAGGTGGATGTTTCTTTTTGCTAATGGTAGAAAAACTCTTATATATCAAAATGAAAAAGACACACGTTTATCCAGGAAAATGTGCAAATGTTATAAATAGACAATTTATGGAAGTCTGGAAAGTCAGTAGATATGGAAAACAAAATGTCCCGCCTTCATGAAGGTCATGTCTCTCTGAAAGCTGGTGTAGCTCTGGGAGAAGGGGCCTGAGGAAGCAAGGGGAGCAGTGGCTGTGGCCATGGCCTGCAGGTGGGGAGGGCCGCACTCCTCCCACCTCCGCGCTGGACGCCAGCTTGCAAGTAGGAAGACAGGAGCGAAGGTTGCTGGAGGTGCACGGTGCAGGCTTATCTCTCAGGAGGCTCTGGAGGCCAGCCATGCAGCCAAACGATCACCTTGTCTGTCACAGCTGCTGCAAAAGCCTCTGTTCGAGCACTCCGAGTGGCTCCTCCAAGGTCTTCTGGCCTGGGCCTTCCAGAACCTCCTCATCAGTCCACGTGTCTCCCTCCCTCCTGTATCCCACAGCTTCTGCTGGATAGTCTACTGTGGCCTCACATCCCATGTCCTTGTGTCCTCCTCGGGAAGGCACTGGCATACTGAATTCCTGGCCTGCCCTGAGCCAGCAGCTGCTCACCTCTGCAGCACCCGCCTCCCCACCCCCCATTTTGGCCAGCATCCCTTCGTTGTGCCTTATTAAAGAATTGCTCTCTATGGAAACGAAGTCCAAATGTTCTTTTGGGCTCTGACTGGCATTAGCTCTTGCCGCAGGCCTCCTGAGCCAGCTTTGCCTGTCCAGTACCCTTTCCCTGCACGGATCTCCCTTTCCACACAACCTCTGACCCCTGACAGGGGAAGGATCTTGACAATGAGGGTGGTCTTGGGTCTTCGGCCATCACCAGCAGGTGGAATGCTCCAGCTTTCACACTTTCAGGGTGACTGGGTGACATTAGTTGAGCCCCACTCTAAAGACTTTCCATGAAATA
This sequence comes from Nasua narica, assembly GCA_028533885.1. Lineage (NCBI taxonomy): Eukaryota > Metazoa > Chordata > Mammalia > Carnivora > Procyonidae > Nasua > Nasua narica. The sequence goes on from CM052813.1 coordinate 25,396,098, forward strand.
TTATCTTGTCTAAATTAATGAGGAGTCGTAATCTTTTTACATATGAGCTATTTTGACTAAAAGGTTTTTTTTTTTCTTTAAGTAAATTCTACTCTCAACATGGGGCTTGAACTCCCCATCCTGAAATTGTGAGTCACATGGTCTATTGGCTGAAGCAGCCAGGTACCCCTTGATTAAAAGGGGCAATCTTTTTTATGGAAAAAAGTTTTTAAATTAATTGTACATTCTCTGAGCTGAAAATCTTTTTTTTTTTCGATCAAAATTGTGTGTGTGTGTGTGTGTGTGTGTATCCTAATTACCTGGTTAAGACTCAGAGGTGACAAATCTTGGTCGACACCCCTAACAAAGGATGGTGGCCTATATCTAAACTAAAATAAACTAAAATAATACTGTATTTGGGGAACTATACTTTTCCTCTTGTTATCCACTAACTTCATATTGAAGACTGAGTGAAACATTTAAGCATAAGCAATTGAAAAGGGCTCCTACCGTGTTTCCTATTCATTGCTTTTTCTATGGATGCCCTTTTCAGGACAACCTTTTATGGACCACCGCATATTTTATACACTTCTAACCGGTAGGAAAAAATGAAAATCTTTGAAAGATCCACATAATTCAACAGAAAATTTAAGCAATTTACAGTTCTAAGACCAGAACTTGGTAGGCTTTCAGCAACTTATTTGGCATTCAGAGCCACTGGGTCGTAAGGGAAGAACTCTATAGTAATACACAATACTTCTGTCCTCTAAATATTTGTCCACCCCTCCCCCACCAACCGATTGCAACAATAGCTGGGTGTGCTACAATTGAACGTAATTCGGGCACTACCTGGACATTGGACATGGTGTCAGATCTCACTGGGTAAGGGCTCAGTCTCACAAGACTGTTTCCACCCCCCCCCCCCCACACACACACTCACACTTCAGATGCCAATCCCCTGTCCAGGTTGTCGACTGACTAGTCGGCCTCTGACTGACTAGCTCTAAATTCCACAAGGCCCTCCTCAGATTCGTTTGATTTCCTAGAGCTGCTCACAGAACCCAGGAAAACATTTACTAGATTACCAGGTTCTTACAAAAGGGTAGAACTCGGAAACAGCCAGATGGAAGAGATCCACTGGGAAGGGTCTGTGGGAAGGGGCTGGGAGCTTCTCTGCCTTTTCCAGGCAGGCTGCTCTCCCCAGACTGCCATGGGCTCACACATTCTAGAAGCTCTCCAAACTTTGCCGTCCTTTTGGATTGGTACGGATGCTTCATTACATAAGCATGATTGATGAAATCACTGGCCATGGACGATTGAACTCAGTCTCCAACTCCTCTCCCCTCCCTGGAGGTTCCAGGGGGGGTCAGGGGAGGAAACTGAAATTTTCAACCCTCTAAGCACAGTTGGTTCTCTGGGCAACTAGCCCCCATCCTCAAGTTACCGAAAGGCTTTCCAAAAGTTACTTCATCAAGGTAAACTCAGGTTTGGTTGAAAGGGGCTCATTTTGAATAACACTGCTTCCACTTTTATGATCTGAAACTATTTCACTAACTGAAGACAACAGACCAAACAATGTAACAAAAGATGTTCCCATTGCACCTAATTAGGAAATTCCAAGAGTTTTAGGAGCTCTGTGTCAGAAATAGGATAAAGATCAAATATATATTAATTATAAATTCCAATATCACAGTTCTGCAAGTAAGCTTCTGTGTCTGTGTGTGAGTGTGAGTGTGTGCATGTGCCTGTGAGTGTGTATCTGTGAGTGTGTGGGCCTCTGGGCCCTACTAATCGACCCACATGATTCTGGGGTTCACATTTATTTGTTCACCCCTCTGTGAACAAACGTGTGTGTTACTTCCCTTATATCTAACTGCAGGTGCATCTGAATAATTTCTAGAAACAAGAAGAAGCATGAGTTCGTGGAATTGGTTCAGTCTTTCAGGTATTTATGAACTAAAGTCAAAAGTCCGTGAAATATGCTTCTACCCAGAAAAGTGTTTTTTGCCGGCAAAATCCTCTTATCACTTCATGGCAATTCAGCTCTATCCGCTGGCCTGCACTGAATGCTTCCTTGCTGATTAGCACACACGTAGCCTCTGGTCAATATCCTGGATGATTTCGCCATTGTTCGCAGCAAATGAAGTGATGCTTTCTCTTTTCAAGAGATTAACAAAAAATATATGTTGTTTTCCGTTAAACAGATGTTGAAGAGATATGACTGAAAATCCTTGTGGCAGTTTAGAAAGCACATCGCACGACAATGTTTTAGCTCTGGTCACAAAAGGATCTCAAATAGAGTCTTCTGATGGCCAATTCCTTGGGTCTTCAAAAACTCCCTGTAGTCTCCAGAACATTCCTTGGCTGTGGGTGGAAATGGGCCCTCGGATAAAACAAGTTTCCTGAAGGCTCTAGGAATCCCAGGGGACGCTCCCGGAGGCCTGCATTACTGTGAAGGTCACATGCAATCCGGGGCTTTCGCGGTCTCACTGGTAACCCGCATCCCCTCAGTGCTCCACTTTCCCGGCCACTGCGGGGGTTCCTGCGCATCTGCCGAAGGCTTTCTTGGGGCAGTATCATGTGGAGCCCCCAGGTGGGACAGGGTGGAAGGGCCAGGGAGCCAAGAGCCTCTAGAGTCGCCCTCTGCCAATCACAGAGAGGCTGGAAAATGACAACTCCAAGGCACGTTTTGTCCAGTGTCCTGCAGGTCCCTGGCCGGCTAGACACCCCTTGCCAGCAACAGTGACCTACTCCCTGTACACCTTCCTCTCTTCTCTGCCTCACGCACTCTCTACTCCCCTGGGTTTCCGACCTTATCTTCCAAATGAACTCTGGCACATAAATCTGTGTCTCAAAATCACCTTCTGGGGAAGCCCAGCCTAATGCTACCTTGCTTCATCGTTGGTTTTTATTTTATTGACACGCCTTTGAGCATTGCCACCCATATGATGTCTCTCAGTTAACCTGAGTCTCTTGGTCTCTCTCTCTAATGTACAGGTGACTTTAAATTCCTCATCGGTGAATAGGAGGACCTCATCATTATAGCTAGTCTTCTATGTTAGAGCCCCGCAGCTAATAGAGCTGAATCCGGTGAATGTGAAAAAGAACACACAAAGGTCACTACCAAGAAAGGACTGCAACTCGAGGAACTCTCATCTCCTCCCCCACAAGATCCTTGCTCTCCCTCAAGCTGCCCCATCTTTGTCAAAAGCGACCCCAGTGCACAAGGCACAAGCTCCTTCCTGGGTGTCACGCTGGACCCCTTCTTTCCCTCACATGCCCTGTCGGATCTGTCACTGAATTCTGCTGCCTCTACCATCAAAACACAGCCCCAGTCCAGCCAGCTCTCCTCGTCACCTCTGCTGGACTCCAGCCCAAGCCACAAGCCACCATCGTCTCTCCCTGGTTGGAGCAAGATCCCCTCCCCTGTCTCCCTGCTTCTACCCTCTATGATCTAGCCCAGGTGTTTGACAACATTTCTCTATAAAGTGCAAAATGGTAAATACTTTAGGTTTTGCAGGTCTTATGGTCCAATCGTAATTACTCATCTTTCCCCTTGGAGCACGTAAACAGCCACAAGTAGGTGGACGTTGAAATTCAAATGTCACATAATATTCACAGGTCACAAAATAGCCCTTTTTGGGGACATTTTTAAACTACCTAAAAATGTAAATCCTCACCTCTGATGCTGTACAAAGCCAGGTGGAAGACCAGATTTGGCTCCCAGGTTCGCGCACTTTCTGTGTTCTGATCGCGTACCAATCCTCGTGACACCTGCCAGACTATGTCCTTTCTCAGCTCATCTCCAGGAGCCTGATAGGAAGAGGCCCTCGGTGGCACGTGGCCCTCACACCTGACCCTATTCCTTCTCCAGCAGTCTTCCCTGCCTCTTGGCCCGCTGTCCCTTCTCTCGACCCACGAGGGCCTCCTCTGTTCTCAGGTACTGGCACCCCGGCACGTGCAGGCCTGCTGGCTGAATTCCTTTTCCCTAAACTTCAGGCTCTCTGAGGTCTCTTTCTCTCCCCTCCTTTGAATGCCTCCTTTCTCTCTGAGGTCGCTTTTTTAGGGTGAGTCCTTCCCCAGCCCCATAATTAAACAAGCATACCCTCTCCCCCCCCAGGTGGCATTCCTTGCCCTCCTTCCTCGCTCTGCTGGTCCCCATGGCGTCCACCACCTCTGACCTAATGTATATGTTACCTGGTTGTGATTGTCTGATTCCCAGCACCCCTCCCCCGAACACCGGAATGGAAGCTCCCCGGGGCTAGAGATGTTATTTATGCCCCCACCTTCCGGATATGTCAGTATCAGATAGGTCAGTGTCAGATATGCAGTAGGAAGCCCTCCATGAAGATGTGTTAGATGAATGAATGAATGACTAGTGCCCATGCTTTGGCTCTTTGATGGGAAATGAGCACCCGTGTTACTGTACCTCTCAGGAGACACAGCATGTAAATGTTCTATTCAGCCAGGTAGGGTCTCCACTGGGGTGCAGACCCCTTTGAGACCTGAAGGAGGAGATTGGCCATTTCCTATGAGCTGCAATTCCAGATGTGATTAGTCATGGTGATGGAGAGACTAAACATTGTTTCCATCCTTGGTGCTGTATTGACTCTAGGTGCAGCATCAACATTTTTAACCCTGCCACAGGGATATTACTTTAGGAACTAATGATTCATAATCGTGTTTATCCTAATTTGTGTATTAGTTCTAAGACAACTTAGAAAGAAGAGAGAGTTGCGATTTACAGGTATGATTCATGTTCAGTAAGAGTTCACTGATAGAGCAAAATCCACGCTTAACGAAAAGATATTACTCCTTGCAATTGGCACCAGAGTTTTTAATTTCAAACATCAAAACGCCAAGTAATCTCCTGGAATAACAGAATTGGAGAATGTAGACTGTGCTCCTTCGTCTTCCCCATCGCTGTGCCGGCAGCATGTACAGCGAAGTTGCTGCTCCCTCGAGGCGTATGGGGTGCCACGGTAAGGTGGGGGCTGCTCCTGTGCTCTGGGCAGGACTCCCGCCCCAAGTACACCAAAGCCCTCTGAACTTCATCTTGAACCGACAGCGTAGAGCTGGGCCCGCATGTGTTGGAGGCTAGCTCTGTCAGCGGAGGCACTCCAGAGTAACCTCATTAAAGGATAAGTTCAAAAAATGTGCTGACGGGAAGCTTCCACCTACACTATTAAAACTCCACGGTAATCACGGCAATTGTTTAGAAAGACCAACATAATCCCTACCCCTCCCCCCCAAGGAAGACTGGATCGCTGGGGCCGTTCGGAACACTCGCCCTGGTGCAACTAAAAGCCAGCGGGACTCTGGGTGGGTGGGTTTTATGGTCGTTTTTAAACTTCCCTTGAACAATCCATCCCATTGTGCGCTTGGCCAGACCACTCCTGTTGCCACGCCCTTGATAGGTGACCCCTTATCATTTCTCCCCGTTTGGGAAAACCTCTAATCCTTGGGAACTGCAAGCCACTGCCAGTACTCGCGGCGTGTTCCCACACGCCTCACCTTCAAACTGCGGGGTCGAGCCATCCTGTAAATCTAGTAAATTACAGTGGGAAGGACCTAAGAGAATCTATTTAAAACGTTTCATTTTAGGATGAAAACTTTTATTTGTAATTTTTAAGATTTGCAAATGCTTTGGCTAGCATCATTTTTTTTGTTTCTCGGGCAGGATAGACTCACTTATCCTTCTGCCTGCCTGAAGGCAGACACGGGACACTGGAAGTTATCTGATGTGCTCAAGGTCACGTAACCCAGCACTCCCAAAGTCTAGCCTTGAAGCCTCAAGGGCACTTAAGGCTTATGTTTGCTTTTTACAATTATTTAGAACTCAAAGCCTTTTGTGTGCACATTTAGGCTTAGACAACTTTACTTTAGGGAACTCTGAGCTACAGTTTCAAAATCCACAGAGTAACTGAGGAAACAGCAGTTCCTTTCAGGAAGAAGCCGGATCTGATTCATTTTCGTGTTTCCGGGGTATGCAGGGGCACTGGGGAAGGGTGTTCCGTGAATGAATGGAATCTCATGAGGCTGGTGCTGACCAGCGCACACTGAACCCTACTGGGGTCAGTAGTCATAATGCAAGGCTTCAAAGACCATGTCAACAGAAAGCAGTATAAAGACCTGTGTGCTTTTAAAGAAGAAAAACCTGAAAACAGTCTCTAAAGCTTTTCATGATCGTAATAATTGACATTTTCAATTACCTTCTATGGACACGCACTTTCTCCACCATCATGTTGCAGAAAACCCCACAGAGTTTTGATCAGTATATACAGAAGTGTTGTACCTACAATCAAGGCTAAGCGTGTCTTGCTCTGATGACGTCCAGAGGCCAGGATGTCAAGTTAGGCTGGTTGGGCAAAGAAGGCTAGGGGGAAGGGCCCCTGCCGAGTGAGTTACCCAGCAGGGCGCAGGGTGAAGCCTAGCCAAGGAAAGGTGGTGTGAGTGAACACACAGAAAGGGTGATTATGTAAAATAGAGCTTTCAGGGTGGTGAACAGCCCCACTGTGATGCCAACATCATATGGTGGGAAGCCAAGGAAGACTATATTAATTATGATTACAAGTTATCTTTCCAACTTTCCAAATTGTATCCTTTTTAAAAATGCTAACCTGTTAATCTTTTTGGATGTGCCAAAAAAAAAAAAATTATAGTCTTCTCAAATGCGTTGCTGTTTGGAATGATGCTGCTGAGGCTTACACACACGTTATTTGTGATTCTTACAACGTTTCTTTAAGTAGGATGCCCACCTGACAGATAAGAGCTCCAGCTCTCATGGGTTTAAGAGCTTACCTCAGCTCACGCTGTGGGTGACTGGGGGTTGTATTGAGTTTAGGTCAGATTCCAAAGCCATGCAGAGCTGTCCAAGTGTGGCGGGGACCACCGAAGAAGGATGCCAGGTCCTCAAGGTGGGAGAATTCAGGCAGAAGTATGGGATCCTGCAGGAGCAGTTTCTCCCACAAGAGGGAACTTAGAGGGTGACTAGTCCTATCAGCCCGCTTCTGGACGGAGAGTCACAATCTGCAAGAGCCAGGTGCACAGAGATCGGTTGGGCCACCAGTGAGGGGACACTCTTTCTGTGCCCTTTCAGGGAAGACCTATCATGCGGGCTGCTTTAGCTGCCCCGAGAGGAGATTTCAGTTACTCACTCTAGGGTCCCAATCCCTATCAGGCCTGATGACACTGGCCAAAGGATGGTGACTCCTTAGTGCCCTCCCTTCCCAGTGAGACAAGACGTGAAACAGAAAAGGAAGGAGGGAAATAGGCGACAAGGAAGAAGAGTGCCATGGGAATGGCGGGGCAGTGGCATGGGGTTCTACCATGAAGACCTTTGGTCCTAAATTAGGCTAAGGAGTAGTCAGAGAGACCACAGGGCATCTTGGGCTGAGATGGGCGGCTCTATCACCTGTACCTAAGATGGGTTCAGGAAGCACTTTGCCGTGTGGTGGCAGATATTACTGGAGCAGAAGCATCCACAGGTTGGGTTGTTGGAGAACATTCTGGAAAGCACTTTGGGAACAGTCTTTCTGGAGCCTGAAGGGCTGGGCTGATTATGACTCTGCTGTGGGACCTCCAGCAAGTCCATTAACCTCTTGTTTTCCTTGCCTGTGAAAGTGGTCCTACCTCCGGCAAGATGATTGTGAGGGTTCAAGATAGGATACTTGCAACACGCTTAGCATGTGGTCTGCCTCCTAAAGGTAGCTGTTCTTATTATTTTTATTATTACTTTTTTTGAGTTTAGGTTTTTTCTAAAAGCATTCCATGGTTCCCGTTATCCATATACATTCAAACTCTTCAGCTCGTTTTTGGATTCAGGGAAGAAGAAATGATTTGGAGTTGGAGAACATTCTGGAAAGCACTTTTCTGGAAAACCGTCTTCCTGGACCAGGCTGAGATCCTCATCTACAAAATTGCCATGATAACAGGACCTACCTCCTTTGTGGCAGCTGGAGTTAAAGAAAATAGTGTATATTTCAGCACCGTGCCTATTCCATAAAAAAAAATCTTCAAAAATGTTAGCAGTTATCTTTATTATTTTAATGAATCGCATCATCATCACCAGAGTCACTTTTTAAATTTGGGAGCATGAAGTTAGTTTTTTTGTTTGTTTTTTTGTATTTTGTTTTCAAATTTTATTACCAAGAATTATCTAGTTTTGGGTTCACTAGCTGGTTACCATTTTTTGTTGAGACAACATCATCAAATTTTATTGGTTAATTAATAAATATTTTCCAAGAGTCTATTCTACACTATTTTATAGTATACTGTTCTAGTATTATAAAATCTCTCCCATCTTATCAGGGTAGTTCAGGCTGATTTACACTTACCGTGGACTTAACCCAGTGGGTCTTTATAATGTTGCCCGGCTCAGTAGGCAATATCTGCAGGCATTTTTGTTTGTCAAAATTGAAAGGGGGGCATCTGGGTGGCTCAGTCAGTTAAGCACTTGCCTTCGGCTCAGGTCATGAAGCCAGGGTCTTGGGATCAAGCCCGGCATCTGGCTCCCTGCTCAACGGGGAGCCTGCTTCTTCCTCTCCCTGTGCCTGATGCTCCCCGGCTTGGGGTCTCTCCCTCTCTCTGTCAAATAAATACATAAAATCTTTAAAAAATAATAAAACAAGAAAGAAGTGAAGTGGGGGGTGCTACTGGCATGTCCTGGCTGAAGGTCAGAGGTACTGTGTGTGAAATATCCTGAAATGCGAAAGAGCCCCGCACAGCAAGGATGGACTTAGCCCCAGACCTCAGTGGTACCGAGGTACTGAGTACCGAGTAAAGCCCGGTCTAACACCTCTCCTTCTTGCCCTCTCTGACCGAGGACTGCCGGAGGAACCAGGGCCTGCTGACTTCGGTCTCTCGCATCTCATGTTTTTGAGAAAAGCATGTCACGAAACCTTGCCAAACTTCTTTAAACCAAAGAAGACCATCAGAGAGAGCCAGAGCCTTTGAAGCAACCCCTCGTTCTGGCCGGGTACAGCCCTCCGGCGTCCCCGACCTCGGCCGGGCTGTGGGCCTCTCCTCAGCGAGGGCAACACTTTCAGCTGGAACCAAACCTCCTAAGGAATCCGTGGAACATGAGCGCTGAGGTTTGTTTGACCAACGCAGGAGGGGGAAGGGCTTGGGTTCGGGGGGCTGGTGCTGAACTTTCCACCCTTCTTAGCAATGTTGGCTGGCCAGAAAGCAACAGCTGTACTTGGACGGCCCTTTACACAAACAAACAACACAGACTGTTATCTTCCAAATTGGAGGCTTTCTGCAATGTCTTCTCATGTGGGCACTGAGCTCAGGAAGGAAGACCACCCACAGGCAAGCGCACAGCGTCACCCTGGGAGGCCCCGTAATCACCCACCGCTCTCGCCACCTGCTCCGGGCTGGGTTATCAGAGGCGAAGGAGCCAGCTAATAACCGTTTATAAGCTATAAATGGAAGTGGCCGTGGCAGGGAGCTGACAAACACTTTGGGGGGGGGATTATTTGTGTAGCTGACTGTCGTTCGCACCCCCTCTCACCTGCTTGAAAGTATGTGTTTCAGGTTACAGGACGTCCAAATGGCCGTCTGCGGGGAGGGCCCCTCTGCCCAGGGGCCGAGTCTGTGCCTATCGACGGCAGCCCTGGGTCCTTCCAAAGATCCATCAGATCTTTGTCCTTAACCGTGCTGGGAGGTCAGAAGGAAATTCCAAAGCTGGAACTCCCTAAGGCCTCTTGTGTGCTTTGGGGTCTCCGATCTCAGTTTGCCTAAAAAGTGAGCTTTTACAAGCTCTGCTAGTTTGACTTGTTTTTCCTTTTCCCCCCAGCTGCAAGAAAGTGAGGCTAGGGATGCTGCGTTTAGACGGGCAGCGGACGGTGGGAGGCGGTTGCAGATCTAGACCTGTGCTTGCTTGCAGGGACCTGGGCTGAGCATTTCAGGAAATGCAGTCTGGTTGCGGAGGAACCACTGTCTCGCCCCAGGTTAGCAGCTATCAGATTGAAAGGCTAACAGGGGGAGTTTCAGAAATGAAAATGGCTTGAGGAAGGGGGAAGAAGGGCTCTGGACATTTAAATAACAGAAGGGACACCTGTCCTGACACCAGGGGTGTGGGAGAGAGGGCCAAGCCAGCTGACCCAGCCCAGTTTCTGATTTCTGCCTTGACCTTCCAGGCCAGCCAAAGTTGGGACCTGGGCTTGACACCCAGCCACCAGTGCGGTGCCTGGGGACGGCTAATTTCGGGCCATGTTAGGGTGCCGGGCAGATACCCATGGAGCTGCGTTCTAGACCCCTCCGCCATCCCTTCCATATCTTAACTTCTCTGTAGCTACTTCCTTATTTGCCAGGAGAAAGCTTATGGCCCCAGGCAGTGCTGGAAGCTGTGGAATCTGACTAGAAACCGTCCTCAGGGCATCCACCAGCGGGCTGGAGGGAAGACCTCTCACGGACAAGCTCGTCAGCCATTGGAGACCATGGAGAATTGGCCAGCAATGCCCCCGGGAAAAAATGTTGCCAGTTGTATCAAGGGAGGGATAAGGAGCCCAGGAGCAGGAAGACTTCAGAAAGATTTGACTTGATTTGGCCTCCAAAGGTGGTCACATTCAGATTCGAGCAGGGACAGAGAGAGGGAATTCCCGCAGACGGCAGAGGATGTCCGTGGTGGCTTCCAGAGGGACAGTCAGATTATCTGTCCCTACAAAGCAGAAAGGAGCCCTGTAAATTCACAGAAGGGAGAGAAGCCATGGTCAGAGGGAGAAGGGCTTGAGCCCTCTGTGAAGAGGCCAGTCTTTCTCTCATGAGGCCTGAGCAGTCCCTGCCTGGGACTGAGTGACAGAAAACAGAAATACATCTGACGGAAACCAGCCGGGTCCTGAAGCACGAACCAAAGCATGGCATTTCCTACTTTGAATGTGGGGGCCAAGCACCCAAACAAATCCCCAGCTAGTAATTGGAAATGCAGAACTGGAGCTTGGAAGGGGTGCATTTGCTTCTTTATGTCCCCAACTAGGCTGTGATGGCTCTGGGGGCAGCAGTGATGGCTCAGGGCAGAGTGGATACTATAATGAGCAACGATTACAAAACAAGTCATGAGCTGTTGCTTTCTGAAGACACTCTCTTGTCCGGCCACAGCCCTGAAGAAGTGGGGTTACAATGACCTCGATGTGCAATAGTCAGAAACCCAGGTTCAGAGAGGTTAGGGCATTCTTCTAAGGTCACACACCTTGTAAATGGTTGAATCAGAATTCAAGCTTGGGGGCAAAAGACCATGCCTTTCCCATTTTCTCCCTCATATCCTCTCTCGACTTTGTAATGTGGGATTTCTTTCATGCAAGGTTTTTGCTTTTTTTCTATAACTAATACAGTGCCTTGAGCGCAGAAGTGTTTTGATATATGTTAAATATTAATCTTTTTGCTCTCGAATTTCTCACAAACAAGTATCAAAATTCTATTAGTTCACTACTTCAAAAAGTAAAACAAAAACAAGGACAAAAAAACTCAGCCTCCTTTTCTTAAAAGCATCCAGATTAATTATAATTATTTCCTAAGTTAAAAATTATAACCCATTTTTTTTTTTTTGGCAAAGCAAAGGCAATTTCTGAAAGATAAAGGAGACAATATACATGGATTTCTTGTCTTTACTACAAAGTATTTCTCTAGAAGTTTTTGTTAACTGAATTCTTTGACAAAACTTCCATAATTTTCTAAAAGCGAAGTGTGTATCCCTGTCTTCCAAGTAGCTCTCGGGTCAGATTCATCCCTGTACTTGCTAAAATATCATTTACCTGTTTGGAGAAGGAAAGTACATGGATTATGCAAGGTCTCAGAGTAACTAGAAGTTAGAATTTAAGATTAGTATTTACCACTTCTGCTCTTGAGGCATGCCAGAGCTGGGCTACCTCCCATAGAGTTTCAGGGGAAAATGAAATCAGAAACCTAGCTATGGTGATTTTTACTGCGTTGAAGTTTTTGCCAAATTTGGGTTCTGGAAGGAATTTCTCTCCAGGGCATTTTGGCAGGGACTTTGCATTTTTTTTTCCTTCCAATTTTCACCTGGAGCCCTTAGCTGGGATCTTCTATTGTAGAATCAGTTTGCTTCAACTCTTCCTGCCCTCTTCGGTAATTTCAATCATGAAATAGTGATCTTATATGGATAGAGAAAATAGTATATAAGAATACGTTACAGCCTACCTTTGTTACTGATGTATATCTTTGTTCCTTCCTCCATGACCAACTGGCGGGCACGAAAGGAACAGTCTTCATTAATTTACCCAGGAATTAGTATTTTCTATCCAGTAATGCTTCTCTTTTATCCAAGGAATTTCTCTTCAGCAGAGAAATCCTAGGTCAGGTTGCCGATAGGTAGCTTGATGAAGCCACTGTTTCTGTATTAGTGATCCCTATACTCCATGAACCGAACATAAAAATCAATATGTCCGCAGGGGTCTAAAGCAAATTAGGTTAAGATGTAAAGAAACAGAAAGACATGACTTTTTCATTTTGTTTTATTTCATTTTTAAATGAAAATAATAAAACTTTTAAATATGGTTGTTACAGACAGGGCTTTATGCCTCAGAGGGCCAGGAATGGGGGGGGGGGCAAAGCAAGAGAAAAACAATGAAAAAGGTTGGTTTGGATAATACAAATTTTGCAACGCAAGTGACAAAGTTGTGGGGCTTCATTTTTTTCCGGCCTACATATTAAAACTATAGCAGACCACTGTAGGAGTCATATGCACCGTTTCTTAGACAAAGAAAGATAACAATTATTATTGATATTGTTACTGATATCTACTTTGCAACCCTCAATACCAGAATGATGGGGAAATTGAAAAACTGAGCATGTGCAGGCCAACATCCCAGCACTGCCCTCTGGTGGTGGCCTGCTTCTTGGCATTTTTGCACTGATACTAGAGGTCAGACCGCTGGGAGCCCTCTGGGGTCATCTGAGTCTGATGGCCGCCAAGAAGGAGGTCACTGCGAATACTTTACAGTTGTATCTCTTTGTGTGTACTTCACCTTTATCACACGACTTGGTTTTCAGGCACTTCCTGTCCACTTCCCCACTGGCCTGCTAGCTAGTTGGGGACAGGATCATCTTCTTTTGGGGTATGCAGGGCCCATACTCAATAGATGCCCAGTGCCTGTTGAATTGGAGTCAAATGTGTGAAGAGATGCCTTATTAAAGTACAGCGTGGCTGCAGTGCTTAGTTGGCTCAGTCAGTGGAGCATGCAACTCTTGATCTCGGGGTTGTGGGTCTGAGCCCCACATTGGGTGTAGACATTACATAAAAATAAAATGAAATAAAATGAAATAAAATAAAATAAAATAAAATAAAATAAAATAAAATAAAATAAAATAAAATAAAATAAAATAAAATAAAATAAAATAAAATAAAATAAAATAAAATAAAATAAAATGGCTGAGTGATTTTCCCCACTTCTCCAAAATAAGGGGACTGTGTGGGCACCCACATCGCAGGGACCTGGAGTGGGGGCACGCCACCGTGGGGCCCACTTTAGATTCGGCCTCAGCTGCTGTGATGGGACCCTGTGGCTGACATCTCTCTCCACCACTGATGTGGCAGAGATGACTGAGCCAGCAGGAATCAGACATAGCATTTGAAAAAATAGTTGAAACACCAATATTCTCTGTACATTTCAAATGCAGGGATATTGAAAATCAAACGTACAAAGGAAATAGCAGCTGATAGCAATTCTTTGACCTCCAGCACCTGTGCACAGCTGCACTGACCTCTAAAGGTGCTTCTGGATGGGGTAACTTTGTCCGTTTTTTTTCTGCGCGTGCCTCTTACTGCGCATGCACAAATCACTCCACAGGGGTACACCTGAGAAATTAGAGCGCTGATTACCTAGAACTTTCCAACTCGGACATTCCTTGACCCTAAAGCTAGTTTTTTATGTATAATATCGTTTTCGTCTTATTTGAATTCATTAAAATTATGTTTTTAAAAGGTGATGCTGTAGACACGTTCCCTACTCTGCCCCGCTGGTCTTTTGTCCCCACCAGCATCTCTAACCAGTCTGTCCTTAACTCTTGCCTTTCCCGGAGACGGCCTTTGTGGAGATGGGCTTCCACCCTTTTCCTTTTTAAAGAAAGCTCCCATGTAGAAAACTATTCACAGTAGCAGTGTTCCTAATTGCTCAAAGCTGTAAGCAACCCAGATGTACACTGTGGTGTGGCCATATTCTGGAATATTATACCGCAATGACAATGAATCGTTACACCTGTATGTGTGAAATGTGTGCTATGATGATCTGCCTGCTCCAGCACCCATGGTGAGGGAGTCGCACCAAACATACCTTAAGGAGAAAATACGGGAAACCCTTCACATTTTAGATTTCCATTTCTTCCCAAATGGGAGCTTTTAAGAAAGCACCTTTTGAGACAAATCTTAATTGACATCTCAGGGCAGAGTTTCTCATAGTGAGACTGCAAAACCCGTCAGAAGCATCTGGGGAGCTTGCTAAAAATGAAGATACCTGGGCCCACTCTGGGGCTCCTGCCTCAAAATCTCCAACTGGGGCAGGCAGAATTGCTATCAAGTCCCTGGCTGGGTCTTCTGCAGAGCAAACTCAGAAACTTGCTATAAAGTTTGCTCAACTCCTAAAGAGGGTGGTTCTTCGTGAACCTCCTAGCTTTCTTCTTGTCTCAAACGCGTGCTCGCTTCGGCAGCACATATATTTCTTGTCTCAAACGTCACGAGTACCCTTGACCGTGGAGGGCAAGAGCTGAGCTCAGGAGCTTTCAGAATTGAGGGGGACTCATATCTTCCCCATTTTCCCAGGCAATTCAAGAATCAGGTTTACGAAGGGCAGTTGACCAAAGGGAGAGTGCCAAGCAGCCCAAGACCCCTGAGTAGATTTTAGAGTAGATTATTTTAGCTCAGAGAGAGGCCAAGAAGGCCATTCTCACTTTAAGAAAAAGGCCATAAGCCAGGGGATGTGGCTGTATATTTGCGATGAACATAATAGGTGCTGAGTAAAAGACAAATAATAGGAATCAAGATAAGCTGATTGGTTTTCTGGTCCTTCCTAAAGACAGATTTCAACTCCGTCCAATGGCTGACCTTCAAGTCCCTATTTTATTATCATAAACCATAGCCCCAGTGGCAGGAAACAGTGCTGTTGGTCGGAGGCAAACTCTCAGCAGAAATCTTGTTTAGTCTCTGCCAGGTATGCAGTGCAGGCAGGAACGAGTTAGGTGTGGTCTCTGTTAGCCTAATCTCAACACGTGAGATCGCTGATTCATCCTCTTAGACATGGGGACATCTTCTGGATCAAGATCATAAAATGAGTGACCAGCTCTTCATGACCAAGGACAAGGGGGGAAATTGAGGCAAACACTGGCTCATTTTGGCAAAGGGGAAATATCAACTTTATTTCCTCTAGTTTTGGTGAGCAGACTCACTATTTTTTTTTTGGCATTATGAAAATAAGATTTATTTCAGAGTATCTCCCTGGGTTTGATTCACTGACAGATGGAGTTTCCCCCAGTTGCCGTACTTCATGATACCTTGAAGGCCATATTCCACAGCAGTGGACTGTGGATTCTGCCATCCCCTGACTGATAATGGGATTTAAATCCCAGCTTTGCTGCTTCAAGACTGGGTGACCTGAGTTGGGGAGCCCGTTGTCCTAGTTTGCCTGGTTCCAAGAGGTTTCCTGGGCTGTGGGATTGATAGACTGGAACCAGGAACATTCTGGGCAAACTGGGACGAGCCGGCCATGCTAAACCTGGGGAAGTTCTTCTGTCTTCCCGAGCCTCAGTGTCCTGTCTGTAAAGTGGGGGCACCGGTGGGGTAACTGACCTGCCGCGGTTGGGAAGCAGCAACAACTCCTGTCTCCAGGAGACAATCGGCGCTCGGAACTGTGCCTGACCCACAGCAAGCCCAAGAGATTTGGCATCACTTTGACCCGGAAAATGGCCTGTTCCATCTGATGATGCTACAGACGGGCTTCAGAGAGCTCATGTGGTGTAATGACCAGACCACAGACATCACCTACGATGTTCTGAAGAGTCCGTTGGAACCTTCACTGTGTGAGATGCTTGCAAAACAAGCCTTGGGTGTCTTCCATGCAGAATCGGTCATGACATTGGGGGCTTGGCTATCCCCTACGCGTCCCTGGGTGACTGTGACTCCGCCTCCTGGTGGGGCAGCCACAGACTCACCTGTGAGCCATGGAAGCGGGAGGGCATGGCTGTTTCGGGAAACAGGGAACAGGGTCGTCACTACCCGGGGCCTGGATGGACATAGGTGGAGAGGAACCCTGGGAGGATGGTCAGGGCTGGGGGAAGAGAAGGTCAAGCAGAGACTTAGACCCTCGAGCTAGTGAGGAGCCTTAAATACCATCTCGGCATAGGAGTCCCATCAGAGTAGGCAAAGGGACCAGATTTGTTCTTTGAGCCTCCAAAGTGCGTGGTGTAAAAAAAGAAAAGTCCACTGGGAAGAGCAATCTGTACTGAAAGGCAAACTGAGGCAATATGTACCTGGACAGGCCAGTTTACAATAAATCACTCCGTTCATTCAATGCATCCAATAAATGAGCACACGTGATTACTGAACACCTACTACGTGCCAGGTACTGAGTGTCGCCTGCCCTCGACACGTGTCCAGAACACAGTGGACCATGGCTTTCTGTTTCGGGGGACAGACTTCCATTCCCTCCCTCAGCACATGGTTTCAGAGGACTTACTATGCGCCACGCACTGTTCTAGGCACCTTGTGGCATTTAGAGACTAATAAATACACGGAAGGAAAATGTCAGGATAACGGGAGAACAGTATTGGCTAATGGAATGCCTGCTTACATCTCGCGTTGCTCCAAGCGCTGGAGGCCAATTATCTCACTGAATCTGCACCATTATCGACCTCATATTAAACTAACTAACCTGATTCCTATTAAGTGAGTGGATGAATTTTCATAAAAATTTTATTTATTAATGTATTTATTTATTTAGAGAGCAAGTGGGGGGACAGACAGAAGGAGAGGGAGAGAGAGAGAATCTCAAGCAGGCTCTCTGCTCAGCACGGAGCCTGACATGGGATTTGATCTCATGACCCATGACATCATGACCTGAGCCCAAATCAAGAGTCGGAACGCTTTACCAACTGAGCCACCCTGGCGCCTGGTGAATATATTATTAATAATTATTATTCTCATTTTATAAATGCAAAAACTGAGGCAGAGATGAGAGGATGAGGGCTCCCACGCCTATGCTTAACCACCGCACTGCACTGTTTCTCTAGAAACAGTGCTTCTTGACTGGGCCCAGTTTTGCCCCCCCCCCCCCCAGGGAGAATCCGGAAATGTCTGGGAACCCTTTTGATTGTCACAACTTGTCTGGTGTGTAGAGGACAGGCATGGTGCTAACATCCTACAGGTGTCCCGACAGGACAGCCCAAGATATCACTAGTGCTGAGGTGGAGAAGCTTTGTTCTAGAATGCCTGGGGAGAGGGCAACATCACAGGGGGGTCACATGTGGCTCTGTGATCTGTATTTGAGCCGAGTCCGTGATCAGAAGGCATCAGAAGGCATTAGACATGCACATGTTTGGGAATAAGCAGTATAAAGGCCTGAGGAGGTTGGGCACCGGGTGTGTACAAGCAAAACATTGTGATGGGAGCTAGTGACCAAGGAGGTGTGAGAGAGGGAGGAGCTCAGATCAGGTCGGGAGTTGTGGCTGAAATAAGGGGCTGGAATTTATGCTAAGTATAATCAGAAGCCACTGGAAGGCCAAAATTGTGATTCTGTATGGCTTTTTATCTTCTTTTTGCTTATCTGTATTTTGTGGCTATTATAGGCTAAATCGTGTCCCCCACCACCACCCTACCGCCCAAAACCCAGAGGTTGAAATCCTAATCCCAGTATCATGGAATGTAACTGTGTTTGGAGATGTAGCCTTTAAAGAGGTGATTAACTTAAAATGAGGTCATTAGGGTGGGCCCCCATCCAATCTGCCTGGTGTCCTTATAAGAAGAGGAGATTAGGACACAGACACGCACAGAGGGAAGGCTTTGTGTGGGCACGGGGAGAGGACAGTCCTTTGCAAGCCAAGAAGAGAGACCTCAGAGGAAACCAATCCTGCTGACACCTTGATTTCAGACTTCCAGCCTCCAGAGCTGTGAGGAATAAATTCCTGTTGTCTAAGCCACCCCGTCTGTGGTACTTTGTTATGATAGCTCTGGGACACTAACACAGTGACTGTTTTCCAGTGAGACGAAAGTGTGTACACAAACGAGTGATTAAAGAAAAAAAAAACCACGCAGTAAAATTCTTTAAAAAGAATAACCCAAGCAGACATTGTCAACATGTCTGAGACTCCGAGTTGAAATGAAAGCTTTCTTTAAAAACCCGTTGTAAGGATAAGAAGAGAAATCATTGAAAAAAAAAAAATGTGGGTACCCCAAGAAGAATGGAAGTAAGAGGACACGTCAGCGGCATCCTGCCCCGGAAGGCCAGACACACTAATCTTGGGGTGAAAGCCACACAATCTCAGGGTACCCAGCCCTCAAGGGATTGAATTTGGTGAAAGGCACACAGGGCTGTGGGGAATGCGTCATAGTCACTAACTCTTTCCTTCAGATGAGTTTTTAAAAACTGCTTTGGAAAAGTCAGTTGAGTTTTCAAAAGGCATTCAAGGTTATGAAAGGCGTGGCATCATGGCAAGAAAAAAACGAAGGGAAGAAGGAAAGAAGGAGAGGAGGAAAGAGACAGGGAGGGATACAGAGAGGGAAGGAGACAAAGAAAGGAGGAATGGGGAGGGGAGGGGAGGAAGGGAAGAAGGGAGGAAGGAAGGAAGGAAGGGAGGAGGGAAGGAAGGAAGGGAGGAAGGAAGGAAGGAAGACAAAAGACATAAGTGACTCAGATGTTTTAGCAGACAGAGTTTCTAAATGGCCACTATGGGTAGATGCCAAGATAGAAAAGGGGAGTTTTAAAGAAAATATATCATAAAATACGGAAAATGGACTAAAGAGGAGGGACAAAGGAGGGGTCGTTAGCACACTGAACTTCTCATTTACATGTGTTCAGGATAGTATTGGTTTGGGGACCACAGACACTGCTGTCTTTCTCTATGTCCCATTATGAAGGGACCACGACAGCCACTCCCCAAATCTGTGCCCTATCAATTGTGGACTTGCCTTATTTGGATCTCAGAAGGAAAGCTCACTTGTGTGTTCTCGGCAGTGCAATCTGGCCCACATAGACAGGGCTGGAGCAGAGCTGTTAGAGCTTTCTTTATTTAGAACCATCCATTATCCTCATGTATCTGCCGACCTGTGAGAAACGGTCCTCTCGGCAAATGCCCAAGAGCCATGAACACTGACCAAACATTTCCGCTGATCCTCCCTATCGGGGCCTCACTTCTCAGACTGACGAATGCTTCCTGTTCCAAGTTCCCTGTGGGGCAAACCCCCTCTTCCCAAGTGTCTCAGTGGGCTTGGTGGGTGCTGGGACTGGCTGGGGCTACGAGGTCGGAGATGCAGTTAAAGCCAGCTGAGTACGTGAGAGGCGTCTGGCCGTGTGGACCTGGCGGAGGTGCGGACAACTTCTGAGTGAGGCCGCCTCCTCAGGGGAGCTTCACCGAGAGAAGGAAAACCTGGAAAAGCAGTCGGAGGGGGTGGGGGAATGAAAGCGTGCCCTGGCATTCAAAGCTGAAGAAATTCTGTGGTGGGACTGGCTGTGTCGTCATTGGTAGAAACAGAGTGCGAGGAACCAAGGAAACGGGACAGAGAAATCCTCAAGGCAGAGCCCAGGGTCCCTGGAGTAGGTGACTTTGAACATGGCCCACAATAATTCCTATTTCCTGGTCGACGTAGCCCGATGCCATTCTTGCCCTGGCCAGGGCTGGACCTACTAACTTGCTCCACGATCAGGTTACAGAAGATCGTGCCTTCCATCTGGCTAGTATCCTCTCTCTCTTGCTGGCTTTGATGAAGCTGCTATGCTGGAGAGGCCTGCGTGGCAAGGAACTGAGGTCCTCAGTCCAACAGCCTTGGATGAACCGAGCCCTGCAGACAACCACCGAGCGAGTTGGGAAGTGGATCCCGCCCCAGCTGAGCCTCTGTTACAAGTTCATGGGCAACCTTGGAGCCAACACCTCGATCACAGTCTATGTAAGAGGAATCCTGAAGGTCAGGACCCCACTAGCGCCACACCCAGGTTCCTGACCCACAGAAACTGTGACATTTTAACAAGTCATTCTTTTTTTTAAAAAAAAAAATTGTATTTATTTATTTATCTGAGAGAGAGAGAGAGAGAGAGAAAGTGAGAGAGAGCAGGTCAGAGGGAGAAGCAGACTCCCCATGGAGCTGGGAGCCCGATGCGGGACTCGATCCTGGAACTCCAGGATCATGACCTGAGCAGAAGGCAGTTGCGCAACCAACTGAGCCACCCAGGCGCCCCTAACAAGTCATTCTTATAAGCCACTAAATGTGGGGTAATTTATTATGTAACAAGAGAGAATCCGTAGAGTCCCCCGCTGAAACTTATATCCCCTCACACGAGACCTTGAGTCAGAGGTGAGCCTGGTGTTACTCACATCCATAGCACAAGCGAGTGATTCCTACCTAGAGAGTCCCTTCCAGGTCTGAAGTTCGAGAACCTGATGGCTTGCCCACATGCGTATTTGATACTAGCTGTACTTCTCCAGGGCAAAATCTTGCCCTTCCTCGCCACTGTAGACCCAGGCTTGGAGCTTCCGGGCATGCCCTGATGCCCAAATGTGGGCACTGACATCCTTTGTAAGTGAGGTGAAACTTCCTGGTCCCCTGAAATTTATAGACAAGGAAGGGCTCTGAAACTATTGGAGACAGAGCCATTTCTTGAATTCTTTTTTTTTTTTTTTTAAGATTTTATTAATTTATTTGAAAGAGAATGAGCAGGAGGTAGGGGCAGAGGCAGGGGAAGAAGCAGACTCCCCACAGAGCAGGGAGCCCAATTCGGGGTTCCATCCCAGGACCCTGGGATCATGACCTGAGCCGAAGGCAGCCACTTAACAGACTGAGCCACCCAGGCGCCCGTCCTGAATTCTTTTTGAAAGAGTTCTCTTTGGCTCTACTTTTTTTCTTTCCCTAATACCACCTTCTAATACACTTTATACTTTACTCGTTTATTGTTTATTGCTTATTGTCTGTCTCCACCCACCTACATATACGCAAAAGAATTTCTACCAGACAAGGATCTTTGGTTTATTCAAGGATATACTCCAAGGGCTTAAAACTGCCTGGCACACAGCAGGTGCTCAATAAATAATCGCTCAGTAAAGGACTGTTTGTTTAGAGGTGAGGTAAGGTGTGGTGAGAAGACGAAGGTATCAGGGTAATTAGCAATATACTTCGAACTGTGCCTGCAATAATTCTTCTTCTGTTTTTTTTTTTTTTTCTTTAATGGCCACATTGGGCCTTAAGTACTGTATAGTGCTCAAACTTAGAGAAGCCCAAGAGTTGACCCCACTATAAGTTACTGCTCCTCTCGGAACTTGGGATGTCTGGAATCCTGGCCAGGGGATCAGTAGGCACTAGAGCGGGATCTCAAATTCTACCCTCCCCCGCCCCAGGCTGCCTACACACATTATAATTCTTCCATGAGAACCAAGACATACAGAAGTCTGGGAACCACCACTCTACCTAATTTAACCTGAATGGGAAAGTTCAAAAAAGAACATTTGTGGGGCACCTGAGTGGCTCAGTCGTTGAGCGACTGCCTTTGGCTCAGGTCATGATCCCAGAGTCCTGGGATTGAGCCCTGCATCGGACTCCCCACTTAGCAGGAGGTCTGCTTCTCCCTCTCCCACTCCCCCTGCTTGTATTCCCTCTATCGATTTCTCTGTATCTCTATCAAATAAATAAGCAAGCACTAACTCTTAAAAAAAAAAGAACAATGAATATTAGTACATTGATAATTATATAGTGAATTGGACACTTATTCTTCTTCTTGTCTAGGAATTTTTTTCCTTTCCTTTAATCATAGAATCCATAGTTTTCTAGAAAACCTTTTACTTCTCCACTCTTAAATCCCTGATTATATTTATGTCTGGATCTGCTGTGGGCACCTGCCCCAGGCCTGAGAAACAGGTTTCCGCTGTTGGAGTGATTGGTCTAAATTCCTACGTGTGATCCAAGTCCTAATAAGATTCAATTAGGGGATGTTTGTATTGTTATGACAAATTCTTCTTTTTAGGCAGTTTCAGAGGATGAAGCATAAACCTGAATCTCCTAGTATCTGTCTCGAGTCCTGGACCTGCCTAGTAAAAGAGCCAACACGGAGAAAAGCTGAACTGAGAAGGGAAGAATGAGGCTAAGTTCTGAAGGCCTCATTGGAGTTTCTGGATCCAGCTGTGCCTGAAGGTGGACTTTAAGTTACAGAACTCAATATGTTCCCACTTTTTTACTTACATGGTTTGAATTCGAAGAGTCCTGACTAATCAAATAAAACATAGAGAATATAGTACACAAACCAACGCCTCTCATTTCCCTTATCCTTGAAGCAAGATAGCAAGAAGATATAAACATACATTTTTTTTTCACATTTAGCAACATTTTAGCTTAGAATTTTTTTTTTTTTTTAGAATTTTTTTTAATTAACATATAATATGTTATTTGCCCCAGGGGTACAGGTCTGTGAATCATCACGCTTACACATTTCACGGCACTCACCATAGCACATACCCTCCCCAATGTCCATAACCCAGCCACCGTATCCCTTCCTCCCACCCCCCAGCAACCCTCAGTTTGTTTGCTGAGATTAAGAGTCTCTTATGGTTTGTCTCCCTCCTGATCCCATCTTGTTTCATTTTTTCCCCTCCCTTCCCCCTAGCACTCCCTGCCCTGCGCCTCAAATTCCTCATATCAGAGAGATCATATGATAATTCTTTCTTTGATTGACTTATTTCATTTAGCATAATACCCTCTAGTTCCATCCATGTCATTGCAAATGGCAAGATTTGGGGTTTTTGCTGGCTGCATAGTATTCCATTGTACATATATACTACATCTCCTTTATCCATTTATCTGTTGATGGACATCTAGGTTCTTTCCATACTTTGGCTATTGTGGACATTGCTGCTATAAACATTCGGGTGCATGTGCCCTTTCGGATCACTACATTTGTATCTTTAGGGTAAATACCCAGTAGTGCGATTGCTGGGTCATAGGGTAGCTCTATTTTCAACTTTTTGAGGAACCTCCATACTGTTTTCCAGAGTGGCTGCACCAGCTTGCATCCGCACCAACAGTGTAGGAGGGTTCCCCTTTCTCCGCATCCTCGCCAACACCTGTCGTGTAAATGTGCATATTACTGATGATTAAGTTAATATTGCTGTGTTTGTGACAGTTTTTTTTAAATTTAAGAGTTTATTTGGGAAAAAAAGAGTTTATTTGAGCAAAAATTGATTCAAACTGGGCAAAATTCAATATAGTAAAGAAGAGGTCCCTGTTGTACAAAATTAAAGACTTTTATAGGCAGAGGGCAGCAGGAACAAGGAAGTTATGCTAAGCAAAAAAGTGGGTTGGTTATCACAAAGTTTTTTCCTTTCCACTTCCTTTCTTTTGGGAATGGCAGGACTCTGTTAAACAGATTACCTAACTAGTGCTGATCATGTGATTTCTGACCGACTGCTTTAAAATTTCATTTCTGGGGCGCCTGGGTGGCTCAGTCGTTAAGCATCTGCCTTCAGCTCAACTCATGACCCTGGGATCCTGGAGTCGAGTCCTGCATTGGGCTCCCTCCTCATCGAGGAACCTGCTTCTCCCTCTGCCTTTGTCTCTCTCTCTCACATGAATAAATAAACAAAATCTTAAAAAAAAAATAGAATTTCATTTCTTTGAGAGCTGAGACTGCAATTAAGTCTCAGTTTGGTGACGTGGAGCTTAGCATAATTGACTCCATTTTGAACCTGCAGGCTCGTTTTTACCTTAAATTTCATTGCCCTGTAGCGTGAGTTGGGTTTTTAAATTTTTTTTTTTTTAAATCGAAGTATAGTTAACACACAGTTACGTTAGTTTCAGGAGTACAACACAGTGGTCCCCCAAGTTTATACTTATATTATGTTCACCCCAAGTGTAGCTACCATCTGCTATGACAGCATCTTGACAAAAAAAATTACTCTGTGCTTCCCCAGAAGGGGAACATTTTGGGCAATGAGGCTTCTGTTATCCTCCTGACAGAAGAACTCACCAAGATATCCATTTATCTGGTATTTATAACTATCAGGTGCCACTGACCCACTTTGTAAATCTCTAAAACCCAGGGTCCTATTGGGTTACTTGCCTCA
Organism: Nasua narica; assembly: GCA_028533885.1. Classification (NCBI taxonomy): domain Eukaryota; kingdom Metazoa; phylum Chordata; class Mammalia; order Carnivora; family Procyonidae; genus Nasua; species Nasua narica. Next base: position 25,420,341 of record CM052813.1, read on the forward strand.
GTCTGCAACTGTGATAGTGACAAGCTCATACCAATTTCCCCCCCTTGACTGTATTCCCTGTGCTGTACCTTTCGTCCCCCTGACTTATTCATTCCATAACTGAAAGTCAGTGCCTCCCACACCCCTTCACCCCTTGGTTACTGCCAGCTTTTTGTTTCTCAATTATCTATAAAAGCAGGATGGTCTCTTTAGCACAAAGACCTAGCAGGAGCGCTGAAGCGTCCTACTTCCTCTAGATAAGCATATAAATGGTGGGTTTTACTGGTTGAGAACAGAAAATGTAGTATGTTTCTCTTCTGCCACTTTGGGCCCCTGCAGCCAGAGCCACACGCCGGCCTAGATCTGAAGGAGAGTAAAGCGGAAAGTCTGAGCCCGAGTGTCTGCCTGGTGGCTCCCCGCCCTGGGGCACCGCATGGTGTGTGGTCCAGGAGCCAGGAGCGCTCCAATTACACAGCCCCCCCCCCCATTCCGACAAGTCCCCAGGGGGCAAATGCTTTGTAAAGCTTCCCGGGGATTCCCCGCTGACCCCCACTCTAGGCTGAGAATCAAAGCGGGGCTTCCTGCTGAGAAGTCCCGTATCCCAGGCTCCTGTCAGAGGAGGCGCTGGGCTCCATCTACTGTGACCTTATCTCCAGCAGGAAAATGCCCTCCTGATGGTCAAAGGAAGTAATGCGTTCTTTACAGAAGATCTGAAAAGACCAAGGGACGTAAAGAAGACAAAAACCCACAGCCACCCCGCTAGCCAGCGTTGTCCCGTGGGGCACTGGAATCGCACCTGCATTTTCCCCAGACCCCCCAGGGGTTGGTGCATATTCCAGCCTAAGAAGCCCTGAGCTCGGATAATCCCCCAATTCCCATTGGGATCGTTTCCTGGGGGGCTTCTATCTGTTCACTGAAGTCGGGATAAATATGCAATCGTTCAGATGGCCACCGTCGGCTTTTAAGATGTTGTTTTCATTTTACTGTAATATTATTCACATGTTCAGCTTAGTGTCCTGCTTCTCTTCCTCAACAGCATTCGCTAGACACCGTCACTTTCGATCTTTTCTGAGGCTCTCTTCAAACCCAGTGTCTCCCTTCGTTCTCCTGTGAAGATTAAAATGGCAGGCAGCACACCAAGGGTTAACGTCTGCCCTGTTGCTTGAATACCCATGGAAAGACCCTGTGGCCACCTCCAGCCTAGCTCAGATTTTGCAATGTTTGCCGTGCGTATGGTTCATGTTGAAAGATGGACTGAATGGAGATTTCTTTTTGTTTGCACGTATTTGTGTGTGTGTGTGTGTGTTTCTTCATGCACAGTCTCTGTGTGTGGCCTTCTCTGGGTGAAAGCGCAGTGTTCCCACTGTTGCTTATCCTGAAGGCTTTCCAAACCTCCCTCCCGGCCGACAGACAGCAGGGGGTGGGGGTGGGGGCCGGGGGCGGGGGGCGGGGGGCGGGACATCTCTCCGAAGAGAGGAACACCAGCTCGCTGCAGAGATTTCTGGGTCTGTTCCTACTCAAGGAAGGTGAGGGAACCCTCATTTTAAAAGGCCTCTTTTACAACCCCTGTTTCTTTTTAGAGGCATAGTTTTGGAAGGCGCCCAAGGGACCGTCTGGAGGGTCCCAACCTTCTTCAGCAGTGCTGGGAAGACAGAAACGGGGCTTGCAAAGAGGGATGAAGGGCTGAGTGATCCCTAGGGCACTGCAGACCAGGGAGGCCGCAAGGGTGGGGGGTGGCAGGGTGAGGTGGTGCTTGCCAGTGGCTGAGGGCAGGGCCTGGCCTGAGGTGAGAGAGGAAGTAATGCGAACCACTCCACAGGGGCCCAAGCCCACCTGGTCGTCCCCCTCCCTCACAGGAATGGTCTGATCTCTCTCTCCGTCTCTCTCTCTCTCACACTCACACTCACACACACACACTCGCCCCCAGCTCTCTCTGCTCTCACACCCTCACCGCATGTCCTGCCCCCCAGCTAGTGCTGTGGCCCAGCCCTTCTCTTTCTTGTTAACACTACTCTGGCTTAGAAGGCTGTTTGGCCTCCCAGCCTGGGCTAGGCCCCTCGTCCCCATGCTGCCCAAGTCTGTGGCCCCATGGCCCTGCGGCCTGGAGAGCAGGCCAGCCAAAGCCCATAAACTGCTCCCAAAAACAAGCCCCAGCTCTGGTGGCTGTCCTCTCCAGGCTTGTGGCGGCCCTCCCCTGCCAGCTCAGGCGTCACCAGCAGCGTCGTGGTCGTCCTGAGCAGCGGCCTGGTCGTCCTGAGCAGCGGCCCTGCGGGACTTCCCGGAAGGCGGAGGCCGAGGCTGGACCACCATTGCTCGCAGCTGTGTCACCCTCCCTTCACCCCCATGAACCCATGGGCCCCGAAAATACCCAGGACAAAAACTCCCTGTTCGCTTCTGGTAAGCTCGCCACTCAAAAGGTCAGTGTCCGGGTGAATGGGCTCCGGATCCAACCATTCTGAACACTGAGAAATAAAAGGGCGTTTCATGTGTGTTTGGCACCCGTGGAAACCAACATCCCAAGGGTGTCCGGCACCGGTCCCCGCTGGCGTCACTGCTCCCAGCCCCTGCGCTGGCTTCCCATTACCTGGACCACACCCACCCTGTTCTCTGTGAAGGTGGGTGAGCAGGCGACTTCTCAGGACTCAGGACGGTTTGCCAGATGTGGACGTTTGCCAGATCCTGAAGATACTAGAAAAATGTAGGTAGCTTGGCCACCTAAGTGAAAACCAGGGATGGTATTTTCCCCAGTCTTGGCTACACTTTGTGCCTTCCATAGTTTCCCTAGCTATCGTGACTGGACACCTCTAAAAAAACATTTCAAAATAATATTTTAAAACTTAGCATTATTTGCTTTTCCTTTTGGAAGGGCTAATACATCGTAATTTGTACATAGCTTATTTCAAGGAAGGGGGTGGGTAAGGGACAGATGAGCAGTAGCCTCCTAACGAGGAAGGGCGTGAGACATAAAGGAAGCAAAAGTCCTGGGTTTAGATCCCTATTCAGCCACTTACTGGCACAGTCAAGAATCTTTCAGGGTCTCAGCTTCCTCCTCCAGAGAATGGGAAGAATAATATTCTAGACCTGATCAATTGCAAGATGGTTTTATGAATCAAGAGAGCCAGGGTTTGTAAAAGAATTTATTCACTAGAAAGGACAACAAATGTGAGTTATTTTGCTTCAAAAAACAATTTGAAATAAGTATTAAGTGTTTCTGGAAGTCTGGGTATCCAGAACCCTGGCTATCTGGGCCATTTGCTCTCAGGTGGTAAACAGTGGTCCCCACATGATCTGGGATAGCTGCTTTCTCAAGAGTTTTGGGGAGACTTCCCAATGCAGCAAATATAATGAGCAAGAGCTCCAGAAACACATTCTTCATTTAGCTGTTTCTTTGTCTTAAACCGTCACAGTGAGCACAACGGTTAGGGATGCTGGTGGCCTTGGAATAAGACTAACGGAGCTTTGAATTTGGCTCTGCCTCTTAACTTGCTGAAGGCAAGCGACTAGCTTCTCTGAGCCCAGTTTCCTCATCTGTAAAATGGGTATAATAATAAAAACAAAAATTAAAAATATAATACATAGCTTATTAAATTCTTGTGAGATTAAAAGACAATGCACGCAAATTGCTTAATAGTGCAGGATCTGGCACAATTATTCAATGAATGTAAGATGATGATGATAATTATTTTAAAGAACATGAGGGAGAAAATTTCTATCAATTGGTTCCTTTGCATTTAGTGGTGGGATTTTCTACTGGTCATGGATTCATTTGACAAGCATTTAGTGAATATTTTCTGTGCACCCAAACATACTTTTTGGTTTTCCCTTTATTTTTTTAATTTTTTTTAAGATTTTATTTATTTATTTGTCAGAGAGAGAGAGAGCATGAGCAGGGGAAGCAGCAGGCAGAGTGAGAAGCAGGCTCCCTGCTAAGCAAGGAGCCCGGTTCAGGACTTGATCCCAGGACTCTGGGATCATGACCTGACCTGAAGACAGATGGTTAATCAACGGAGCCACCCAGGTGTCCCATTTTTTGGTTCCCTTTAATGAAGAGCTGCCACCCTAACCAAGTATTACCCACTCCTCTAATAGTGAGAACTCTAATAGTGAGAACTCCAACTGCAGTGCCCAAAAACAAATGAACATAGGGGGAGTTAGGACTTGGTTGATTGAGGTTAATGGAGGGGTTCAGTGGGGTGCTAGGGATGTAGGAACAGAGCTTTGGCATTTGGAGTAGATTGTGAAGGCAGTAAAAACAATCTGGAATAGTGCTGTATTCAGAGACCAGATAGACTGCAGAGCAAAAAGACTTGGAAATCTAGCAGCTGAAACAAGATGGAAGCTTATTTCCTGCTTACTCAAGGGTTGAGTCGGCAGTCCAGGTCTGCAGTGGGCCTGATGGTGTCAGGGAGCCAGGCTCTCTCCACCTTGTTACTCTGCCTTCTCCTGGGGTATTCATCTGGTTCATTTAGCTCCCAGACTCCTATGATGCCTTTGCATTCCAGCCAGCAGAACGGAGAGAAAGGAAGGCACAACCACTCCCTTTAAGGACATGACCTGGAAATTACACATGTTCCTACAATAATTAAGTCACGTGATCACAGCTAGCCAGGGAGACTGGGAAATGTAGTCTTCATGCTAGGTTATCATCTGGCCAGCTACAATTTGGGGACTCTTTTGCTACAGGGAGGAGAGGTTCTTGGGGGAGCGGCTAGCAGTCTAGAGGGCAGGTTGAGAGGGGTAGTAATACAGTAGACCTCACAGCAGATGAACACAGTTTTGCCAGATAAGGGAGAGTGGAGAACGAGAGGGCAGTAACAACGGCTGATTGCCTGGGGGAACTGAGCCACTGACCACTGGGAGGTTGTAAAGGCGACAGTGTGGTAGGAGGTGGAGTGTTTGTGTGTGTGGCCGTGCAGATGGTGCACACTCCATGGGATTGTAGGACAAAGTGTGAAGTGAGGACTGGCACATCATCCACACAGTGCCTTTTCTGGCACAGCCTGATTCTGCGTGGGATCTCTGCTCCTCTAATCATCTGCCTCATTCATTTTGGAGTCACTTCACTGATTTTCCGCACAGGTTTCGACTTTCTTCTCTGAGCTCTAGCCACTGATCACTCCTGCCTATGGTCTGGATGTAATGATATCAGCAAGGAAGGACACAGGATTGGACTAAAGACTTCCAAGTGGTCTAGAGGCTGTCTCACCTGGGATGGGAAAAGTGAATGCCACCACCTTTCATGGTCTTCTCCAAATTTACAGTCCGGAGCTCTCCATACCGCTGTTGACCACTCAAGAAGTCCGACAGGCTTGAACTTGCATGAAACAGAGTAGGGAAGACACATCAGTACGCATGTTTTAAATTAAATTAAATTTAATTAATTAATTATTTTACATATTTTTAATTTTTGATTTTCCATCTCCACCCTCGTTTGACAACATGACAGCACCAAGCCAAAAGTGGTCTTTACAAACGTGTAGAGCTTATGTTTATTACAGTTCAAATTTTTGTGCCCCAAAATTACATGACAGGGCTGCCATTCTTCCCAGCTGAATGCATCTGAATATGAGTTCTCGCATCCTTGCCTGTTTCCTTGTGGACAAAATGTGTGCTGCACCCACAGCATGTTTGGAGCAGCATCTTCCGATTTCAAAATTTCTTCTGGTTTCAAAAACCTCTGTCTGTGGCCACCAAACAGGCATTCGTGGTGGGCATTGAACCTAACGTTACAGAGGTATGGGTCTTCAGCTCAAACATGGCGCCCACTGGGTGGCTAGAAGCCCCCGAGACTTGGAGAAAGAAATGTGCTAAGTGTGTCTATGCAAACTTGACTTTTATCTGCCAAGAAGTAATAGAGCTGATTGTATTACAGGAGAATGTGGGTTTACATATTGGTCCTCAAACACTGACTTCTCAAGAAATCTTCAGGAACGAGGGATAGGAAGTACGTTACCGGCGTTCTGGTTCAGTTTTATCACTCATAGCACTTTGGTTGTTCATTATAGCTCCATGTGCCAGACACTTGTGTGTTCCTAAGGATAAAGGGCCTGGATGTGATAGACACGCAGACACATAATTACAATATCCTCGGTGAGTTTTAGATTGAAGGCTATAGGACTATAGCCAATTTAGGGCACCAAAGGTGGGATTTGGCACCCAGAGCAAAGCCCTCTACATTCTGGCATTTCACAGTCTCAAAGAATCAAGGCAGGTACCCCTTACTCTAAAGTGAAGCTGTCAGTCAAAGCATGTAAATGGCACCAACACTGACAATGAAAATGTGAAAATAATGGAGACAGAGATGGCAGGAGAGAAGTGGAGAGACTTGAAGGTAGATGAGCTAATGACCTCCTCTACAAAGCAGGGACCCAAGCGATTTCACCTTTAGTAGTGCAAATAATACTATATTTGCAAACACAAATAATAGAGAAATCCAAATAGCGATGGACCTTTATTGACAGGAAGAATAAAGGAAGGGAGGAGGGGCTCCGTGAGCTGAAGTCATGGAAAAATGGAGAAATCAGAACAGAACATTATTTAGGGATGTGCCAGTAACTAGTTAAAAGAGTTAAAAGTGTTGCTCTAGGGAGCTCAGCTGGGGCTGGGGAGGTACTGGGTTTCCTTTTAAGCCTTTCTATACTGTTTGATTTTTGTCTTATTGGATTGATTAGAATTAGGTTTAGTTGAAAGTGACGGAGTACTGGAAATAACAGTAGCATCAACAAGAACAATGTTTATTTCCTTCTCATATAAATTTAGTCCAGGGCAGGCCATCCAGGTCTGCTGTGGTGGCTTTGCTCCATGCCGTCTTCGGGCTGCATACTTCACCCAGCCCACAGCTCCACGAGGCTATCCCTAGGCTGGGGTCCTTGTTCACATGGCCCAAGATGGTGACAGCCATGTTCCAGGCAGCAGGGTGTTTGAAGGCAAATCAGACATAGGCACTGGTGTGCTGCCTATTGGAAGGGTCTCAAAAGCTGTCCCAGGACATTTCCTATTATATTTTATAGTTCAGAACTCAGACACATAGCTATATCTAGCTATGAAGGAGGAATGTTGTTTTTGTACTGAATTTCCATGCACATATTTGAAATTCTGTTACTATGGAAATAGAGGAGGATATATATTGTAGGACAATTAGCTCTCCAATTCTACACTCACTTTGATATGATAACAAAATAATGAGCATTTAACAACAGACCTATGTTTTCATAGGAAAATGCTGGAAACAAAATAGCAAAAATAGAATGAGTTGATAAAAGGAAAGAAGAATGGATGGATGAATCAATAGGTGATCAAGCAAAAATCATGGGATAATCAGTATAAAAACTAGGTGATGGGTGTGCTCACTGTATGATTTTCAACTTCTCTATATATTTGAAATGTTTAATAATAAAATGTTGAGAGAACATAGGGTTAGGGACTACAAAATCAAGTCAATTATTTTTTAAACTACTTGAAAATTTCACAGCATGTCTAACCTGAGAGCTTTGTTTTTCCCATTCTTCTGCTCAAGTCCTCAGATTTTATACAGAATTCCTCTAATTCTTCATATATTCTACTCATAATCAGGTCAGGGCAGAGCCTATGGGGAGAGACCCAAGCAGGCAACTCAAGCCTGAGACACCAGAAGCCATACAAGACCCAGGCATAAACCGAACAAAAATTTTTCCAAAGAAGACACACAGATGGCCAACAGACACATGAAAAAGATGCTCAGCCTCACTCACCATCGGGGAAATTCAAACCAAAACCACCATGGGCTATCACTTTGTACCAGTCAGAATGGCTAGTATCAAAACTACAAGAAATGAAAGTGTTGGCAAGGATGTGGAGGAAAGGTGCACTGTAGCTGGGAATAAAAATTGGCACAGCCACTGTGGAAAACAGTATGGAGGTTCCTCAAAAAATTAAAAATAGAAATATCTTACAATTTAGCAATTTCTAAGATATCTACTTTCTGGAACAATCAGCATAACTGGGAACATGAGAACAAATCTTACATAGGTCACAGTTGAGATTGTGGTCATTCATACATTCAGCAGCTATTAAATGCCTACTGTGAGCCCGACGCCATCATGGCTCTGGTCATGGATTCTTCCCAAACACCAAACATTCATCCCTCCCAGATGGGTCTTTGATTACGTTGAGACTTCCCCTGCTAGCTTTTCCTTTATATGTTGCCTTTGCAAGCAGAGGTTATGAATCTACTTAGTGGTGGCCTTTGTGTGGTGCTTTCTGCCTAATATTTCCAAACTTTCTTTCTGTAGAATCTGGCAAGGAGTGGAAAGAAGGGAGAATAAGGAACAGAAGGGGGAAACAAAGCCAGTTCTACTGAGAAAGCAGGAGGGCCTGCCTCCGTTGATTACTGGGAGCAAGGCATCTTGAATTTTCTTATTGTTTTGGGTTTTCAGGTTATAGTGGATAAAGGTGGTGAGGAATGATGAGGTGGGTCCTTAACATCTCTGCCCTTTCAATCTGGTCAGTGGCCTCTTTATGCCTAAAAATAGCTTATTATCAGAAAAATTTAATGTTAGTCAGGATGGATCAGTTACTGTTATCTCTTCGTAATTTCTTTGTAGTAGAAAGGGTCTGGAATCCAGACGCCTGCGTGGCTGAGTCGGTTAAACATCTGCCTTCCTCTCAGGTCATGATCTTGGGGTCCTGGGATCGAGCCCCACGTCAGACTCCCTGCTCTACGGGGAGTCTGCTTTAAAAAAAAGCGACTGGAATGAATAAGCGCAGTAATAATTAGTAATAACAACAACAACAATTCAGGTACATTTTCCTCTGGCTTCGTCAGTTCTGGAGCGCCGAGGGGATAACCCCTCCCTCATCCGCCCTGAGTAAGAGAGCTGGGTGGTGGTCCTCCTGGTAATGCCTTGGATACAAACTAGCAAGATATATGAGAAGGAGCGTCTCTGAATGCGTGCAGGTGGCTTCTTGCCTCAGGTAACGAGTCTCATTGTCCCTTTGTGCACTCGCATTCATTTAGTCTCTGGCAAAGCAACAAGTGACACTGTAGAAAAGGTAGGAGGACAAATAGGGATCCCTAAACAAAGAAGGTAGTTTGGAAGGAGGAAAAAAAAAAGAAAGAAAATCCCTTGAAACATCTTAAAAGCAGCCAAGCCTGAGCACGATCATATGAAACAGACATTCTCCTTTATTTCACCATGTCGAGGTGAATTTACTTTCTGGCTTCTCATCTTTTTAAGAGATTTTGTGGCACAGATGAAGCAGTGCCTGGGATCAAGTCCATGGGCATTTTCAATGATCGATTGAAAAGGACCGTCCATTTCAAGCAGACATTTCAGACTCAATTTTCATAATACTAGCTGCATAGTAAAAGCAAGAAGAATAATAGTCAAATAATGCTTTGGTGCCTTCCTCCAAGGAGCTCACTGTAATTTCCAAGCACGGGTAATTCACAAGGCAAGTACTCTGTCAGCTGGTTAAGCAAGCAGTAATGACTTATCCTTCGGTGCAGATGGGGAACCGAGGACACACTGGATGCTCTCAAGCTCCTGGCATTTCCGCTTGAATGTACAGAAATGGTACAAGCCAGTCTGACCCTGCTGGGACTTGCTTCCAAGCTGAGGGGACCACAGCAACCACTGACCAAACCTTGTGTCTTGGCGCCTTTTCAGCTGCAGGCTAGTGGATGGGGGGACCCCCTCCTTGCCTGGCAGAAGAAGGTGGTGGCCTTAGCTACAGGAGCTTAGACTCCTCTGCCCATAATCATCCCATATTTCCCAATTCTGAATTTGCTGCCAAATCTAGCTTTGTGACATCACCTTGCTAATTAACCTCTTGAAACCCTGGTTTCCCAATTTGTTAAACTGGAGCAAGGGCCATTAACATGCACTTCTCAAGACGGTTGTAAGAACTTAGAGAAAAATGTTTAAGGTGCATAGCACTGTGCCTCTCATATAGGAGATGTTTGGAAAATGTTGGATTTACATATTTCTATTTTGTTAATAAGTCAGATTGGTATTCTGCTGCTTTGCAAGCTCCCCTTTGAGAAATTCTTCCTTTGAAGATTGCCCTTAATGTGAGTTCTGAGCTGGCTTTAACTAATAGGAGGAAAATGTGATTATACCCCACTTTCCTAATACATACACATGCATAGACCCCAAATCTTCCCCAAGGAGGGCTTGGTTTCTCTTTTTGCATTTTTTACTAAGCCCAGCCTTAAAAAAAAAAAATAAATCTATAAAACAATGATCAGATTTTATTAGTCATGTGGTTACCCCTTCATGAAGGGAGCTGGTGGGCCTAGGTTCACTTTCAAATAGAAAAGATTTTACCCCGGGTCTCTCCCAACTATGGGTGAGCCCGCAGGCTTTACCATGAACACAGGCTCTGAAGTCAGGCAGACCTGGGCTTTTTCTCATCTGTAAGACTGGGAACGATGGTCCTTCCTGACTCACAGCTTGGCAGAAGAATGGCAGTCGTACAGGGGAGATGCTCATCACCATCCCTGGGTGCTGCTTCGTGAGAGCCATGATGGATCACGGTCACTGCGTCCAGGAGAGAGCATTCCTGAAACCTCAGCTGATAACACGCTAAAGTTTGCCTCTCGGCCTGAGCTGAGCAACTTTTCGCCACTATTTCTGAGTGCGCACCATGGTCTGGCTCCTGGAAGACAGGAAACTTCAACAACCAATTCGTTAGAGAGAAAAGACAGAAACATGTGGCACTTACACACGGTGAGCGTGGCATCCATGGGTGGATGGAATCATCAGAACATTCTAGCATAGCTTCTGGAATTCGGTTTCAGGACTTCATCTTGCCTTTTTTTATTTTTAAAACTTTAAAGAGTTTTGTGGGAACTGAAAACATTTCAGGATAAATGTCTAAATGCAAGGCTTTTGGCAGAGACCAAAAAAAAAAAATCGTCATTCTGAATCTAAGTTTGACTTGGACAGGGAAAGACTTAAAAGAAAACACCAAGAACACAGAAATTTACGAAAATTGTATTTATTCAAGGTTGAGGAGGTTTCTGTCTAGTCTAAAAGTGATGTCATACAGATTACGAAGGGAAATGCTGAGGGGACGCATTGGGCAATGTTTCTCAAAGTAGGCTCCGTAGAACCAAGTCTCATGAGATGCTTAGTGACAGAATGGTTCTGTGGTTACGTAAGTTTGGGAAACTGTACATTAGCTTGGTCACATGTAAAAGCTTTCAGAAATCCCAGAGTAAAGAAACCTATCATGATAGACCCCACTAGTAACCCCCAAATAGCCATTCCTCCTTTTTTGCCATCAGAATTGAGAGATAATGGGCCCGGCCTCAGGGAAAGAATCGCAATATTCCTATGGCAAGTCATAAGACTTGTGGTCTTCTTTGCCACAAAGCAATGCATATGACTCAGTCCTTCTGGTCAATGAGACTTACTAAGGGGATGGGGGCTTCTGGGAATAAAAACAGAAATGCAGGGATGGTGTGCTTCCTTTTTGACACCTCCTTGCTGTCTGCTTTTGCATGAGGTTGTGTGAGAGTACAGGATACCTGGAGCTGTGGTGGCCATTTTGTGACCAGGAGGGAATAACTGGAACTGTGGCAGCCATCTTGTGACCAGGAGGGGATACCTGGAGCTGTGGCGGCCATCTTGTGACCAGGAGGGATACCTGGAGCTGTGGTGGCCATCTTGTGACCAGGAGGGGATACCTGGAGCTGTGGCTGCCATCTTGTGACCAGGAGGGGATACCTGGAGCTGTGGTGGCCATCTTGTGACCAGGAGGGGATACCTGGAGCTGTGGCTGCCATCTTGTGACTAGGAGGGGAGGGCTGTGAGAATTGAGACACAAGGCGCCAATCCGGTGCCTGATACATGGAGCTGCCCACCGCCGGGCTTCCTGCTGGTGTCAACAAATGTCCTTACAGTTTGAGCCTCTGGTGGCAGGGAATGGAATGCAGCCCAAGAAGCCACCCTTTCCTTTTGTTTCCTCCAGTGTTTTCCAGTTGGTGGCAGGCTGTTAGTAGTTTCTGAATAGCCATGCTTCCTTTTCCGTGAAGGTGCCCTGTTTATTTCAAGAGGCAGCGTTACTCTGCGGCTGTCTGACCACAGAGTCCATCGTTCAGAACAGCTAGAGGCATCTCTCACCGAGGGCACGTACCAGGTGGAACAGATCTTGGGAGATGCTGGTGGGAGGGCACGAGGAGAGAGAAGCCAGACAGTTGGGCGCCAGCCCTGCTCCTCCACTCCCCTACTAATTCAGCTCTTTGTGCCTGAGTTTTAGCATCTAGAAAATGAGGGGCTGGTCTACACCACCACTCTCCTTTGCCAGCTCCCCTCACCTGGCGTCGGTGGGTCTGGGCCCGGGGAACACAGCCGTTGCCTTTTGCCTCCTGCAGCTTCATCGGATCTCCGCATTTCCAAGGTTTCAAATGTATGTACTGCTTACACGAGATGAAAGCAGCACTGAAAATTTACCCAGGGAGCCATTCGTTATTTGACTTTACTTTTTGAAAGCTGGCTTTCCTGATCTCCCCACCGGCCTTCCTTGGGAGCAGGGTGGGGCCGCCCACAGCACCAGGCAGGGCTGACTTACAGGGACCGCCCAGTCAGCAGGGAGGAATGGAGTGGCTTGGAGGGCCAGCAGGTGGTAATGAGACCCAGGCCAGCCACACTGGCAGGTCGTCAGGTCAATGGGCTCCCAGGTCGCCAGTTACCAGGCCTGTGTGAAAATCTGATAGCAGAATTCGATAGCACATTGCGTTTCAGGTTTCCCTGGCTGCTGTGCTGGCAAGCTAGGCTCTGGGGGGAGGGGGCGCAGAGCAGTGGGATGGGAAGACCCCCCTCTGGGGCAGGTCCCTGGAAAGCTCCACACTTGGGCTCCGAAGAAGCTCCAAGACTTAGGAAGCTATGCCCCAAGCAGGCGCAAGACGTGGAGGCTGTATTTTCCTGCTTTGCTGCAAACAGATCCTCTTCACCCTGTCAGCAACCCCTTCTTCCTACCCAGAAGGCAACAACAGTGGAATGATATGAGGGGGTTTTCTCTCTGGGAGATTTCCTGCCTTAGGCATACATATGGAGGGTGGGAGAGGAGAGAAGCAAAGAACCATAGAAAGAGATTTGTTCCCCTAATTTTTCTCAGTTATCCTAAAAGCCCAAGCAGCAGGCTTTACTACACTGCTTCTTAGAAATGCAGAAACTGGAGCACCTGGGTGGCTCAGTGGGTTGAAGCCTCTGCCTTCAGCTCAGGTCATGATCTCAGGGTCCTGGGATGGAGCCCCGCATTGGGCTCTCTGCTCAGCAGGGAGCCTGCTTCCCCCTCTCTCTCTGCCTGCCTCTCTGCCTACTTGTAATCTCTCTCTCTGTGTCAAATAAATAAATAAAATCTAAAAAAAAAAAAAAAAGAAAAGAAATGCAGAAACTGAGGCTCAGGGAGATGAAGCAATCCGGCTAAGGACACACAGCCATGCTCTTGACTCTGCTTTGAACCACTCTCGCTGAAGACAGAGCACTTGGGCTAGGAAATTTCCCCCAGAGCTTGTTCTAGGTGCGTGGGGAGCTTTCCAAGTTATAGAAGGGCCAAGAGAATGACAAGATTTTTCAGACTGAATGTGCTCAGCACCTTGACGATCTTGGTCACAGCATTAGAGAGGGAAAGGGGAGCGTGGAGGGGAAGAACCCGACTGTGGAATGCGCAGCACCTAGATAGTTCTGGGCCATAGGCCTGGTAGGATCAACCTCCCTTGGGACTGAGGCCGCCTGGGGGCAGTGCTGTCACTGGTCCCTTAGGGAGGCAGCCCCCCACACTGTGACACAAGAGTCTGGCAAGGTGTGTCAGACTGGTGCCAGACAGTTGACATCATTGGCTGAGGCCATCCACCTGGCACCTTCTCAAGAATGCCAGGGTAGGGTAGGGGCAAAGGCAAGGGTGAGAGAGGACTTCTCTTTAGGAATCCTGTGTTGACAGCCATCTATGACCTCCAAGATGGGAACTGGCTTCTGCAAAATTGCATGTTTAATATTAAAGGGAGAGCCGGCAAGCTTGTGTGGGCCTAAATGAATTTCCAATGGTTCAGCAGAAAAGTCAACAAAAGGTTGTGTTTCTTGTTCTAATCCCTTCACTTATTCCACCAAATGGTTGTCAGATGTTCAACCACACTGAAAGTCAAGGAAAGCCCACACCAGAAGGTTAAACTTTTGGCTGCAGTGAGGTGTCTTAAAAACAGCGGTGTTACGTATGGTTCTGGAACCGGTTGAAAAGCCTTGAAGAAGAGTTTACCCTGTGTGTTTTATGGTGCCTAGGGACAAGCGGGAGGAAGGAGGAATAAAAGGCCTGCTCATTGCTTGGATAAAAGGAGTCAGTATGAAAACCCAGGTTCTTTAAGCAAAGCCGAGATTTCCACAGACTTTTTTTCCCTGCATTGGAAGGCAGGGGTGTCCTTCAGAATGAGCTTTGGACTGTCCCAGAAGTACTGCCTTCTAATAAGAAATGAGAGTAAGCATATTGATTCTTGATGTTTACCAAAGGGCTGTTTGTAAATAGGTTTTCACCTATTTTCCAGCTCGGCCCAATCGGAAGTGGTTTCATGGAACACTGTGTTGAGAAGGCGTCTGAGGCCGTGTCTGGCCTCCAAGGAGGAGAAGTCAATCAGCGAGGCCTGCCAACGGGTCCCCACAGGGGAAAGATGGAGCCCACAGGCCAGATATTTGCATCCTGTGCCAATGAGAACAGTGGAAACCAGCAAGGGTTGAAATCACCTTGCTTATTTTCAAGTCGCGCTGCACGCTTGTGACTTCTGTAGTTCATATGTTGTGGGGCTCGGATTTACATGCACTATTTCAGATGAACAATAAAGATAAAGCCTCTTTATTTCCTAAAGGGGTCTAATATTCCTTGCAAGCACTCACCTTGCTGGGTAGCTGGAAACGATGGGAGGCAGGAAGAGGAAGGAGGCGGTGGATGCTACTTCAATTTGCCAATTCTGAGGACACCTGGCTGGCCTAGTCAGTAGAGCATGTGATTCTTGATCTTGGGGTTGTGAGTTAGAGCCCCCCATTAGGTGTAGAGATTACTTAAAAAAATAAAATCTTTAATAATAATAATAATGATGATAATTTGCCAATTTTTGTATTCCACTTTTTTTCCCATTGAAATAGTCTTTTTGGGGATGGGTGGGTAATTTGGCCTTCCGAATTCCTTCTCCCTTATCTTGCTCTTCCACATAGGGTACCTGGGTATGTAAGGATGGGGGAGGAATGGTGGGGACCTGGTGGCCAAGGGGAAGAGCCTCACATGGGAGCTGCCCTGGGGTTCTGGTTTCTTGCTCTCCACATCAGGCTATCTTCTGGTCCTGGAACCCTTTGAGTTCTGAGAGGTAACTGGTGGTTTGTTCTCTTGGCTTGGTGAAGACCCCATAGTCATCCTTCATTGGATTTCTTCTCCACTCTCACTGATGCCGCAGACACTTCTGGACTTCTGCTTGCCTCCCATCTGGCCCCTGGCTAAGATGCATGGTTTGCAGCCTCTGAGACATGCCTCCATATCAGCTAGGATTTTGGAGCTTCAAGTCACAATACAGAAGTCCAATTCATGCTGCCCGAGGCACTGACAAAATGCTAGCTGGAAGTACATTGTACTCAAGAGATAATATATTCTCTCCTTTCCTCCACTTTTTTTTTTTTTAAGATTTTATTTATTTGACACAGAGAGAGAGATCACAAGTAGGCAGAGAGGCAGGCAGAGAGAGAGGGGGAAGCAGGCTCCCCGCTGAGAAGAGAGCCCAATGTGGGGCTCCATCCCAGGACCCTGAGATCATGACCTGAGCCGAGGGCAGAGGCTTTAACCCGCTGAGCCACCCAGGCGCCCCTCTTTCTCTTCACTCTTCATCATGAAGTTGCTGTCCCTCCCCAGACCCGGGCATATGACTCTCAGAAGAAGTCAGCGGGCTCCCTAACAGCCCAGAGGCAATCAAAACATCTCCCCGAGTAAAGATGGTGAGTGCCAGGCCTTCATTCTAGTTGGCTTTCTCTTTCTTCTTGGCTGAGCAGAGTTCTTCCTACACCATACTTCACTTCCCTGGGGCAATGTGGAGTTGTCTTCCCTACACCACCGAAGACTCTCTGTGCTCCAAGTCTATTGGGCTTGGCTCCTGCTTTTGGAGCCATAAATTCATTGATTTATTATTCCCACAATACTCTTCATCTGTAAACTGGGGATATTATGGTAACTAATTCATGGGATTATTATGAGGATAAAATGAGATAATTTATGCAAAGTTACCTAGTGTAGCTCGTGGCACACAGAAATATTCAATGTTAGCTTTTTTTTTTTCCAATTCTTACAAGAAATGTCAGAATCTTTCTTCTGACAAAAATAAACACTGACAATCTGAAATTGTTTTGAGAAAGCTGATGTTCCTAACCGGAACGGAATTGTCCCATTTTGAAATGATAATTTATTAGTGAATGTATATGAATTATATTTTATGATTCTTCTAAGTTTTGAAAGGTATGTAATCAGAGGCCTGGAGAAACAGGAAGTTTTCTCTGCTCAGTTCATTGCAATATCCCCAACACCTAGGGATAATAGCTCACTCAACTTATAGTAAGCAATCTCCTCAAGTAAAACTGCTCTTGGAATTGTAGGGAATACCTAAAGTAAAGCCGTAAGTCCTGGATGACCCTTCCAGAGGGCACTGCTGCCTATGGAATGTTCTGGATGTCCTCAAAGAGAACTTCCCCAAACCCTCCAGCCTCCACTGAGCACTCCAAGATCTTTATATGCTGACATCTCCCTTTGCTCTTGGCAAAGACTGGCCAAAGCCCTGGGACAGTCCGGCTTGCCATGACCTACTCTATAGGTATTCATGAAAAGTAGGTTTAAGACCCTCATAATGTTAGGGATACCAGGGAGTCCTCTTTGCAAGGGTCTACATTTTCAGATCACAAAGTGCTCAGGAACAACATATTGCATGTAATATTCTTGGAGAATTGATTCAATAGAGAACCAGAGTGGTCCAAAAGCAAGAATGGGACTGACTGAGGGCAGCTTTCAGTTTTCAGTGTGTGTGACATGAACGCAGAATGATACATCCGAGGCTAGATTCTGGGGGTGGATTTCATTGGGGCCGCCAAGCTCCAACTGCTGCCATGATTTAGCTGGAACCAAAAAGGGACTCAGAAGACTTTCATGAAGAGATAGGTGGGTGGCATGCCCATTTTGCCTCTGCAGATGAACAGAAGGGTTCCCCTGCAAGGTCACCATGGGAGACCTTGGGACCAAGGGGAGAGTCCCAGTTCAACTGAGCACTTTGTAACATCCTCATTTGAAAAGAAAGATAATTTTATCAGTGGCTGTCTGCTCAGTGCACCTGCTCGTGGGATGAGGCATCTTTGATCCACCAGCATGGGTGGTGATGTCAAGCCCCTGTCACCGCCCATCCAGATTAATCTTAATGGGCAGCTTTGTTTTGAAGTTTATTGGGGATTTCCATTTGCAATATATGTAAACAGATCTCTATCTCTCCCTCTCTGTCCCTTTCTCTCTTTTTCCTTTCAGCCCCCTGGAAGTATTTAAAAACCTAGGCTTTTCAGAATGACAGAGTATATTTTTGATTATGAAACACTCTAATTCTGTGTTGTCCAATCTGGTAGCCATGAGCCACCTGTGGTTATTAAAACTTGAATTAATTAAGATGAAATATCCTGTTCCTCAGTGGTACTAGCCAGATTTTAAGCACTCAATGGACACGTGTGGCTAGGGGCTCACATTGGACAGTGTAAATGATAGAACATTTCCATCATCACAGTAAGTTCTATTGGAAGAACTTCTCTAGATTCTTGTTATTTCAAGTGTGGTCTGGGGCCAGCAGTATCAACTTCAACAGAAAGCTTGATGAGCAGTTCCAGTTGGGACCTATTGAATCAAAATCTATATTTTAAGAGAATGATCAGACAGTTCGTGTGCACATTGAAATTTGGGAAGCATTGCGCCAGTTCACCTGGTTACACCCTGCTAAAAGACTTGAAACTTGGGCTTTGAAAGGTGCTAAATTTTTACTTTTTCCTGGGCTCATTCCATGAAAAAATAGTGTTTGGTTTGTCCCTGTGACAATTTTTTCTTCTTGACCTCTAAAAGGTTCAGCAATTATCATAAGCTACCTCATCCGATCAGGGGCTGCGAGCTAGTGAACCATTGTTATTTTCTTAGTTTTGACAAATGTACCATGGTGATGTAAGATGCTAATATTAGGGAAAGCTAAGTAAACGATATTTAGGAGCTATCTGTACCATCTCTGCAAATTTTCTACATGTCTAAAATTATTCCAAAATGAAAAGTTTTGTTAAAATAAAGAAAGTTAAACCAAAGTATTTTTTGCAACAATTTTCGTGTCTCTAAATTCAATCTCGGACTGTTTCATTACACTTGACTGACCTGAAGAATTTACCAGAGGGGTCTTTTGGGGTTTCCTGGGGGTGCCAGTTTGACGTGGAGGATCTCAGGTCGGGATTCTAAGGATAATCAGGAATTGCCAGAGCACCCAAGGATGCCTCCAGATCCCAGGATTCCAAAGGTATATATTTTCCTCTACTTTTTATAATGTTTTTGAAAAAATAGTAGAACCCCAATTTTGTTGACATAACTGCCTCAGTTCTCTATTTGATGAATGCAGGATTTCAATAGGAAGATAAAAGAGAAATCAAGTATTCTTCTTATTCTTTATATTCTACATTGTGATAAATTTATATGCTTTCCTCTTAAGACTTACATTATTGAGATGTCCCATCTCCTGAAAGTCCTGCCAACTAATTACTGTAATTGAACTTGATGAGGCAATATACCTCTCCTGTAAGTCCTCTTAACTTTTATTTGAGCTAAATTTCCTACCTTCAGGCTGTTACAAATGCAGAATTTAGCTGCTAGTTTACCTTACTGCCAACCTTGGCAGTAAGCAGAATTTAGCTGCTAGTTTACCTTACGGCCAACCTTGAATTATTCAGAAACCTAAAATCTAGCATTGCTTCTTCTTTACCGTTGTTCCTTCATGTTGGTTAGCACTTCCCACACAGGAAGAACAAAGCTTATTTTGTATTGTGGAGATGGAAAGGATCGACCACCAAAAATCTTACTTATTATCTCTGGTCTATGGTGTAAAAAAATACCAGAAGAAATAGTGATGGAGTTAGCCTTATTGAATTTCAGTGATTATAACTTTTGAAGCTCACCAGAGAAAAAAAGTGTTATGCAAATTTACCTCTTTCTCTTCTTTATTTCCCTTTCCCAACAAAAACATTGTAAATTGTTAAAAGTCTTCTGGTGACTTGTCATATTTGGCACTAGTTTAATTGGTTTTGGCAAGTGTATTTTAGTGACTCATAAGAGAATACTTTTAGTCTCTTTACTAACAGATGCGTGTGCTAAAAGCAATGACAACAATGTCACATGGCCATAAAACTGCAGGAATTTGCTGCTGGTGGTCCAATAAAAACAAACTTGTATGAAAAGAGAGTCAAGAGAAGATAAGATTTAAAATATACATTGTTATAAACATTTGGTCATAAAAGATCTGACCTTTCTTCATTTATTTAACCACCATATGTTGAAATGGGGAATCTGCACGAGACATTTCAGGAATCACAAAAATTTTGCATCTGATGATGTGTTTATAATCACCATATTTCATTGGAAGCAGTGTTCTCATTTCTCGTTCAGAAGAAGTGTCTCCGACACCATATTCAGGTGATATCCTACTCACATTTTGCTTCTCTAAAAAATTTCTTTTTGAAAACGTATGTATTATGTTTGTGGGTCCCTAAAATTATTATCATTTCCCCATGCGGCATCTGATATGATGGTCATTACAACCACACAAGGTACTCTCATCTGAAACATGCCGTTATTTAGGCAACAAATGTTTGAGTGCCTATTTGCCATGAACTCTATTGAATATTGGAGAAACAGCTCTGAACAAATCCTTGCCCTCAAGGAACTTATAGCAGAGGTGGAAGAGGCAAGAAAAGGTTTGTACTTATCAAGACCTATGATAAGAAATGTCCTGTATGCCATGCTAGTTTTATAGAGACAAGGTTCATTGATGTGAGACAGCCCCAGCCTCCTCTCTGTCCCAACCCAAGGAGAATGTTGGTCTTTGACTATTCTGTTTTGCCTCCACCCCACTACTCTCAGGAGGTTCTGTCTTTGCCAGTCTTGATTATGGATTTTTGTATTTCAGATTCAAGAGAATGGGTAGAGACTACCCAAGATGTGAGGAAAGAGGGGCCAATGACTTTTTTCTATAGTGTTTCTTTACTTCACCATTACAAAGAATCCTTGGGCAAAAGAGAAAGAACACTTAAAAAAAAAAGAAGAAGAACTTTAGTGGCTAAGCCATCATACATAAAATCAGATTCATCAGCTTGTAGAGACCAACTTAGAACAACCATCTAGACAAAAGGCATGCTCATGAGCAGTTCCCTCTGACCTGGGGTCCAGGCTTATGCCCCCAATCCCAGAGACAGAAATCTTTTTTTTTCTCCCCATTCAAGTTCTTGGCTAGTCCGTGACCCAGACAAGCAATCATGGGAAATAATGGTACATTTCTCAAAGTTTGGAACATTCAGTTCAATCCAACACCATAGATTGGCATCTGCGTAATGTCTAAAACTCTCCAAACTGATGTATAGATTAAATACAATTCTTATTAGAATCCCTATTGGTTTCTTTGTAGGAACTGAATGGCAGATCCTAAAATTCATGTGGAAACGAAAGGAGCCCACAATAGCCAAAACGATCAAGAAAAGAAAAAGGGGGATGACCTACACCTTCTGACTTAAGAAATTATCACAAAGTTATAATAAACAAGACAATACAGAACTGGCACATGTATAGACATAGACATAGACATGAACAGAATAAAATTTGAGAGTCCAGGAGTAATCCCATACAATTATGGTTAATTGATTTCAACAAGAGTGTCAAGACCATTCATTGGGGGAAAGAATAATCTCTTCAACAAATGGTGATAGGACAACTGGATGGCCACATGCAAAAGAATGACTTTGGACCCTTCCTCACACCATAGACAACATTAATTCAAAATGGATGAAAAACCTAAATGGAAGAGCCCAAACTGTAAAACTCTTAGAAGAAACAGAGATGGGGCACCTGAGTGGGTCAGTTAAGCATCTGCCTTCAGCTCAGGTCATGATCCCAGGGTCCTGGGATGGAGCTCTGTGTCAGGCTCCCTGCTCAGTGGGAAGTCTGCTTCTCCCTCTCCTCCTCACTTGTACTCATTCTCACTATCTTTGTCACTATCTGTCTCTCTCTCTCTCAAATAAAATCTTTAAAGAAGAAGAAGAAGAAAAAGAAGAAGAAGAAGAAGAAGAAGAAGAAGAAGAAGAAGAAGAAGAAGAAAAGAAGAAGGAGAAGAAGAAGAAACAGAAACAAATCTTTGTGAACTTAGATTTGGCAATACATTTTTAGATATGACAAAAAATAAGCAACTGAATTAAAAATAGATATATTGCACTTTGAAAATTCCATCTCAAAGGACACCATCAAGAAAGTAAAAGTTCAGGAAAGGAGTCCAAGATCGCAGAGGAGTAAGAGACTGTAATTTCATCTGGTCCCAGAAATTCAGCTAGATAGCTATAAAACCATTCTGAACACTTGCAAACTCAACTGGAGATCTAAGAGAATAGCTACAACTCTACAAATAGAAAAGTGACCACTTTCTGCAAGGTAGGAGGTACAGAGAAGTGAATCTAAGACGATATATGGGAAGATAGACCACAGGTGGGTGGGGGAAGAGAGCCTCCATCAGCTAGCTACAGGAAAGTGATATAGGGATGGAGTGCAAAATCAGAACCTTTAGAAGTCTGCTCTGGTGAGGGACATCCTGGCCTGAAAGGCACTTAGGTGACTAAGCAGGGGTGGAAAGTTAGGTGGGACCATGTGGTCTCAGGATCCTCAAGGTCACAGGAAGTCCAGGGGTCCCTGAGTACAGCAGAGCTCCCAGGCATTGGATTGGGAAAGCTGGCTGCTAACAGTGAATCCAGGAGTGGGCTTTCAGCTCTGGGTTGCCATAAACCACGGGCATAGTCAGGCTACTGCTCCCTGAGCAGAGGCCCAACAAGCAGCAGATCTGGGGAGACTCACCTTCCTCCTCTGGGAGGAGCAGTGCAGGAGTGCACTGCAGGAATCTGTTGGCTTTGGAGACTCCAAACAGGGCCATGTGCCAGCGATAGAAATGCTCAGTCACATACCGGGTGAGCACAGAGTGTGACCAGAGACCAGGGAGACAGGAGGGATTGACTGCTTTTTTCTGAGGGCGCAATGAGGAGGATGACACACTGAGGAGGAGGGCACTGAGCTCTGGCTCCTTTGGAGCCGGAGATTGGGAGGCCACCATTTTCATTCTCATCTTCTAAAGTGGCACAGAAAGCATTCAGAGAAAAAAAGCTACTGAGAACAAACTGGAATAAAATACTTAGCCTGGCCCCTGGCAAGGGCGGTGCAATTCCGCCTCATGCAAAGACATTTGAGTATCACTGTAATAGGCCTCTCCCCCAGAAGATCAGCAAAAACATCCAGCCAAGACCAAGTTTACCAATCAATGAAAACTGCAGAACTCCAGCACTAGGGGAATACATGATTTTTTTCATGTATTCAGTATATAGAATTCATGATTTTTTTCCCTACAATTCTTTAGTCTTTCAATTTCAATTTTTAAAATTGAAAATTCAATTTTTAATATTCACAATTTAAAATTGTTTTTCTCTTTCCTTTTTCAACCAATTTCTTATTTCATCAACTTTTTTTTTTAAGATTTTATTTATTTGACAGAGAGATAGAAAGAGAGCACAAGTAGGCAGAGGGAGGGGGAGAAGCAGGCTCTCCACTGAGCAGGAAGCCCAATGTGGGGCTCGATCCCAGGACCTTGGGATCATGACCTGAGCCAAAGGCAGCCACTTAACTGACTGAGCCACCTAGGTGCCCCTCATCAACTCTTTTTAAAAATCTTTCTTAATTTTTATTTTTACATTTACAGTCTATACTTTCATTGTATTTAATTTTATTTTTGTATATATGTGTTTTTCTTTCTTTACAATTTTGTGACGCAGTTTCTTCTAACAGACCAAAATACACCCAAAATCTAATGTGTTGCTCTGTTCTATTTATCTGTCTGATCATATTCTCTTTTTTTTTCTTCCTTTTTTTGTTTTTTCATTTTGTTACAGTCTTTTTAAATTTTTATCTTTACAGTTACATTCTATCCTTTCAATGTATTTAATCTTATTTTGGTATATATATGAGTTTTTCTTTCTTTACAACTTTGAGATGTAGTTTCTTCTAAAAAACTGACCAAAATACACTCAAGATACAGTGTATTTCTCTGTTCTGTTCACTTGTCTGTTTATGTCCATTCCTTGTTGTTGTTGTTCTCTTTTGTTTTTTTCTTGTCTTTTAATTTTCATTTTTATAGTTACATTTTATCCTTCTATTGTGTTTTATTTTTGTACATATGTAAGTTTTTCTTTCTTTAAAATTTTGGGATCTAATTTTCTAACAAAGAGACCAAAATATACACAGGATCCAGTGTATTGCTCTATTCTGTTCACCTGTCTGATTACATCCTCTCTCTCTTTTTTTTCCTTAAAAGAAATTTTTTTTTCAGTTTCTGGTCTCCTCTGATTTGTTTAGTGTATATTTCTCTGGGATTGTTGTTGTCATTTTAGTATTTTTTTCTCTCATTCATCTATTCTTCTCTGGAAAGAATGACAAGATGGAGAAACTCACTTCAAAAAAGAAAAAGAGGCAGTACTGACTGCCAGGGACTTAATCAGTATGGACATAAGTAAGATGCTGGAACTAGAGTTCAGAATAATGATTATAAGAAAACTAGCTAGGCTTGAAAAAAAACATAGAAGACACTAGAATATCCCTTTCAGGAGAAATAAAAGAACTAAAATCTAACCAAGTCAAAATCAAAAAGGCTATTAATGAGATGCAATAAAAAATGGAGGCTCTAAATGTTAGGATAAATAAGGCAGAAGAAAGATTTACTAATATAGAAGACCAAATGATAGAGAACAAAGAAGCTAAGAAAAAGAGAGATAAACAACTACTGGATCACATTTGAGAGGTAAGTGATACCATAAAGCGAAACAATATCAGAATAATTGGGATCCCAGAAGGACAGGAAAGAAGGGGGGGGTAGAAGTTGTTTTGGGGCAAATTATAATGGAGAACTTCCTAATCGGGGAAGGAAACAGGCATCCAAGTCCAGGAGGCACAGAGAACATCCCTGAAAATCTATAATAGTTCAACACTCTGATGTATAATAGTGAAACCTGCAAATCTCAGAGACAAAGAGAAAATCCTGAAAGCAGCTTAGGATAAGAGATCCATAACCTATAGGTAAAAACATTTGACTAGCAGAAGACCTATCCACAGAGACTTGACAGGCCAGAAAGGACTGGCATGATAGATTCAGGGTGTTAAATGATAAAAATATGCAGCCAAAAATACTTTATCCAGCTATGATGTCATTCAGAATAGAAGAGGTGATTAAAAACCTTCCAGGACAAACAGAAGCTAAAAGAATTTGTCATCAGCAAACAAGCCCTACAAAAAATATTAAAAGAGATGCTTTAACCAAAGAGAGAGCCCATGAGTAACAAACCATAAAACAAACCAGAGTAGCAAAGAGAGAGCCCAGGAGAAACAAATCAGAAAGGAACAGACACCATATACAGAAAAAGTCACATTACAGGTTGTACGATGTCATTAAATTCATTTCTTTCAATAGTTACTCTGAATGTAAATGGGCTAAATGCCCCAATCAAGGCACACAGGTATCAGATTGGATAAAAAAGCAAAACCCACTGTATGCTGTCTGCAAGAGACTCATTTAAGATCCAAAGATACCTCCAGATTGAAAGTGAGGGGATGGAAAACCATTTATCACACTAATGGACTTCAAACGAAAGCTGAGGTGGCAATCCTTATATCAGACAAATTAGATTTTAAACCAAAGACTGTAATAAGAGATGAAGAAGGACATTGTATCTTAATTAAAGGGACTACTCAACAAGCAGATCTAACAATTGTAAATATTTATGCCCATACCATGGGAGCAGCCAATTATATAAGCCAATTAATAACAAAATTAAAGAAACATATTGATAATAATACAATAATAAGGAACTTTGACCCCTGACTCACTGCAATGGACAGATCCTCTAAGCAGAAGATTAACAAAGAAACAAGGACTTTGAATGACACATGGGACCAGATGGACTTCACAGATATATTCAGAACATTCCATCCTAAAGCAACAGAATACACATTCTTCTCAAGTGCACATGGAACATTCTCTAGAATAGATTACCTCCTGGCTAACAAATCAGATCTCAACTGGTACCAAAAGAGTGGGATCTTTTCCTGCATATTTTCAGCCCACAATGCTTTGAGACTGGAACTCAATCACAAGAGGAATTTGGAAGGAACTCAAATACATGGAGGCTAGAAAGCATCCCACTAAAGAATGAATGGGTCAACCAAAAAGTTAAAGAAGAATTAAAAGAATTCATGAAACAAATGAAAATGAAAACATAATGGTTCAAAACCTTTGGGATGCAGCAAAGGCAGTCCTAAGAGGGAAGTATATAGCAACACAAGCTTTTCTCAAGAAAAAAGAAAGGTCTCACACACCTAAAGGAGCTGGGGAAAGAAGACCAAATAAAGTCTAAACCCAGCAGAACAAGAGAAATAATAAATATTAGAGCAGAGATCCGTGAAATAGAAACCAAAAGAGCAGTAGAACAGATCAACAAAACTAGGAGCTAGTTCTTTGAAAGAATTAATAAGATTGGTAAACCTCTGGCCAGATTTATCAAAAAGAAAAGAGAAAGGACCTAAATAAATAAAATCATGAATGAAACAGGAAAGATCACAACCAACCCCAAAGAAATACAATTATAAGAACATATTATGAACAACTATATGCCAATGAATTAGGCCATCTGTAAGCAATGGATGCATTCCTAGAGATGTATAAACTACCAAAACTGAAATAGGAATAAATAGAACACCTGAACAGACTCATAACCAGCAAGGAAATTGAAGAAGCAATTAAAAATCTCCCAACAAACAAGAAGCCCAGGGTTGCATTCCCAGGGGAATTGTACCAAATGTTTAAAGAAGAATTAATACCTATTCTTCTGAAGCTGTTTCAAAAAATAGAGATGGAAGGAAAACTTCCAAATTCATTCTATGAGGCCAGCATTACCTTGATCCCAAAACCAGACAAAGACCCCACCAGAAAGGAGAATTACAGATCAAAATCCCTGATGAACATGGAATGCAAAAATTCTCACCTAAATACTAGTCAACAAGATCTAACAGTACGTTAAAAGGATTATTCATCACGACCAAGTGGGATCTATTCCTGGGCTTGAAGGATGGTTCAACATGCACAAATCGATGTCTACACTACATAAATAAAGGAAAGGACAAGAACGATACGATCCTCTCAATAAATGCAGAAAACCATTTGACAAATTACAGCATCCTTTCTTGAATAAAACTTCACAGTGTAGGGATATCAAGGACATACCTCAATACCATAAAAGCCAAGTATGAAAAGCCCACAGTGAATATCATCCTTAATAGGGAAGAACTGAGACTTTTCCCTGAAGGTCAAGAACATGGTAGGGATGTCCACTCTCACCACTGCTGTTCAACATAATGCTACAAGTCCTAGCCTCAGCAATTAGACAACAACGAAAAAAGTAAATGGCATCTGAATTGACAAAGAGGAAGTGAAACTCTCACTTTTTGCAGATCACACAATACTTTATGTGGAAAATCCAAAAGACTCAATCCCCAAATTGCTAGACCTCATACGGGAATTCAGCAAAGTGGCAGGGTATAAAAACAATTCACAGAAATCAGTTGCATTTCTATACATTAACAGTGGGACAGAAGAATGAGAAATTAAGGAGTCAATCCTGTTTATAGTTGCACACAAAACCATAAGATACTTAGGAATAAACCTAACCAAAGAGGCAAAGGATTTGTACTCAGAAGACTATAGAATATTCATGAAAGAAACTGAGGAAGACACAAAGAAATGGAAAAACACATCATGCTCATGGATTGGAAGAACAAATATTGGTAAAATGTCTATGCTACCTTGAGCAATGTACACTTTCAATTCAATCCCTATCGAAATACCATCACATTTTTCACAGAGCTGAAATCTTCAACAGAGCAGGAAAGAATATCCAAAAGAAAAAAGACAGTCTCTTTAACAAATAGTGTTGGGAAAATTGGACAGCCACATGTAGGAGAATGAAAGTAGACCATTTCCTTACAACATACACAAAAATGGAATCAAAATGGATGAAAGACCTAAATGTGAAACAGGAATCTATCAAAATCCTGGAGGAGAAAACAGGCAGCAATCTGTCTGACCACCGCTGCAGCAACTTCTTGATAGACACATCTCCAAAGGCCAGGGAAACAAAGGCAAAAATGAACCATTGGGACTTCATCGAGATAAAAAGCTTTTGCACAGCAAAGGAAACAGTTGACAAACCAAAAGACAACTGACAGAATCGGAAAAGATATTTGCAAATGACATATCAAATAAAGGGCTAGTATCCAAAATCTATAAAGAACTTCTAAAACTCAACACTCAAAGAACAAATAATCCAATCAAGAAATGAGCAGAAGACATGAACATATATTTCTCCAAGGAAGACATACAAATGGCCAATAGGCACATGAAAAAATGCTCAACATCACCAGGCATCAGGAAAATACAAAGCAGAGCCACAATGAGATGCCACCTCACACCAGTTGGAATGGCTAAAATTAACAAGTCAGGAAATGACAGATGTTGGCAAGAATGGGAAGAAAGGGGAATCCTCTTACACTGTTGGTGGAATGCAAGCTGGTGCAGCCACTCGGGAAAACAGTATGGAGGTTCCTCAAAAAGTTGAAAAAGTTGACACCCTACAACCCAGCAATTGCACCACTGGGTCTTTCCCCAAAGATACAAATGTAGTGATCCGAAGGGGCATGTGTACCCCAGTGTTTATAGCAACAATGTCCACAATAGCCAAACTATGGAAAGAACCCAGATATGCCCATTGACAGATGAAAAGATAAATAAGGTGTGATATATACAATGGAATGGAATACTACTCAGCCATCACAAAATTAAAACCTTGCCATTTGCAAAGACATGGATGGAACTACAGGGTATTATGCTAAGTGAAATAAGTCAATCAGGGAAAGACAATTATTATATGATCTCATTGATAGGTGGAATTTAAGATACAAAACAGAGGATCATAGAGGAAGAGAGGAAAAATAAAAGAAGACAAAACCATAGAGGGAGACAATAAGAGAGTCTTAATTATAGGAAACACTTAGGGTTGCTGGACTGGAGGGAGGTGGGGGGATGGGGTGACTAAGTGATGGACATTGGGGTGGGCACATGATGAGCACTGGGTATACGACGAAGGAATCTCTGACCTCTACCACTGAAACCAATAACATATTATATGTTGATTAATTGAATTTAAATTAAGAAAATGGAAAAAATAATATAATCTCAAAAAATAGAAAGGAAGGCAAAGGAGAATGGGAGAAAATATTGGCCAATCATATATTGGATGAGGCTTGTATCTAGACTATAGAAAGAACAGTTGGTTACAAGTCAATAATAAAAGACAAATAACCCAATTTAAAAATGGGTGAGATACCCAGGTATTTTTCCAAAGAAGATATTACAAATGACCAGTAAACTAGGATAGCTAAAATCATGAAGTCAGATAATTACACCTGTTGGAGAGAATGTGGAGGAATTGGAACCCTCATACACTGCTGGTGGGAATGTGAAACAGTGTAACCACTTTGGAAAACTTGATCCAGCAAATCCACTCCTTGTTATGTGCATTGGAAAAATGAAAACATATGCCCAGGCTAAAACCTTTACATGAATGTTCGTAGCACAATTATTCATAATAGCCAAAAGTGGAAACAACCCAAGTGTCCATCAACTGATGACTATATGAACAAAATGTGTTTATCTATAATACATAATGTAATATATATAGTATAATAATATATTATTTGACATATATAATATATATTATACATAATATATATTATTTGACAACAAAAAGCAATGAACTACTGGTACGTGGTACAACTTGGAGGAAGCTTGAAAATAATACATTTAAGTGAAAGAAGCCAATCACAAAAGACAACATATTATTCTATTTATATGAAATGTCCAGAATTGGAAATCTATAGACAGAGAGTCAATTAATGATTACCTATGCCTGGGAGAAATGGGGGGGCTGTTTGGCAAGTGATGGTTAAGGGAGTTTCTTTTTAAGATGATGAAAATGGGGGCGCCTGGGTGGCTCAGTGGGTTAAGCCTCTGCCTTCAGCTCAGGTCATGATCTCAGGGTCCTGGGATCGAGCCCCACATCAGACTCTCTGCTCAGCGGGGAGCCTGCTTCCCCTTCTCTGCCTGCCTCTCTGCCTGCTTGTGATCTCTCTCTCTCTCTGTCAAATAAATAAAATCTTTAAAAAAAAAAAGATGATGAAAATGTTCTAAAATCAATTAGGCAAAGATGCACAATTCTGGGAATAACTTAAAATCATTTGAATTGTACACTTCCAGTTGGTGAAATGTGTGGTATATGAATTATATTTCAATAAAGCTTTTACAAAAATCATATCCTTTTTATGTTTTACTTAGATGAATATACTAATTCATATTCTAAACATTTTTTAACAGCTTTGAAAAAAAACAGACCATGACTGATGTCCTCCAGCAAGACTGCATCCAGCAGGGTGCCACCTGAGTGGCTCAGTTGGTTAAGCGACTGCCTTCGGCTCAGGTCATGATTCTGGGGTCTCGGGATCGAGTCCCACATCGGGCCCCCAGCTCTATGAGGAGTCTGCTTCTCCTTCTGACCTTCTCTCCTCTCATGCTCTCTCTCATCCTCTTAAAAAAAAAAAAAGACTGCATCCCGCATACATCCCTACCAAGAGCATATACGGATGCCTTCCCTGGGATGACTATGCAGCTGTAGGCACCAGGATGGACATGGGCTATTTCATGGCTGCCCTCAGTTCTGAATGCTTGCTGTCGGCTATCTTGGTTGTTAAAATATTTTGAATTTCCCTCCTACTTGTTCCCCACACGCTGGCCCACCTTGGGAATCACCAAATTTTGCATATATTTGCAAAATTGATAAATTGAAAGTGATTAGATTGAATTCCTTTAATTATGAGTGAATTTGAATCTGATTTCTTTTTTTTTTTTTAGCATTGAAACTTTCTGGGTATCAAAAACATATACACCTGATTTAAATATTTAATTGGACCATAAGAATTTAAAATGAAAAGATCGGGGCGCTTGGGTGGGTCATTCGGTTAAGCATCTGTCCTCAGCTCAGGTCATGCTGCAAGGGTCCTGAGATGGAGTCCCATATGGGGTCCTTGCTAGGCAGGGAGCCTGCTTCTCCCTCTGCCTGCTCTGTTTGCCCCTCCCCCTGCTTTGTCCCTCCTCTCTCTCTCTCTGACAAACAAACAGACAAACAAATAAAATCTTAAAAAGAAAGAAAGAAAAGATCAGTCCCTAGCCCCATCTCTGTCCCGATTCCCAGAGGTGACCATGTTATTCTTGTAACATTTTCTGATTTTAGTTCTTGGTATGGCTCTCAATCTCTTTACATTTACTTGTGACCTCTCAACAATATACACAAGCTCTGATTTCTCTATTTTTCCCTGTAAGCAGCTAAGTCTTGATTTCTGGCCACAGTACGTAAGGATTTAGCTCATCTCACTATTTTTATTTCTGTTTGTTACTTTTGTAACTGTGAATACTATTCTTACACATTTCTTTCCTTTTTCGTCAGTTACTAAGATAAGGGTATTAGGCTCATAGTCTTTCCCTCTTCTCTCATTTCCCCCCTTCTACTTCCCACGTTCTGTGGTCTGTACTTGAAAATTCCACATTATCGAGGTGGATGTTATTTATTATTTAGAGTCTGGTCTGAAATGGCAAATCTCTGATGCTATGCCAATACTTTGATCCTAAAAGCTGAAACTCAGTAAAGTGCTTATGTTATTATGACCATGTAAATACTGTTCACTGTAGATCCAAGTAATTCTCTATGTTTATATTTCCCTTTCTTGGTCCTCCTGGAGCTTCTAACTGCTTATTTATTCTGCCATTGTTGGCTTTCTTGCATCTTTAATCCTCCAACCCCATTCTCCAAAGAATACTATCAAATGCATGAAATCTTCTTTTCCAAGATCCCTCCTTCCTGGACACCTAGGTCCTCCTGCACTGATTGTTCTTCTAGGTTTGCAGCACAGCTGCCTTCTGGAACTTCCTCTCTTTGTCATTCTTGTGGGTTCAATTCACCATGTCTCAGATTCCGGTATTGTTCATCCTGAGAAAAGCCATAAAAGAGCTAAACACTGTAAATATCTTTATTATTTAGTCACATTTGATTTATAATGAGAGTGAATATAGAATTTCCAGATGATAGTATTAGAATTTTTTGCAAGTATCAGAAAGTTCGATTTTAAAAAGGTGGAGTAGAAGGTTCTGGTGGAGATAAACCAAAAAGTCCAAAGTTAAACTATTTTCAGGTATGGTCTGATCCAGAGGTTTACAGGATCTACGGTCTTTGGCTTATTTATTTATTTATTTAATATTATTTTTTATTATGTTATGTTCGTCACCATACAGTATGTCGTTGGTTTTTGATATAGTGTCCCAACCATTGTTTGCATGTAACACCCAGTGCTCCATGCAATACATTCCCTGCTTAATACCCATCACCGGGCCAATCCATCCCTCCACCCCCATCCCCTCTAAAATCTTCAGTTTGTTTCTCAGAGTCCACAGTCTCTCATGGTTTGTCTCCGCTCCGATTCCCTCCCTTTACTTTTCCTTTCCTTCTCCTAATGTCCTCCATGCTATTCCTTATGTTACACAAGTAAGTGAAACCGTATGATAATTGACTTTCTCTGCTTGACTTATTTCACTCAGCATAATCTCCTCCAGTCCCATCCATGTTGATGCAAAAGTTGGGTATTCATCCTTTCTGTGGCTGAATAATATTCCATTGTATATATGGGCCACATCTTCTTTATCCATTCCTCTGTTGAAGGACATCTCAGCTCTTTCCACAGTTGGGCTATTGTGGACATTGCTGCTATGAACATTGGGGTGCATACGGCCCTTCTTTTCACTATATCTGTATATTTGGGGTAAATACCCAGTAATTGCTGGGTTGTAGGGTAGCTCTATTTTTAATTTTTTGAAGAACCTCCACACTCTTTTCCAAAGTGGCTGCACCAACTTGCATTCCCACCAACAGTGTAAGAGGGTTCCCTTTTCTCCGCATCCTCTCCAACATTTGTTGTTTCTTGCCTTGTTAATTTTTGTCATTCTAACTGGTATAAGGTGGTATCTCAATGTGGTTCTGATTTTAATTTCCCTGATGGCTAATGATGATGAACATTTTCCCATGTGTCTGTTAGCCATTTGTATGTCTTCATTGGAGAAGTGGCCATTCATGTCTTCTGCATTTTTTGAATTTTAAAAAAATTTTTATGTTGATTCCCCTGCTCCTTGCCCCTGCAATATGATCAGGGAGTGTGATCTGCATTTAAAAAATATTTTTTGACATTTATTGAGATATATGTGCCTAGTACATGGTTAATTTTATAAACTGTTCCTTGGATTTTGAAAAAAATAGATTCTTTCTAAAAAAGAAGTTATTCTAAAAAAGAAGTTACTTTTTAAGATTCAATAAATATTCATTTTATATTGTATTTTAAAAACTCAGCATTTTTTTCTTTTTCTTACATTTATCTGGTATGTCTTTGTCCCTGTTACTACTGTTTGTCCAGCCCACTGATGGACTGCAGGAGTTGTGACAGAAACCATTATAAGCTCAAAGTATTACTTAAACTATCTATGGTGTATAATCTTTATATACATAGATCTAGTAGAGTCCAGTGCAAAGGTGATCAGAAATATTTGTTAAAAGGATTAATGAATAAAATGGAACAGCACGCCTTACCAAAGCAGTTCAGTTCTATTCTGCTTCATAGGTATTGCCATCTGTGTCAGCAATTTTCCATTTGTCGTATTTTTTATTCCTGTTTTCCATTTGAGATCAATATCTAATTTTCAGTGGGAATTTCTTAGGGACAGAAACATGTCATTGACCACTTCTTTTGCCTGCTTTTCTATCCACCCAAATTCCGAGTATTCATTTACTAAGAGTACGGAAAACCCATAGAAGAATGGTTCTTATCCACGACTAAATTAAAGGAACTTACGGAGCATTGGTTTTCTCAAATTCCCAGGAACGTTCTAAAGACAATCACCTAGGGGAGCCCAGTTGGGCTCACGAACAGGCTGGGATTGAGTAAAGGGGCGTCAGGGGTCTGCTCTTCTTAGAAACACCCAAGGGCCCCGTCTTGTGGGGATTTGCCTGGTCTGATTTATGGAGCAAATCTGGCCTCGCCCAAAAAAGTTTCTCTTTTTCCCTAAAATGAAACTTCTATATTCAGACTCACATCAGCAATTTTGTTCTTTTTAAGGACACAGTCCCCTTCAATCTCTGCCAACCCCAGTGATTTAGGCATAATTCGAATCTGTCGTATGGTGCTGATATACAGAAGGTTTGGTCTGGCTGCTAATACTGGCAAAAGGAGTTGAATTTCTCCCAGTAGGATGAACATTCTGCACTTAATGAAAGCAAGATTCTAAAATTGGCTTCTCCTCTACAACATCTAGGTCTCGTAAAATTACACACAGCTCAGGGACCACTTAGATGATGGGGGGGGGTGGTTATTTTATACAAAGAAATCTCCTTGGTGACTCCAGTTGAAGCCCGGGCCTAACAGCTTCACATAAATCTTATCTGAGAGAGACCAGATAGCTGTTGACTTCAGTGTGACTTAATCGCAAAGATCTGATTGGGCACCAATGATTTTTAGATGGCCATTTGGAACTCTCTCCACAGGATATGTTGTGGAGAGATATAGTATATCTCCATAGGATATGCTACTCACCTGATAGCTCACTTTGTATAATCCTGGAGTGAGAAAAACATTGTTAAGGACCCCATTTTAAGCATCTCTTCAAGAGAAGGGCCTCCCTGTTTGAATTTGAGATCAATCAAGGCAGCGGGACCTATGCACTCGGTGTCATTGATGTTTTCCATTTTGTTTCTTCCTAACCTAAGCAAAATTTGAAAGCTTTGCTCCTCTAAATTGTAGGCAATATTAAAGGTTAGACTAGATTGAAAAAGAGAACTTCTTTTTTAAAAAAATTCTACTTCTAGGAATTTAATTTACTAGTACACCCTTTTTTTAAGCCAAGTTATAAAAGGAACTTCAGTCAGCATTTTTTTCTTAATCAGAAAAACCTGGAAACTACTTAAATGCCAGTTAACAAAGGGCTACTGAAATACATTGTGGAATATATTGGATATATATAACATCCAACAGAATTGGATGCTATGCCACTGTTAGCAGAAAGAGGTTGGTCTATTTGTGCTAACATGGGAAGTTCTTTAAGATATCTTATTACATGAAAACAAGCCAGGTGAAGCACTCTAGGTATTGATTGTATGATCTCCCCTTAAGAATTTTAAAATATGTGTGTGCATGTGTTTGTGTATATACATGTGCATGCATCTTTTGACGTGGGAGAAAAGATGTTTCCTAGAAGAACTATAAGAAATTACTAATAACCAGGGTGAGATGAGAAAGTAGAATATTACTTTCATTGTATAACTTTCTGTACAGCTTGAATTTTTCATGATTTACATGAGTTAATTTTTATTAAAAATATGTTATCAGCTATTATGTATGTGGTGGGTACATTCTTTATCAGTACATTCCTTATAATTTTATGCATTAAAGAAACACTAGCAAATGTTATTTTTCATAGCCACATTCATGGGACAACAGTCTTAACAACAACAAGTAAGGTGGTTAAAGTTCACAGTTTAACTGTTTTTTAAAATAACTTATAGATGGTAAACTCAAGCATTTCTAGTCTAATAGAAGTGATCTTGTACAAAAAAAAACCTTTGATCTGGTATGTGAAATGGAATCTGGTCAAATCTGGGTGGACAAAATTGTTTCAAAGTGTAATAAAGTAGAATTACTACTTTAAAAAAAAACAATTACTTTTTTTAAAAAAAGAATTACTACTTTTTCAAAGAATATTAGAAAGAAACTTGAAAAATATTAATGCATGATGATGTCAGGAAAAATACATAAAATGAATGTGCATAAACTATAGACAAAATGCGTTTTCTGGTGCTTTCCACTGAAAAGTGTGGAAAGTGTGTGGTTGCACACACAGTTTTAGAAATGCTTGTAAAGTTTAAAGATTTTCTCAAAGATATTGTTATTTGCCACGTTTTTAAAGAAATACCACCAGATGAGGACACTGGAACGGGTACTGGATATTTTCTTATCATGAAGTAGTCAGTTAAGTCATTCTGCATTTCCTTCTCTCTACCTGATCATTTCAATTCTGTGCTTAAAATTACTCGAATCCAGCCCTGAACATTCAAGTACTACCCAGCGACACTCTGTTCTCTGTAACCTCATGCAGCACACGACAGAGAATGCTTAGCACTCCTGCTCCCCTCGGACTTGTTGATTAACTGATTGATTATAAAGTAGGATTGAAGTTTATTCTGGTGTATATCACTTGCATAAAATTAATGATCACCTCAAAAGTTGTTCTAGTCTACATTCAACAGGACCTGTGAAGTAATTTTCACTCAGCTTGAGGTTTTTCTCTGGTTAAAAATAGACTTACCCATTTTCCTTAAATTTCAAAGAAAAGTTGCTGTGATCCTCTATAAGAAAGAAGTGAGTCAGATTTGCTTTTGTGAGGTGCGAAGCCCTCTAGCGCCGGTGGTGAGAGAGAAGGAGGAAGTAGGGTGTGCTGCTGAGGACAGGGACATCGGGCTTCCACGAAGCCAAGTATTTTGTCCCTTCTCCCAGAGTTCCAGGAGATGTAAAAGCATTCTCTTAGCAGATGCTGTTTCAGATGGGTGCCAAGTCCCACCATATTTATTCAGAGTGCTTACGGTGAATAGTCAAATTTAGGACCAAATTACATATTATTTACAGGGAGAATATTTAACATATTTTTGTAGGAGTTGACTTGCTATAAACGCATTTCAATTAAATACACCCAAATATTTGCTGACAAAGTACCTATTCAGGTCATGGCTGAGTCTTCTGCGTCAAGCCTCCATCCCCTTCCAGTCATTTCACTGAATGCGCTTTCCATTGCTTCAGTGGCGACTTGTTACATTTTATGAATTTTCTGGAAGAAGTTTTCCTCTAACTGGGTTCTTATAGGTCTCCTTGGAAACTTGCTCCTGAATTTAATCCCTCTGCTCCATGCCAGTTTGAGTTTTCATTCTAGTCCAGACATGTTTGAAGAGCCATTCCAGGCCTTATCTCTCTGTGGCCTGTTTAGGTCCTCATAAAAACTTCTCAATACTTCAGTTTGAACCAACCCTTGCTCCGCTCCTATTCCCATCTGCTGCTAGAAGTTGTGAATCTCCATCAGAAGTGGGAATTTGTTTGGCCCTATTGAACCTCTTTAAAAGCCCTGGCAGTTCCTGTGTTTATTGTCTTTTGACTTTGAGGTCTCCAGGCTTGCTTACCTCCCATGACCTTGTGTCCTCGTGTCTTCTTGGATGTAAACAGTTTCACAGCAGCAAAACTGCAGCTCTCTGTGACCCTGGCAGCAGGGAGGTGAGTCATGGTTTTCGGAGAGAAATCTCTTTTTGAATACATTTTCCTCCACATCTCCTGGGCCCAAAGAGCTGTTGTTAGCAACAGTCAGACATGTCATTTCATCTCCGCATGATCTTATTTTTAGATGAGTATCTTCAAAAAAGCAGACTGAATGATATTTGCCTTTATCTTTCAATTATATTTCATTTCTTGTTCTCATCAAAAATAAAGACTTCCATTTTCCCACATCTTTGGGGGTATGTCATCATATTTAGCCTTCTTTCAGAAGAAAGATATTTCTACTATCTTCCACGACTAGCCTTTGACCTAGATCTCTCTGGCAAAGGCCACATCACCATCCCAAATCCTTAGGAAAGAAGCACAAGCTGGTTTCTGCACCCAAACAGCACTGCACTGAGAGACAGGGTCTGTTGATTTCCACCCTTGACCCACTTGCCCTCGGACACCCCCGTAACTTCCAGGCAAACTATCTGAGCAGAGACCCAGCATAGATTCCAGAAGGGAAGAGAGCTGGGCCCGAGGTCAAGGTGAGACTCATAAGACACTAGCTCCCTGAGCATAAGAACCCTTTTACAGTGGGATTCCTTTACACAGTCTGAGTGTGGCTTCCTAGGGTGCCCCACTGTCCAGAAACAAGCCTGGGTCAAGGGAGAAGTTCAGAATGAAGCAAGTAATGCTTCTCTGCTGTTTCACTGACAGATTTGTTTTCCCAGTTAGGGGGCCTGGCCTTGCTTGCTAACCACCTAGAGACCAGGATTTGCAAACCTGATGCGTGCCGATCAACAGCAGCCCTGTTTTGCTAGGGCCGCCTTATTGATTTATTTTTAAAAATGTGGGATGCTTCATGGAATTGCATGTCATCTTTGCACAGCGGCCATGCTAATCTTTGCATCGCTCTGATTTTAGTGTCTGTGCTGCTGAAGTGAGCACCCTAGTCCTGCTCTTTAAAACATCATTTGAACTTGAACACCTTCTCTAGCTTGCCTTCTTTGCTCCAGTTGCTCCCTGGGCCACTGCCTCGGTGTCGGGAGTTTCCAGCCTCTGAGACTCAGCAAGCACCCATCGAGGACTCCCTGAGCTCTCAGCTCTGTGTTAGGCACAATGGGGAGGACTCGGACAGATGAGGCAAAGGCGGCAAGCTCCTCCCTAGAAAAGTGTCCTGGGACATAAGATCTCCAGAAGAGAAAGCAGGAGCTATGTAAGTGGCCAAGTGAATGTAGTTTAAACAAAGGGATCAACGTTGGCCAACAGAGCTGGGGGAGGCGTCTCTGTCTTGTGTATAAAGAAGGCATTATCGAAGCGTAGGGAGGGTTTGTGGAGAGAGAAGAGCAATCAGAGATTCCCGAGCCAAGATGTAAATCCGTGGACAAGCCTTCAAGGGTCAGGAGGAGGCGAGGATCATCAGGAGGGGGCGGGTATGTGTTGAAGCAGCAGTGGGAATCTGTGTCTAACTCCGAGAGCTGCAGATGACTCCTATCTTATCAACAGCAGCTTTAATTTCCCATCTCCTTTAGTGCTCTCGTAGTCAATATTTGGATGGTATGATTTTGTCTCAGTGGCCAAGTTGGACTTCTGGGAATGGGTCCTCCAGGCCACATCAGCCAAAGCAGGACTTCGAATTCATTTTTCTGTGATCGTCTCCCATTAGAATCCTCTTGATTTTCACATTGAGGAGTGAAACCCAGCAGTCTTCCACAGCCATGCCACAGATCGTCAGGTACAGGAAAGACTTCATTCTAGAGCCTGAGCCATAGATACTCACTGCCCTAGACGAAGTTAGTAGCAGAGATCATGTAAGTGTCTCATGACTATCTAGAATAATCAAGTTAGGGTTAGTTTGTTATTTTGTATAGCGTGTACTGAATTTCTCAAACCGGGTAGTTTATACTTATAATCAATCATTACACTAAACCAATGTGTTTGATAATCACGTTTGTTTCAAGGTGTTATTACTTTACAGGTTAATGGTTGGAACAGTTAACCAGCAGCAGGAGGCATCATTCACTTTCTCAGCCACTAGGCTAATTTGGCTTCTTTACAATTATGAGATTCTTTGGAAAAATATTGGTAGCTTCTAGCAGTTAAAAGTTTATGTCCCTCCCCCTAGACAACCTTACCACCAAGACATGTGTTTAAATGAAAACAAAACTCAGACCACATTCTGCCACCTACACTCAAACAGGTACTAGCAGGTAAGCCCAGAAAATCATTCAACCTCTTTGTCCCGCTCTCTCGTCTTTTTAGGAACATTGACAAGCCCCTTGCAGGAAATATTCAGTTTGATGTGATCACGATGAAATTTTGGCATCAGGATCAGGTGACAGAGGTGGCAGAGATTGCCTGCCCTCCATTAGTTGGGAACTATGGGGAGGAATTCTATCCCTAGGGCATTGTTCCAGAAGGTGTTGGACTGCTGGGACTGCCAGATAAAAGGAGGTGCCAGTGGAGATCTCAGCCAACCACATGTTTTCACCACTCATTTCTCTGGAACAAACTTATTTCTAACACTCCCTGTGGTAAGGAACGCACCCTCTGAGGCAAATGGAGATAGGGCTATTTGAAGCCTTTGCTTTTGTTTCTTCTGGAACCTAAATTCCTGATAAGAGTTCATTATATGTTAACCAAGACTGTTGGCTAATCACCCAAGAGCACAGATGAAAGTAAAGTATAATCAGAGATACCATCTGGTTGGCCTATATTTTAGGTCCCCTCCCTTTAATCCCCAACAGCTGTCCTAAAGCCACCTCCAGTAAAAATAGAACCTAAGTCAAAGAGTATACTTGCTACATACATGCAGCCTCCATCCAAATCCTCCGGCACCTCCCAACCCCTCTCAAGTTCTAATGAGATCATCACCATTGAATGACTCCTCTGGAGAAATACAAGAGCCACTCCTACTGGAACCCAAGTTTGAATGATTGATTTCACAGACTCCGAGACAGCTACTTGGATCCATATAAAGTAGATGTTGTGCCCCTTCAGGAAAGAAGGAAGGAAGGACTTGTTCCCTGAACTGCTGAGAGTTCTGCTGGAGGCAGGCTGAACTCAGACCCTCTGTGAATCACCCAGGCTTGAAGACAGCTACTTTACCCAAGGTTCTTCCCCAGGGTTGCAAGTTCCCATGACAATGGGCATCCAGACTGGTCAGTACTGGGATATAAAAGTCTGGCCCCTTGTCTCAATACGTTTGGTCTGTCCCAGCTCCAGAATTCCCAGCCTTTCACCCTGCCCAATCCTGCTTCCTTCCCTTTGCCCATCTCCTACACGCTAATCTCCATTTCAGAATCTTGTTCTTTCAGAATAATATACTGTAAAATCATAGGTCTGCAGTGGCGCCCAAGCATCCTTGCACAGTGTATAGCATATTCATACCAGAAAAGGAGCTGTAAGCATGTGGAAATGGAAGGACCTAAGGCCGGGTACCAAACAGGACCGGGTCTTCTGGGCTCCAAGCCATCCATACTGTCAGTTCTGGGGATGCCTGCATTCTGCTTTAGGACCCTTGTCTCTAGGTTTGAATCATTCATTCCACTGTTCAAAAGATGATCTTAAGGCATCATGTCTTAAATTCCATTTTCATTTGTATTGAAATTGTATAGGCCCCTGGTTAAAAGAATCGAATAATTCTACAAAGTTTATTTGACAAAGGCTGCTGGCTGAGCC
Organism: Nasua narica; assembly: GCA_028533885.1. Taxonomy (NCBI): domain Eukaryota; kingdom Metazoa; phylum Chordata; class Mammalia; order Carnivora; family Procyonidae; genus Nasua; species Nasua narica. The sequence continues at coordinate 25,460,799 of CM052813.1, forward strand.
CTGACATTAGTTCCTGCCTTCTTTAGTAATAGGACTTCTGTGTTTTAGCAGAGCACGTGGCCAACCACTGGTTATGGCACTTCCCAGGCTCTCTTGCAGCTTGGTAAGGCCACGTGCCCACAGTCTGGCCGGCGGATGTGTGCTATTTCCGGGGCGTGTTCCTCTCAAGGTATGCACAGGTGCTGTCCTGACCCAACGCCCCCTCCCCCTGGCTGGCTTCACAAGAACAGGAATGGCTGCTGTGGTCCCCGAGATGGAAGCCCCATTTGGGGGTCAAAAAGCCAACCCTTCAACCCAAATTGCTTCTCTCTGGACCATATCAAACAAGAGCAAGATATACCTAAATCATTTGAGCATTTGTATTTTGAGGTTTTTGTTTGTTTGTTTCGCTTTTTATTAAAGCAATGTACCCTGTATTTTCATCCATATGGCTTGGTTGTTTTTTGAATCTGCTTTCCTTTTCCCTGAAACAACCATAATAGGTTTAAATAACATATTTCTAACTGATATTTCATATTTAGACATTCTGTATTGAGTTTCCAATTTGGACTATGAATATTCTGCTCTCTTTCTCCTTCTCTCTCACCCTCCCTATCCTGTTGCATACCTGCTACCCTTCCCCCCTCATCGTTCAAAATAGTTATGTTACCATTTTAAATAAAGATTTAGTGTTTATATAATTATTGACAATGCAAATGGTATCTAAACCGATCTCTGCAGTGCACTATGGATGCTTTTCCTTTCTTAAATAATACTTTCTTTGTCCCAGAGATGATATTGAGCTATTTATTTTTTTATTTTATTTTCTTAGCTTCCCATTGACTTATCATTAATTCAGACCTAACCACTCCCCCTGTTGTGTGATCTCCTCTGAATATGTTCTAATGCACGTGGCATGTCATCACTTTCATCTCTTTGAAGAAATATCCCCAGGGTTTTCTGACTGGCCCCCTCTGGACTAGATGTTCACTAAGCCTGAGGTGTGTGTCTGACCAGCCATCTTTAACTGGACATCGGTATCAATTCTACAACTTTGGGTTGATTGCTCTGCCTGCTTATTCCTTTCTATGGGCTAGAAGGGCTGCTCTGGCTATGTGATAGAGCCCACCTCCCTCGGGCTAACCTGGGAGAGCTCCATAAGCAAATAGTTTCCTTGGTGGAGGCTGTCTTCTGACAGAAGTAGCAACCTTCCACGCACAGAAGATTTTGGAAATCTCCAACCTGGATCAGTGTCTTCCTTTTTGGAGTTGAGACTTAAAACTCTTCCTGCATTAGGCAAAAAAGAATTGGCAGCCTCCTAAAAAAAAACTCTAACTCAAGGTATTACTGTTTAATTATTTCAAATTCAGTATTGTTCAGGCTGCCCCATTGCACAGGGAGACTGACCAACCTTCAACCTGACAACAGCTCCAGATATTTTGGGTATGGTACTAAGGCACAATTTTTTGGCCTTTGTCCAAGTTCAGGTTTAAGTATAACTCTTACCAAGAATGCCTAGAGTCTAAACAACCAAGTTTAGAAATTCAGCAGAACCCCCTTCCTCATGTTCTTTTACTGCCAACACTGCCAATCATTCCCCCGACACCCCCCCAGAGCCCCTGCCAGGGAATTCTGGGAAGTCGACTCACTTTGGCATATTTTATTGTAAGATTAAACCATCACAGGGAGGTGATCGGCCCAAAAAATGGGTGGACACTGGTCTACTATTGTCAGCCTCATTCTCCCTTCAGTTATCTTTCCTAAATTCCAGTACAGGTTTGGATGGTGGAACAACCAGTGTGGTCTGAGGAAAGCTTATCACCGGAGAGTAGCCAAGGAGAGCAGAGTGAAGATCACGGTTTCTCTCTCACTGGAGCTGATGTGAAGCTAACCCAGTCAATGCAACACACACACACAAACACACACACACACACACACACACACACACACACACATCCCCTAACAGCAACACAAACTCAATGTTTGATCATTTCAATCTGGCGATTGATAAAAATTTCAAAAAAAATTTAAAGTAAGAAAATTAAGAGTCGAATTCCAGGAAATTTATAACGGCATTTCTAAACAGAAGTGTCTTTGAAATTGGTAATTTTTTTTTTAAGATTTTATTTATTTATTTGTCAGGGAGAGAGAGAGAGAGAACGCAAGCAGACAGTGGCAAGTAGAGGCAGAGAGAGAAGCAGGCTCCTCACTGAGCGGAGAGCCCGATGCGGGACTCGATCCCAGAGCGCTGGGATCATGACCCGAGACGAAGGCAGCGGCTTATCTGACTGAGCCACTCAGGCGTCCCGAAATTGGTAATTTTTTATTTACAGTCATCACCACACATTTCTGAACCCATTCTAGGTATCAGCTGCCACATACACAAAGGAGTAATGACAAAACAAGGTAAGACACACTAACTAGCCAACAGGAAGTGAGGGGAAAGTAGAGAGGTGGGGACTTTACTTACACCTCCAAGGAAGGATAGAATGTGTATCGGTGAAAAGGAGGAAGCAAGCAGTGTGTGCAAAGGGCACAGTATGAAGGCGGGGTGCAGAGGTAGAGAAGGGCCTGACCTGTTTCTGGCATATTCAGAGAGCAAATTTTCTGAGAACATAGGATTCAGGTGTAGGAGTAATAAAAGACCACTGCAAAGCAGTGCACTAATTCTAAATTGTGGCGGAGTTGAAAGGTCAGCTTAAGGGATTTGGACATCTTGAAGGCATTGGGAACCCACAGGTTTCTGTTGCTGTTTAGAGGTGTGAGCCTGGTTAGGGAGGAGAGGAATGCGATAGACACAAACGCCGCTTCGGGATGATTCAGCTGACCGAGACGTGTGATGGATCAGAGCGGAGAGGCCTGGGCGTCAGTGACCAGCAGGCTCGGCATGAGGAAATGGGAAAGGCCCCCAGTGATGAAGCACGGAGGCCAGAACGACATCACAGGCCGCGTGAGCTCACCATTCTGCACCTTCATCGAGTGACTCTCCCAGCACCCCATGGAGTAGGTATCTGGCTCCATCTTTCAGATCGGGAAAGTCACTCAGAGACATCCAAGGTCACAGAACGAGCAAACGGCACAGAGGGGATTTGAACTCGTTTGTTTTCTGATGTCAAAGTCTTTGTTCTTTCTACTCATCATGATACATCCGACTCTCGGTTTTTTGTTTTTGTTAAAGATTTTACTTTTCAGTAATCTCCACATCCAGCATGGGCCTCGAACTTACAACCTTGAGATCAAGAGGCGCATGCTCTACTGATGGAGCCAGCCAGCACCCCTAACTTCTTGTTTTTAATAGTGGTTAAATATATAAATATAATTATAACCTAATTATAGGTGGTGACAGAGAACAGGGAAGGGGACCCTTACCTACGACAGGGTTGTCCTCGCAGCCTCAGTGTCTTCGTGTCGCACCATACTTTCCTAACTCAATATCCTCTTATTTTCCCTTGGGAGTTGCGGGGGGCAGGGGGGGAAGCCGATCCACAGTGCAGGATTCTCCCTGTGGGCCAAGGGCCGGGATCGCCCTGAGACAGAAAGCGAGTGGCGAAACACGCTTCAGGTTTGTGGGAAATTGCGAAGGACAAGACAGAAATCATGAAGGTGCAATTGAATTACGTTGTGTCGTGGCCCCTGGGATAACAGCTGTTTTCCAGGCCTACGATCGTTCTCATTAGGAAATTAAAAACGCGAAGCTCCGAGGCCCAGCCTTGCGCTGCTCGGGCCACGTGGTGACAGGAAGCCCTGTGTTTGCACAGGTGGGGAGCGAGCAGCCGCGCGAAGTGGGTGGCGGGAGGCCCTGCCCGGAGCGCAGGTGGGCTATTGGAAGAAAAGCAAACCCAGGAAGAGGCTTGTGTGTTCTGGTGTTGTCAGCTTCCCTCAGCGGAGGGAGGAGTGGTCCAGCAGGCCTCTCCACGTTGGCGGGTCAGTTCAGGGCCAGAGCCAACTAACGGCTGGGGCCCCTCCACCCCGCCCCAAGGCAGAAGGATTCGGCCCCGGCGCACAGTCAGTTCCCCTCTGTGGGCTGGTCCTTGAACAATCACCTACAACTTGATACTTTTATCCACAGATAAGAACAACCCAAACTGTGCCTTTTGAGAACACGCCTAGGAATGTCATCGGTTGCAAGAGAGATGTTTGTTGCAGACAAAGGGAATAAGCAGCACAAGACTCAGGAGAGTGCCCACCGCAGGTCTAGTGGTCAGGGAGCCAAGGGGTTGGGATGGACGGAACCACTTGGAGGAGGGCAGTATTGCCAGCAAGCTAGTCTTTTCTTTCTTTCTTTCTTTCTTTCTTTCTTTCTTTCTTTCTTTCTTTCTTTCTTTCTTTCTTTCTTTCTTTCTCTTGCTTTCTTGCTTTCTTCTTGCTTTCTTGCTTTCTTTTTCTTTTTTTTTAAAGACTTTATTTATTTATTTGACAGAGAGATCACAAGTAGGCAGAGAGAGAGGGGGAAGCAGGCTCCCTGCTGAGCAGAGAACCCGATGTGGGGCTCGATCCCAGGACCCTGCGATCATGACCTGAGCTGAAGGCGGCCGATCGACTGAGCCACCTAGGCATCCCAGCAAGCTAGTTTCTGAGTAGGGTGGTGACATCATGCGAGTTGATGTAATTATTAAAACCACATCTACGTACAGACCACAGAAGGGCCAGCGTGGACCAAAGGTCAAGAATCTAAGGTGTCCGTCCACTCGAGGTGCAGAGAGAATAAGAGTACAGCAGATGTGACATCACCGCCACTCTGCCAAGGCACCCCCTAGGACGAGACACCTGGGCTCCCCTCTTACCTTGCTGAGAGCCCCGCTGTGCCGCCCGATGACCTGACACCTGAGCTCCGAGGCCTTCTTTGCATGCAGCGTCCCCTGATCTCCATGCATAGAGATACCACAGTCCTTGACTCCAAGACCGTGCAGTTGAGCCATGGTAGAAAACATCATTGAAAACAAACATGGAGGACGGTAATGATACCAGACTCTATTGGAAATTTAGATGCCAATCAGCATTTCTTCCAATTAAAGGATATTTTAATATCAGAGAGGAAGTCAGAAAATGTGAATTTTTACGCCTGGCCTCCAAGCAATCAGCTTTGCGACCTCCAGAAATTACTTTCCAATTCCAGGGATTAGAATGATTCAAGTATACTTTTTATAATTCCCCTCCCCGCTTCTCCTCCCTTTCCCCCTCTGAGCCCTCCCCTCCTCTCTATTTCTAACCTGAAACATCCTTTTCTCCCTGAAAGAACACAAGATCTTATGAGTTTGGCCCAGCTGATATCCAAGGTGCCTCTGGCTCTGACGTCCCTCCTGCTGCGTGGGTGTGACAAGGCACTGGGGTCAGGGGCCGGGACACGGGGCGGCTGCTGTCTCCTCCAGCTGAGATGGTCCAGTTCAGGGTGAATTAGGGCATCACTTTGATACCTCCTAAGACTTATCTTGTTTCTCTCTCCAAAGTTAGAAAACTAACTTAAACTTCTTCCTATCTCGAATGTTCAAGGCCCAGAGTTAGGGTCATTGCAGAGCAGAGAGAAAGAGGGGAAAGGAGGCAGAGAGATTAAGCTGAATGGGAATGTGTGGCCATCTAAGAAAAGCCAAGCGACCGCAGTGAAAACACAATGGTGTATTTCCAAATGTGTTCTCTGAACACTTCTCACAACAGGGTTCATGGAATTAAAACGTGCCCCTGGTGTGATGGATGGCATGTGTGGTATTAGGAATAAGTTAACAAAAATGTACTGAGAAATAGCTATGTGCCAGCAAGTGTGTTAGGCCCCAAGGTCAAACAAATGGCCACGCCCAGTGGTCCTTGCTCTGGAGGAACGTGTATGGGGACAACAAGAAACACCTGCGTCTAAGTGACTCCATAACACGAGTGGAGACGGTGCTTTGAGGTGGAAAGGCTTCAGCACATGGGGAGGCAGGGACCGCGTGGACGTGGTGGTCACAGAAGGCTTCTGTGTTGGGGAGATGGGAGACCCGAGTGAAGGAGAAAGTCGAGTGAACGGGTCACCGGAAGCGGAAATGGGTAGCACCTGGCTGATGGCTGCAGCCCGAGCGGCTATGGGCCTGGCCCACGTGCAGACCAGAGGAGGCTTGTGTGCCTGCTGTGAGAGCTGCTATGTGATTGGCGAGACCCAGCGCAAAACGAAAATGCAGGGCCCCTGGTTCAAAAATTATTAAAATCTTCCAAACAGTCACAGCAGAGCCCTGAACCAAGTGTGGGGCCCCTTGAAGCTCGGGGCCTGGGCACCTGCACGCGGCAGCCCCGCTGGCCCTGCCTGAGGAGGGAAAGGAAGTCTGAGAAATATTTGAGCTGGCTGTGGATGGCCTTGAAAGCCATTGCAGGGACCTTAGATGTTACTCCAAGTAAAATAGGAAATCATCGCAGGTTCTGAGTAGGACAGCAGTGTGGCCTGGCTGCTTCCAGAAGGATCTCTGACACTTTTATGAAAGTGAACCACAAGTGACTGTAAGGAGACCAGGGAGGTGGCTAAAGAATTGGAACAATGACAATAAATGAACAACTAACTCGGCATGCCCGTCCTTTGTCATAACTGGATACAATATTGTCTTCACCAACTCCCCCATTTAGAAAATTCTGTGTTCTTTGGCTCCAGTAATGAACAAAACTGCTCTGGCGCCTGGAGCGGATTTGGGTAATGTGCTCAGAGAACTTAGGCAGAAAGGGAAGCCAGGCTGAACGTGTCCTCTACCTTCTCCGGATGCCTTTCCTCAATTGATTTGACACCAGGTGGGGATGGGAAGTAGAAAGAACAGAAACACATACTTCAGAAAAATTCCATCCCGTGGGTCCCTGATCTGGAATTCCATTTCACTTTCTTTAAAGGAAAAGGAAATTCCTGAGGGCTTAAAGAATGTCTGTCAATGGCTTCTACAGGTGTCACAAGAAGGGAGGGTTGGAATTCTAACAGAGCCGGAAGGGAGCGGCAGGCTCTTGGGCATGGTGGAGTTGATGGCCTCCGCAAGGGGCAACTGCGATGGGCATCCACCATTTCTTCCCTGAGCCATTGAGGAGCACCCTGGAGAGTCTACCTTCTGAATGATGGCTTTGGGAACAGATCTTGATGGAATATGGCAGGGAGACTGAAGGTAGCTAAGAAAACAAGGAAGAGGATTAAAATTAGCCGACTGTTCATGAACACTGATGCACTCTAACATGGATGTACGCCTACCCATAGCAGCCCTGTGATTGATCAGGTTCTGTGTTTGTACAGTGAGGAAGAGGTCAGGTCAACTGCCTAAGGTCACCCATTTAGAAATGGAGGAATCAGGATTCAAAACCCAGCTCATATTTTTCTCATCTCGCCAAAACCCTAATAGTGGGTTATTATAAACAGCCACCTATCCCCGGACCCTCCACTCACTGACTCCTCCCCTTGCATCTGTATGGGCTTATGAGGGCTTTAAACAGTAAGTATGGCAGAAATGATGCAATAGAATTCCAAGACTAGATCGGAAAAGGCCAGGTAACTTCCGGTTGATTCTCTTGGGACCTTTGCTCTGGGAATGGTTGCTTTTAGAACGTTCCCTCTTGGATCCTATCGGCCATGCTGTGAGAAGTCATGGCACATGGAGAAGCCACAAAACAGTACCTGGGTCAACAACCCCAGGGAACCTGGCTCTGAGCAGCCCAGCCCCAGGACCAGACATGGGAGCAAAGAAGCAATCTTGGAAGTGAATCCTTTGGGCTGGGCTCTTCCAGTCTTCCAGCTGAGGCCACAGACATCATGGATGTCTGATATGCCCATGCTTTTCTGGGCCCTTTCCGTATTTTCAACCCATAGAATTCATAAACATAATCTAAGAGTGGTTGTTTTATGCCATTAAGTTTGGGATAGTTGGTTATGCAGAAAAAGAACATACCTAATAATTTCGCTGTGGGTGACTTGATGGTGTAAATGGACCCAAGATCATGTGTCTAAAAGGAATGAGCACTGTGTGCCATGGTTTTGAAATATACTGACTACAGAAACAACAAATTAATTCTTTATTTCTTATCACCTGTGGTCCAGTTTTCGAGGAATGTCATGCATTCTCTTAAATCCGGTCATTTAAATGACAGGTGTCTGAAACTAGAGGTCCTTGGACCAAACGATCAATACATTTCTCTATATAAAGTTTAAATAATGTCTTTCTGGTTTACGTCAGATCATTATAGTCTCCTTTGTCCTGCTCTGTAGCCTGGAGAGTTATTTGGAATTACACGGCAAATGACATTTATAAATCAATGACTGGTGGGAGCAATTTTAAATCGGAGTATTTGAATAAATTCAACTTTTTTCAAAAGTAGTATGTTTTAGGCTACATCTCATGTATGAGGAGGCTTTGTCAAATTTATATTTATTCATGTACCCAAACCATATCCAGATTACACTTGAGCCCCCTCTGAGGTCTCTATGTACTATTTAATTGCTTTTGACAGGCATGATATCCCATAAAAGATATGGCTTTCCTCTGAAAACCTCCTTCAGCTAAAAATACATTGTACTGAAAATAGAGTGGTTGCGTCATCTAAATTCGATTCTCTGGAGCATTTTGTAAAATTTTACGACCATAGAGAATGAGCTCTTAAACCTGATCTCAAGGCATCTGAAACAAGACGTGGGCACGATGAGGACATGAGCAGCTGTCCTCATGCCGAACAGCCCTTTCAAAGTCCCTTTTTCCAGGCTCTGAGCACACCGATGCTTGGGCTTTCTGAAGGAAAGTCATTCTTGAGTACAACTTTTGAGGGGGGAAACTGAAGCTCTTGGAGCAGAGCGTGGGCAAACATCTGGGCCAGAACCAAGAGAGAGGAGAACATGTTGTAGCTAAAAGGAAGGCATCCAGCAAGAGCCGAGGATGGGGACCGGAGGAGAGAGCAGTGGGGGACTGAAGTCACGCCGGGAGCTCTGAACATTCTCGTCGCCAGGGCACCTATCTTTTGCCTGATGGTGAAAACTCCATGGTTTTCCTGGCCTGGTCTGCCTCCTGGGGCCTGCTTGTGGCCCGGATCCCACGAACTCCAGATTCCTTCTGGGAGTGTGCAGGAAGGATTGTGGCAGAAACCCACATGAAAGACTTGGGTTTCGGCAGTGATAAATCTTCTGGAAGATGAAATGGCTCTGATGACTTGCATGCTGCCATCTGGACTGTGGTCATTTGGAAGGTTAACTCTTTCTGTGTTGTAATTGGTGTGGCTAGCGCTGCTTGTGTTGTTAGATTAAAAATAAAACAAAGGGAACCCACCTCACCGCCACAAAGCTTATGGCCTGAACACAGCTAGAAGTCTGCCTGTGAGCTTGTTGAGAATGACTCATCAGGCTCCGTGAAGCCAGAGGCTCCAGTAAATCTAAACATTTGATAATGCTTGTTTTTGTTTAATTTAGTGAGACAAGGCCAAACAGTCAAACTTACTACCATGCAGGAGGGCAGGCAGCCTTTTGTAAAAACAGGAGGCGCGTCCTCAGGATTCCAAGAACACCTATGTCATCGTGCTGTTTCTAGACTTTTTGGAGGTTTACTTTGCAATGAGAAACACATATAGAGCTTCAGATCATGTTCAGCTTGGTTGAAAAGGCCTTGAGAATTGTTGCTACATCTTAGACACGTTCATACATCCACATAGTAAACACCCTTGTGAGGTCGGGTTCTCCAGAAATCACTCTCTGAGATGAGGATTTGCACGGGAGGGGTTTATTAAGGACGTACTTGCGGAAGAACCTGTTGGGAGGGAGGGAGGCAGGACTGTAAAATGAGGAAGCCAAATGGGGGAGCTATTTCAGGCTGAGGTCTGAGGGGGTGGCATCAGTCTGATCCTGTAGGGGACTCTAGTGTATGGTCCATCATAGTTTGTCCCAGCTGGTAGCAAAGGAGCTGAGCAGGTCAATTCTCTAGGCATAGAGCCCCTGGGGAAGAAGACCAATAAAAATTTTCTAGTGTGAATATATTTGGTGAGACTCAAGATTTGGAAAAGGATTTGGTGAGCCCATTTACTTTCAGCTGGTATAGAATATAGAATATAGAATATAGATGTTCCAATATGGTAAAGTGTGAGTGAACGTCTCAGTTCCTGTTATGAATCAATGGTCTCAAATGCTAAGGCCTTCTCTCCTCACTAGAAGTTGAGGAATAATCTATGAGACCAGACTGAGAAGGTTTGACATGGCCTTGTTTTCTCAGAAAATGGTGCTTCTCACATTTCCAGTTATTATTAGTGCTTTCCATGGCAATAATCCTGTTCTCCATAGTACAAGGGAATCAGAAAGAAGAAATGAGATCCAGTCTATATGGAATGGCTAGGTTTACATTCATTTTGCCACCAATTCAACAAGTATCTATTGTGCGCCCTTTATGGTCCAGGACTTGTGGTAAGTTTTGGGTATACAAAGCAACAAAAGATATATCTGTAAAAGAGTCAACATCCTTGGAACAGAAGCTAGGAAGGACGGTGGGAGACACGAAACTGGAAAGGTGAGCAGGAACTATTTCAGGGAGCTTCTTGAAAACTATGTTAAATGCAATGAAATTTTATTGGTCATATTTCCTGGGGCTCATCTGCTTTGAAGAATATTGTCGGCTTTCTAATTCTCCCCTCATCCCATTCTAGGAGAATCAGAGACCACATGATGCAAATGTATCCAGACGCCTCCCCCTCCAGCTCCAAATCAAGATTTCCATGTAAACTACCCCTCAAGGGCATAGATTTTACAGATACAGATGATTATGTTCTCTTATGTTTACTGTCTTCTTTTCTGTCCCTTTTCCTGAATTCTTTTAGCTCCTGGGCGTGTGACACTCACATAAAATAATCAGAAAACAGATTATTTTTTAAGATTTTAAAATATTTTAGGAATCGTCTTCCTCTTCTAACTTTAATCATGTAAACTTTTGTATTGGCATGGGCAGTCTTTTTTTTTTTTTAAAGATTTTATTTATTTATTTAATACAGAGAAAGAGATCACAAGTAGGCAGAGAGGCAGGCAGAGAGAGGAGGAAGCAGGCTCGCTGCTGAGCAGAGAGTCCAATGCGGGGCTTGATCCCAGGACTCTGAGATCATGACCAGAGCCAAAGGCAGCAGCTTAACCAACTGAGCCACCCGGGAGCCCTGGCATGGGCAGTCTTACACTTCTTAATGAGCTACATGTTGGAGTTTCGTTATTGATATGCAAAAGAAGTATTTTGTAATTATAAGAATGCAATCCCTAAAAAAGAGAGAGAAAAGTTGTAAGAATGACATTCCTGAGTTGAAGTAAGAGTCCCTACTTGGGTTCAGCACAGAAACATAGGTTTATTTTCAGTTTTCTTGAAATCTCTCTAGAATTCTAATTACCTAATGACTGATGTGGATCTTAATTCCTTTTTTTTTTTTTGATGACTTCAGATTTTCTAGGTCAAACTACACCCACCAGATCTCTTGGTGAGAGGTGGGGGAGGAGGGCTGAACTATGGAAAGCCAGTAGAAGAGCCCAGCCATATTTTTGCATCACCCATGAGCCCAGGATGTGCTCCCACTGACTATGTACTTCACTGATGGGGCACCACGAGGACCAGCTAATGTGTGTTCAGGTATGTTTAAGTGAGTTGTCTACTAAGGATCCCCACATTAAAGAGTGAACTCTATGTCCTGGATGGTATTGGCACAAAGGAAGGATCATAAATAGGCCTCAAGCAAAAGGTGATTGTAAGAATGAATAATAGCCCAAATTTATCACACTCAGCTATATGGTATTATTTCCACAACATAAGAGAGATAATGAATGACTTAATGAAACCACCAATAACTCACAGACTTAAAAAAATTCAAACTGAAACATTTACACCACCACTTAACAATATGTAACTTTAAATAAAAATACCAAGGTTTGAGTCTAATTGTATGATTCTGAGCAAGTTGTTTAGTCTCTGTTTTGTACAATGTAAATAATAGGCAAAACATGAATAGTAAAAATAATATGGGTTGAATTGTGTCCCCCAAAAAGATATGTTGAAGTCCTCAACCCCTGCACCTGTGAATTTCACATTCTTTGGAAATAAGGTCCTTGCAGATATAATCAAGTTAGGATGACGTCACCAAAGTGGGCCTAATTCAATATGACTAGTATTCTTATTTAAAGAGAAGAGACCCAGGGACAGACACACAAGGAGACCGCCATGTGAAAACAGAACAGAAATGACAATGAAACATCCACAAGTCAAGGCAAGGACCACCAGGGATTTCTGGTGACACCAGAAGCTGAGTGAAAGTCATGGCCCAGATTCTCTCCTAGAAGCAGCAGAGGAAGTATGGCTTGGCTGACACCTTGATTTTGGATGTCTAGTTTCCAGAACCATGAGAGAATAAATTTCTCTTGTTTTAAGCCACCTCGTCTGTGATACTTTGTTATGGCAGCCCTGGGAAACGAATACAATTAATATCCGTCCCGCCTTTTTTCATGACAATTGTATGTGGGTGCCCTTTGTAGAGTTTCTAAGTTACTGGTCAGGCCACTTTCTCTTTCAAGAAAACAGAAAATTCAAGCTAAGAGGTAAAAAAAAGAAAATTTACTGACTCAAGGAGTAGAACTCAGGCAAAGGACTCTTATTTCTCAGCTCAGAATATTTCGTCTTTTTCTAAGAAATCCTGTAATGGTACTTGCAGTCCCAGACACACATCTTCTCAGGTCAAATTCAGGTGAAAAGGAAGGCGACTTCCTGCCACTTCCAAAGAAGTTCTGGGTTGTACCAGCTCAAGGCATGTGCCCATTTCTGAGCCAGTCACTGTATGATGTTCCACTTGGTCAAGCTGGGTCACAGGCCTCTCCCCTGGAGTAGGGGTTGAGCCTCTCTTGAGCCACATGTGCTGGGATGGGACAGGAGAGGTTCCTTGAAAAAAGGTAATGGCGTTACTAGAAGAAAGGAAAATAAATGTCCCTTGTCTTCGTCCAGCTTCTGTCCTATTTCTTTGCTCATCTTCAGCAAAATGTCTCAAAGAATTGCCTATTATCACAACCGTTGCCTCTTATCATCTACCAGGTGAACTTCCATCGCCCCACAAATGGGCATCTCCAAGGTCACCGATGACCTCTGATGGATTCCAGCGTGCAAAGCCAGGTCACAGTTTGTGACCAGTTTGTCTCAACATCTCACCAGGTAACTTAGAACCACTCTCTCCTTGATAAGCACGGGCATCTTATCTGTCAGTCACTGCCTTCTCCTGCCTCCCTTGCTGGCTTCTCTTTGTCTACAAGGAGGCCACCATCCTTTAGTTGTACTTACCTTGGATGACTGAGGCATTAAGTACAATATGTTTGCCAATGGTTCCCAAATGGAAACCCCCAACACTGATTTCTCCCCTGGGCTCTGGATCTGTACTTCACTCTTGTGGATTTTACCTTTACCAACTTGGCTCACCAAGCTCTGTCTGACACCTTGACCTCATCTCAGCCACTGCAAGGGCCCACCTGGCCTGCTGCTTCAGCCTATCACTCAACTGCCTGCTTCCACTGCTGCCAACATGATTATATTAGAAACAACAATGAAACTGAAGTTACTCTCTGCTCCATACCCCCCACTGGCTTTCCTCTGTACTTACATTCGAGTAAAATAAAATTCCAAATCCTTACCCCAGAGTTGTATATGCTCTGATCCCGTCTGCCCCAAGAGCCAAGTGAAGGTAGTGGTCAGCTCTGGGTGTGGACAGGAAGGGGATGCATTTGCCACAGAAAACTTAAAAATCATGGTAAAACCCACTTACTCTGCCTTCTAATATCACGGTGAACCAGCAATTCCAAACTATCTAAGTGCTAAAAATACTCCTTTGAAAAAAAGTTTTGTTGGTCTGAGTTCTGAACAATTGCAGAAAGGATGTAGAGTTTTGACGATATATAGGTAAGCTGTAAATGAGCATATTTTCATCCTTTATCCTTTAATGAACTTTGTATTTTACATGGAAATTAATTGGGAGTTCTCCCAGATATAGTAGTTAGGGAAGACTCAGCCACACAAATGCTAGTTCCAAGAGTAAATTTGTTTTTTTAACATCTTAATTTAATTTTATTTTTTTCAGTGTTCCAAGATTCATTGTTTATGTACCACACCCAGTGCTCCATGCAATATGCGTCCTCCTCAATACCCA
>CM052813.1:25475386-25508604 GCA_028533885.1 Nasua narica
TTGCTTTGGAATCACTTTTCCAAACGTCCTACCTTTCCGAAGGTGGTCGATTTTCTGCTCCTAGAATTGCTCTTCTTCCTCTCTTCTCCCTCCTGTTGAGTATGCTGGCTTTTAAAATGATTTATTAACTATCTAGATGAACTTCTGGGTTCCGACTCTATCTCAACCTCCTACTTCTCCGCCATCTTGCTCCTCCTCTTAATTTTTAATTTTTTGAGGAAACTTCACACTGTTTTCCAAAGTGGCTGCACCAACTTGCATTCCCACCAAGAGTGTAAGAGAGTTCTCCACATCCTCTCCAACACTTGTTGTTTCCTGTCCTGTTAATTTTGGCCATTCTAATTTTACACCATTCTGGTGTAAGGTGGTATCTCAGTGTGATTTTGATTTGAATCTCCCTGACGGCTAATGATGATGAACATTTTTTCATATGTCTGTTAGCCATTTGTATGTCTTCTTTGGAGAAGTGTCTGTTCATGTCTTCTGCCCATTTTTTGACATGATTATCTGTTTTTTGGGGTGTTGAGTTTGAGGAGTTCTTTATAGATCAAGAGTGAATTTTTAACAGTTTGAGATCATTCAGCTCTCCTTGGACACAGTATATAGCCAACCCAGTGAGACATAAATGCTTATAAAGATGAAAAGCAGGAGTTGACTTGCTTCAATTCTGTTTTCTAATGCATCTACTTGGATTTTTTATTTGTATTCAAAATGTAAAATCAAAATTTCTTATTCTTTAATTTTCAGTGATTTAATAACTTAAAAATGAATAAAATGATTCTTGTGGATTGCTGCATAATTCTTACAGAAAATAATTTGTCATATAAAGGGAGCAAGTGTTAAAAACATCTCTTGACCTTGCTTCCATAGGTTGGACCCTTTAAGCTTGATCGTAACTGAGCCTTCACTCCAGCTCAGTGGCTCTCAACCACAATTCTGCCCCCAGGAAACATTTGGCAAAGTCTGGAGACATTTTGATTGTCGTTAAGTGTGGGTAGCGTGAGGGAGCTGCTACGGGTACTTAGTGGGTAGCACCCAGGGATGCTGCTAAGTTATCATCCTATAGTGCATAGGACAGTTGCCCAAAAGAAAGACTTACCCAGGCCAAAGTGTCAACAATGCCATGGTTGAGTCACCCTGCTCTTCTTCTCTCTGCCTCAAATGCCCTTCCTTCAGAGCTTCTTACGGCTCTTTCCGTGGCACTCAAGTCTCTGAATAAGAGTCACCTTCTTGTGGAGGCTTTTTCTCACTACTCACCTGGAGTATAGCCTCTCTTATCACTCACTCTCATATCACCTTATTTTATTTTCTTCATAACACTTTTCACCACCCGAGATTAACTTTCTTGCTCACGTGTCTGCTGGTCATTGCTTGTTTCTCTTCTGTGAATAGAAGCACACTTCTCTAAGCACAAGGCCTTGTTCACTGTTATATCCCCAGGGCTAAATGACACTGAATATGAGCTCAATAACAATGTCTATAGTGAACAAATGGACAAGAATAAGACAATAGATGTCTACTATATTCCTCAGTAATACCAAGTACAGCTTTACTGGTTTTCTCTATTCATTGGGGCTTCTCACTTTGCCTTACTCAATAGACATTCACATACCTACACATCAGAATCACACTTCTGATTGTCCCAATTCAGGATGGAAATATTTCTTTTGACATACATATTGTTTTGTTTTATTTTTTAATATCAATATTCCAATCAACTGGGTAGCTCTTTCTTGACCATGTTGATCTGTTTCTCTACTCCTTTTGGGAGTAAACCTATATGGTTTAGACCTGAGCAAGAGTGATAAATACTAAATGCAAGAAGGTAATTTTCTCATTGATCTCTCAGACATCCTGCATCCCTTGATTATGCTTATGATTATATCTGCTTTTTAAATGATACTCATATTACTAAGGTGGATTATATTATTATTCACTATGATAAACTTATTTTGGTGGTAGGAGAGGGAGAATTACACATAGTCATTTCTTTTAAAATATATATTTTTAAAGATTTTATTTATTTATTTGACAGAGAGAGAAAGAGTGAGAGAGCACAAGCAGAGGGGAGCAGCAGAGGGGGAGAAGCAGGCTCCCCACTGAGCAGGGAGCCCAACATGGGGCTCAATCCCAGGACCCTGAGATCATGACCTGAGCCAAAGGCAGACACTTAATGACTGACCCACCTGCACACCCCTTAAATATTTTTAAATTGTCAATATTCCTCCAATAGGAGTAGTGAGATGCCTTACTAATACTGGACTAGATGGGTACCAAGAAGTCAAGCATGGCCCCGGAGGAGCTTCCAAGAATTGACAGGCTTACTACAGGGGGGATAAGATAAACATCAATCAGCTATGGCACAACCTATACAACATTCCATCCCTTGGGAGTGCTATAGCTGAAATGCCCCTGAAGTCCAGATGTTAGACTTGGTAGATCATGGAAGACTCCATGGAGGAGGTGGCACGGAGTGGCACGGGCTGTGAAGGCTGGGATGGATTCAGATGTGGAAGAGCAGGGGTGGCGTGAGGGGGGAAAGAGACCAAGAGCAATGTAACCTGAGGGCGTTTCACGAGATGAGCCACAAAACCCAATGCACATAGTGTACAGCAAAGCAGCAACTATTTTGATTTGACCAGAATAGGAATACGGAAGGGGAGTAACAGAAAAGAAGTTAAAATGGCAGTGGGGCAGGTTCTGGACACTAGAACTCCCTGCTGAGACGCCGGTTGAGCTGTGGGTGGGAAATCACTGGGGGCTTGGGAACATAGAGGTGAGATGGAGGGAACTTCGGGAGAAGCAGGCTTGCAATGCAGAGTAAGAAGAGTTAGAGCAGACTGGCGGCAAGCCATAGCCAGCCTCTGGAGGAGAGGCTGGAGGGGCCAGAACCAGCTCGGCCTAGTAGCTCGGGGGTTGAGGTGAAAGTGGGCGAGCCCAGGCAGCCTTCTTATTTGCTTTTCAGTAGTGGCTCCTCCACATTTACCTAACGGGGAATCAAAGTGCTGTATGGTGGAAGACTAGACAAGGTGCTGTGGTGGCAGAGCTAGAGTTCTTCAGGGGAATGCTAGGCCCTTTTAGAAGGCAAATTACTGACCATCCTTTCTACCTTGAGCTTACCTGCGGATGGGTCTCCTCTGGCCCGCCCTATGTTCTGGCCACGTGTCACACTGTCCTTGAGGAGTCCCGACAAGTACACTGGTCCACTGAGACATTTCCAAAGTTCAGTGGCTTTATCTCCTGGGAGCTTGCACTTTGCATATCTCTCAAAGTGTCCCACATCTTCATCCAGATCTGGAATGAGAGGATGAAATATTACAGAACAGTCTGCTTCACCCCTAAATAGCACTTGTTCTTGGATGTGACTTTGAGTACATTCAACCAGTTACTCCAAGTGCCCATCTCCATTTGCCTATGAAATTCCTTTTAAAAAAAAGAATTGCTTCTCCATGGCAGTATCCTCTATACCTCTTTTCAAAGAGCTGAGAATTATCTGAAAATGTAATGAACCTGCATTATTTCTTCAGTGTCTCTGACTAATAAGGTCAACACTAAGATAAGGCCAAACCATGCAGAAACTGGACTACAAAAAGATCAAAGAAGAGGAACAGGGATTTGGCATGTTGAAGTGTTAAATCTTTATTTCTTCTAGTCGATGCTGAATTTACTTGTCAGTTAAAGATCTACTTTCCTGAAAGAAGAATGGATTTGGGTTGCTGGGGTCAAATGATCTCTTCCTGATTCACCCTAATAGATCCATTCCTTGATAGTAAGATGCAAAATCCTTCTTCCACCAGGTAGAACTACCCTGTTGAAGGGTAAAGTATGGTGAAGATGGCAGTCAGTCCCCCTTGCAGAGTGCTCTGTCCACTCGGGCCCCCTCGCTCACTCAGACTCCCCGAAGCTCTGTCTCCTGCTGTCAGGGTCCGGAGCAGCCATGCTACCCAGATGGCCACAGCCACAGCCCCTGCTGCTGACACATAGGCCTTCTCCAGCAGGGAGATTAATTCATGTCTCCCGTCAAAGTCATGGTGATCAATCCCCAGGCACTGTCTGCTACTGCTGCTAACCCCGCTGTTACTATCTTCAGAGGCTGCAGAACCAGCAGCCACGGCATTGCTGCCATGGGACGAGGACCACTTCTAAATGCTGCTGGGGCACTGGGGCCAAAGCTCATGATGCCCATAGCAGCTTGAGTGGGACAGCTTCTTGTTTTCCTACTCTTCTCATACACCACTTGCTTATTATTACTCGGGCCTGAGCCCAGGCGAACTGAAGAGAGGAAAATCTGTGTGGTAGACACTATGCTATACTTGGGACCGTTGCTCTCACCATGCCCAGCTTCCCCAGCTTTCCCCATCTGCTCCCATCTGCTCCCAGACCCCATCTGCTCCCTAGTCCTGCTGGGTAGAAAGCCCCATGCACCCTCACTTCATCTCTAGCACCAACAAATGGCTGCCTGGCAAATTCAAGCAATGAGAGAGAAAAGGTAGAAAGAGGGAATAAATTTAACCAAGGAAGTTAAAGACTTGTATACTGAAAACTTATGGACATTGATGAAAGACATTGAAAGTCATAAATAAATGGAAAGATATTCCATGCTCACGGACTGGAAAAATTAATATTGTTAAAATTCCATACTTCCCGAAGCAATGTATAAATTCAATGCAATCACTATCAAAATTCCAATGGCATTTTTCACAGAAATAAAACAATCCTAAATTGTGTATAGAACCACAAAAGATCCCAAATAGTGCAAACAATCTTGAGAAAGAACAACAAACTGGAGGCATCACTCTCCCTGATTTCAAACTATATCACAAAACTATAGTAATAAAAACAGTGTGGTATTGTCATAAAAACAGGTACATAAATCAATGGAACAGAATAAAGAACCCAGAAATAAGCCCATGCATATGCTCAACTGATTTTTAACGAAGGAATCAAGAATCTTCAATGGGGAAAGGGTGGTCTCCTCAATAAATGATATTGGGAAAACTGGACAGCTACATACGGAAGAATGAAACCAGACCAATGTCTTCCACCATACTCAAAAATAATTTCAAAATGGGTTAAAGACCTAAGTGTGAGACATGCAATCATAAAAATCTTAGAAGAGAACACAGGCAGTAAACTCACTGGCGTTTTTTCCAATAACACTCATTCAACAGATTCATTGTTTCTCATCATATGTACTGGGTATTATTAAAAACCATGACATTGCCATGTTGCATATGGATTTAGGCTTAACAGAAAGGAGAGTTAGGACAGAATCCCAATTTTATACCACTTAAGATTAGAATCTGATTTTTATTTTTTCTGATCTGCATGCTTCTACTGGGGTTTAATCATATAGGCTTTGACAGAATATTTGTAATCTGGAATCTTCTAAAATCATATGACTTAGCCTATGGCATCAGATTAATAAATACTGAGAAAAATTTCAACTATCTCCTCAGTAAGAAAAAGCTGAGTATAGATAAAGTCTGTGGGGGAACTCATTGTCACTAAATAAAGCCTGCTGGCCCTCCTACAAAACATCAGATGGAGATCCCTTCAGCCTGGGGATGTGGACACACTGCGTCATGTGCCTGAGGAAGGCGGAGAGTGGCTCTTCTGAAAATAAGATGGGGTACCTGCTAAGGTCACCTTGAAGGAATGATACCTGCTGTTTCATTACAGTGAACAGTTAAGGAAGATTCAGATCCATAGTAGGATTTAAACATCTGAAGGCATAAAGATCTTCCCAGAATGGTATTTCCCAAATTACTACTAACAACTGTTTATAAGCATATGGAGGAGAAAGTTACCAGATTCTAATGGTGAAACACTGAATCTCACATGGGATCCCTATTGTGCAGCCCTATGGTGCCATGTCTTCATTCATTGGTCGCTTATGTGGCTATCTCCCAGTGAGATTTAATTTACTTCTGTTTTTTTTTTTTCCTAAATTAAGTGGATATTTGTTTGCTTTTTGAGAATGTTAGTTAAGATGCTGTCTTTCTGGGATGCCTGGGTGGCAGAGTTGGTTGAGCAGCTACCTTTGGCTCAGGTCATGATCCCGGCGTCTTGGGATTGAGTCCCGCATTGGGCTCCTTGCTCCGCAGGGAGCCTGCTCCTCTCTCTGCCTCTGCCTGCCTCTCTGCCTGCTTGTGTTCTCTCTCTGTTAAATAAATAAATAAAATCTTAAAAAAAAAAAAAAAAAGATGCTGTCTTTCTTACTTGGCCAGACTCTTTGGCCAGACTTTTTGTCCCAGCAGTGTCTATTAAACCAAGGGCAGGGCTGCCAGGCATGGGGTAGTCACAGCTGTATCAAACTGTCTATTAAGCTGTCCATTACCATGGCTGATAAGGAAATTGCTCCAAGAAAATAGCTGAGTCAAGGGTCATGAATTCTTCCATCAAATAAGTTTTATGAACTTCATGACACCCTCACTTTGTTTTGGTTTCATTAACACTTGTATTTATTCAACATACATGATTGGTTAGACTTAGGAACCTGAATGTCCAGGGATATTTTAAGTAGGAATTGATGATTTTGTTGTCTAGTTTATTGGTTAATTATAAATCATCCCTAAATCTGTTCTCTTGACGAGAGATGACAGAAGTCCCCTTGCACTTCTCCATGGATGAACAGTATTACTTGTGATTACACATAAACTGGGACAAGTGTTCTCTTCCCTGACTTGTCCTTTTCTGACTTGTAACTTAGTTTTTCAATTTAGATTATGTTGATAGATAAGCAGAACCATTACCCAAATTAGTAAGGTTTAGAAGATTCCTTGCCCAGAATGTCTCCAACCTGATGTGAGCATGGTATTTCTGCAGTTTCAGTGTCTTAACTCCAAGAAGATACAGGATGAAAGATAATCACTAACTACAAGTTGTTATTGAAAGATATGTTACAGATAATTTTATAAATGTCAATAGGTAACCTGCAGTTGCTCTCCAGGCAATGGATAAGATTAAAGTGTATTCTTTGAAGTCTGTTAGCATTTCAACTTTTTATCTTTTAGGTTTAACTGGGAGTAGCAAAGTAAGAAAAGTGTGTGTTTCCAGGGGCAATTAAAAAAGAGTAAACATGTTTTTTTATTAGGGAAGAGCCAACAGTTCTATTTTCCTAGAAAATCCAAAACCTGATCAATCAAGTTGATAAGATGTTTTAAATAAAATAACAGAAAAATACTTGGATGGGAAACTCCAGTTGATAGGTTAGTTTTACTCAAAATTGTTAAGTATGTGGATTTTGTCTTTGAGGCCCTCTCATTCCCCACCCCCCTCCAAATGCCACTGATTAGAATGGCAATTGACCACAAAATACTTGCCCAGAGCTCAGCACTCCCAATTGTTCTAACCCCATCTAAGATGGTGAGCTTGTATCCTAACAGAGAGGACATGCTCAGAGGCCATTCCTGGACCAATACATGGGTCTTTTTTAATTCGCATAGTGAATGTCAAAAATGAGATTTTATTGATGAAAATAGTGGTCTGTTGACTATCATGACAAACACTATAAACTCTAAATGTTAAATTTAAAGGTATTCAAGATGCATGGATTAACTAAAGGTTGTTTTTTGTTTTTTGATTTCTTTTAATTTCAACATTCTCCCCATTGAATGTAAGTAATGTAAGACTCTAGTGAGTTTGTAGCTTGTGCCCTTTACCATGGTGTTCATGCTTGATCCCTAAACAGTCCTATGTCCAGTCATTGGTTAAGGTTCTGATGAGGTTAACTAATAAGGTTAGCAGAATCCTGCTTCTGGAATACTGTTGCATTTTTCTCACATGAACCCCTCATGAAAGGCAGTGGCCAGAGCACCTAAAATGGTAGGAGGCTGGGACCTTGTGAGGCCAACGAAACAGGTGGTAAGAAATGTTAGGGATCTTCTTGCCTACACATGTGTGTTTGATAAATATTTGGAAGGTAGGAATTTGTGAGACCTGCTTTCATTATAACCTGATGGTGAGTTTGGGGGGGAAGTCGCTAACCCTTACCACAGAAAACTTCTTCCTCAGCACTCTCACCGAAGTCCAAAGGGAACCCAAGAGTGGTACGCGGCCAGATTGGCTTGGGTCATTTTGGAACACACATCTTTTCTTTCCTTCCTATTGCCCTTCCTTTTATCCCTCTGTGTATCTCCTTCAAACCATACAGGCTTTGCAGGGATCCTGTGCTCTCGTGCTCACTTATCTCTCTTGGTCCTCTCCTTTCCCCCTGTCTTCTCCCCTCACCCCCACACCTGGGAGAAAACTATTAATTTATTGTTAAGACTCAGTTGCTGAAAGTCTCCGGGGAACTCTCTTTTAAGCCCAAGAGATGAAATTTAACAATAGAACTTCAGGCATCAGGAAGAGAGTAAGGGAGGGGTTTGTTGCTATCCAGCTACTTTCATCCAGTATGTTAAGTTCAGCCCTGGGCAGTGGTAGGCAATTATTGGGCGGACCAAGGGGAGATGGAGACAGCTCTGGGGAAAGCTGGCACTGGAGTGCCATTTGTCTTCTGTCCTCTGCGTTCTGCATTCAGAATTCCAGGCTCTGAACTTCCCTGACCTTCTACTATAAAACTTCCTTTTACTGCCTGACTCCTTAGTATCCAGTGTCCTGAAAACCAATATTAGGATATTTGTGGGCTCATGTAGTATTTTACACTAACCTACTTAATCATCATCATGGCCTTGCACCTCCAAACCCAGAGGGAGGACCAATGGGGGAGATGCTGGGGATCAGAATAGTCCAGAGGAGAAGGTGATTTAAGGAGAGGTCTTTGTCTATCTCCCTAATTGTTTAAAGTGCCTACCTGTCAACTTCAGCTTCACAAATTGCTGGTCTTCAACAGTGACATTCTACCTATTAAAAAATCAAACTAGTCTTTCTGCTAAGGAAGTGTTTTTTTCTTTTGTTCCTCTTGTTCTCCAAATTCACGGGTTGCAATTGTTCATTATCATTTTAACGATGACAACAACAATACAATGAATGAACATCTTGCCTATATCTTAGGAATGCCATGCATTTCTATAAAAAAATATAATTACATGTTCACCCGAAACTTATGTAACATCATGTGTCAGCTAAAAAATTAGAAAACAGATATATAATTAATAAACACACATCAACATTTATATATTTACATTAGAACATTTCCATTAAGTTAAAGTGAAATGAGATGGTAGATGTTTTTCTATTTATTTTTTAAAGAAACTGTAGCAGGTGCTATTGGTGCCCCACCCATATTCCTGGATCCTGGGGCTTCAGCACTGACCTGCATCTCCTCGCTGAAGACAGATGAGGCCTCTCTTCCTTGTTTACTAGAGGCAGAAGCATCACAGGGAATTAACCGCCCCTGACCAGACACCCTTCCAATGACTGACTGAATGGGTATATAAATGCCCCAGCTCACTCTACTCTCAGCACGGTTGTACTTCTGTAGTGTATTATACCTTTGCAGTGTGTCCTGTACCATTGCCTACAGTTTCTCCCCAGAATTCAGTTCCAGCTTAAGTCCAGGGACAACAGGCATATGAGCGTGCCCCTAATAATGTGTCTCTGGGGTGCCTGGGTGGCTCCCTCTGTGAAGCATCTGCCTTTGGTGTCTGCCTTTGGCTTAGGTCGTGATCTCAGGGTCTGGGATCGAGCCCCGAGTAGGGCTCCTTGATACAAGCCTGCTTCTCCCTCTCCTGCTCTCCTTGTTTCTCCCCATGCTGATGGGTGCTCTCTGGCTTTCTCCTGCTCACTCTCCCTCCTCTCTCAAATAGCTAAATAAAATCTTTTTTTTTTTTTAAAGATTTTATTTATTTATTTGAAAGAGAGAGAGATCACAAGTAGGCAGAGAGGCAGGCAGAGGGAGAGGGGGAAGCAGGCTCCCTGCTGAGCAGAGAGCCCAATGTGGGGCTCGATCCCAGGACCCTGAGATCATGACCTGAGCCGAAGGCAGAGGCTTTAACCCACTGAGCCACTCAGGCGCCCCAGCTCAATAAAATCTTAAAAAAAATAGTAATAATGTGTCTCTTTCCTGTCTTGCTGCTCCCCTCCGGTACTGTGTGTCCTATACTAATGGTGTGCAGGCAAACTGGTGCTGAAAGCATAAAGAAAACAGAAAACAGCCTTGATATTTAGCACTTGCTGATTTCCATGGTGTAAATACTCCGGCCACTGCCTGTTTCAAGATCTCTGCACTACTCTCCACTTGGACCTGAGAAGAGATGTGTCCAGGCAGATTTCCCAGCCAGTAGGAGCTGCCTCCCACATTCTACTCACCATGACTCCAGAGTAAGGGCTTGCACTTAGATCCTTGTTTCGGTGTCGGCTTCTGGGAGGAATACAAAAACAGAAAATAAAGTCCAGAGAAATGAGGTAATTTCCCTAGGTGGAGATGCTTGGTCAGTGGCTGAAGGAATACCTTACTATTACCTAACAGTTTATACAGTAGGATGCAATGTTACTAGGTTAGTGGCTTAGACTTTGACTTGTTTGTCAAATAGGAATGTATTAAATGCAGACGCATTAGATAGAAAAGTGAAAGGAATTGTAATTTCGTTATTATAAAAACTGTGAAGCAGATAATAAGATTCCATATTGCAACATTATATCATAATATTCTGCCAAAAGGTCTGATTCTCTCCATTTGTTATCCTTTGTGGCTACATTTTCCCTAGCTCTGGACTCATGTTTGCTTATGTAATTAGAAAGATTAATTTTGCATAGTAAAATTCCGAATCATAACATATTTATTGTATTCCTCAGTGGAACAGAAATAAATCAGTTTTGAGCTATTCCTTAAAAAAAAAGTTGCTAAAACATATTTAGAACTTTGTAACTTTTGAGAACACTGCGTTGAAGTCACTTCTCTTTAAAAAATGTTTTCCACTGCCAAGAAATTCCAAGCAACCCAACTCCTTTTGCTTTTCCTTTGCAACATGGGCTCCATATTGCCAGTCACATGAAGTCCAATCTGCAGACATCTCTAGTGTGCAAAATGAAAGGATTTCAACTCTCAGGCACATTCCTTCTCGGCCTCCTGCAAAAATGGGTCAGTGTGCCAAATACGATATGTGACATGAATTGGATGCTAAGAGAAAGTTGCATGACTGATTCATGCTCTTGGTATTTCTAACAGTCTCAAAAACTGTTCTGAGCTCCTCCGGTAGAATGAGACGTGAGTTTTGGAGGTCAATAGCACGGAACCAATTCCTTCAACTCTACTGACCCTACGTGCAGATCTTAACATCTCCTTTACCGTGTTTGTATTCATGGCTCTATCAATATCCTCCTTAATTTAAATAGCTCTTTGAATTATATTTTATTTAGTAGATTGTACCAACATTGCTTATCTTCCACCTGAAGAGCACAAGAGTGAAAGGACTTCATGATTATTAATGCACTGATCTATATGCGGTTTTGTGGCACAGAAAAAAATACTGGGTCTAATTATGCAAATTAACTAAACAGGAGACTGTTTAGGCCTGGGAAGAGACATGATCTTTTAGTTCATTCAAAAAACCATTTATCAACTGCCTACGTCATACTGGGAACTGGACATGCTAAAAGCATTCTAATGGATCCAGAGAAGCTGACAACTTACCGCTTTTGTTTGTGTGTTTGTTGAAACTTAGTCTATGTTTTGCTTGTATCTCTCACATAACATTGTATTTCCATGTCTTGCATTTATTAATTTGTGTATTTATCTTCCCCCTTCATTAGATTGTAAGCACTTTCACAACACTTGGTCTTATTTATATACCATTTGTCCAAGTGCCTTATAAAAAAAATTCTCAAGGAAAATTATTGGCCTGAACTGAGCGGTGGATGCCTTCTTTTTTAGGCCTGTGCTTGAGCTAGCAACACAACTTAGGACTCCTGACTTTACATTCTCAGCTGCTTTACCCTCTATTTATAATTCATAACCTAATTTGTGATGTAAATGCCTTGGTGTCTAAAGAGTTTACTATTAATGGGACCGTGTGAGTGCTTAATATGGCAATATGTATGAATGCCTCTTTGGATAATGTTTTTTAAAGTGTTAGATTTTATTCTGACTCAGCAGATTGTCTCTTTCACTGGCTCCTATAAATGGGGCCCAAGGCTGTGGGTGGCAAAAACGCAGCCTGTGGACCACATGTGTTCTCTAGGCAATATTCAAAACATGGAGAATTCTTATATTCCAGATGTAACCCAGGCTTTGGGGACAACTAAAAAAAGCCATGCCTCAGAGATTCTGAGCCAGTGATGGGGCCAGTCCCCGAAAAATACCTTATACCTTCTTCCCCACCTCTACCCCCCCCGCCACAATCTTTAACCATCAACACAGTTCTCAAGTTTTTGCCTGCTTTTAACTGAATCCTTGGGAATTCACAAGAAATCCCAGCACACACTTTCCTGTTTGTCATTCTTTTCTCCAACTTGATCAGCTTTTGCCATTGTCTTTATTCTGATCCTCTTCTCTCCTCCCCCATTCTCCTCCAACCACCAGAAGTGAAAACCTACACTCTGGCCTGGTGGGACAACATTGACTTAACTTTCTAATTAAGTTCTAATCCTGTGTTAGGAATTAAATTCAAGTGCAAGAATGAGATTTTACTATAAAACGGATGTAACAAGAATGAGATCAAAACCAATCAACCTTGTGGAAGATAAATATGTGGCATTTATGCTGTCAGCTGCCCCTCCAGTGTCTATGATGTGCATTGCTACTCTGTCCTAAAGCTCTTTCCCACTGGGCCTGGACATGACTCAAAAATCCTTCTGAACTCTGTATCTACCACTTTCAACCAGAATTGGTCCACAATTTTGAATATATTTTTTAAAATCTTTCGAATACCTTCTCTTGTTGGGTGAGAAGAATTCATCTTTAAAGGAAGGTTACTTCAAGTGTGGTTTCTAAGCCAGCAGCATGAACATCACCTGGGAATTTGTTAGAAATCGAAGTTCTCTGCCTCTAACCCAGATTTAGTCAGATCCTCTGAGGATTGAACCTAGGAACCCATGAGTCGTTGTTGTTTTTATTGTCACAAAATATGCATAATATGCGTAATATGAATATACCTTTTAACCATTTGTATAGTACACAATTCAGTAGCATTAAATGCAGTGTTACTGTAGGATAGCCATTACCATGATCAGTTTCCAAAACTTTTTCATCATCCTAAACAGAAACTCTGTACTCAGTAAATAATAACTCCCCATTACTCCCACCCATTCCCAGTTCCTGGCTACTTCTACTTTCTCTCTATATTTGCCTATTCTATATACTTCATATAATGCAATCATACAACATTTTTCTTTCTGTATCTGGCTTATTTCCTGTAGCATAACGCTTTTAAGGTTCATCTGTGTTATGGCATGTACCTGAATTTCATTGGCTTTTTATTTTTTTACAGCTGGATAATATTCCATTGCATGTATAGGCCACGTTTTGTTTAGCTTTTGCTCTATTGATGAATATTTGAGTTGTTTCTAACTTTTAGCTATTATGGGTAATGCTGCTATGAACATTGGTGTACAGCATACCTTCAAGTCCCTGCTTTTATTTATTTATTTTTTAATTTTATTTATTCATATTGAGAGACAGAGAGAGTACCTGTGTGAGCGAGAGTCGGGGAGGGGCAGAGGCAGAGAGAGAGCCAGAATCTCAAGCAGGCTCCACGGAGCCTGACATGGGACTTGATCCCATGACCCTGAGATCATCATCGGAGATAAAATCAAGAGTCAGATGCTTAACTGACTGAGCCATACAGACACCCTGAGTCTCTGCTTTTAATTCCTGTAAGTTTGGCTAAGAAGTAGACTTGCTAGATCATTCCGTAATTCCATGTTAACTCTCTAAGGAACTGCCAAACTGTTTTCCATAGCGGTTGCACTATTTTGCATTCTTACCAGCAATGTACAAGGGTTCTAATTTCTCCACATTGCTAACACTTGCTGCTTATATATATATTTTTTGATAACAGGCATCCTAATGTGTATGAATTGGTATCTCACTGAGGTTTTAATTAGCATTTCCCTAATGACAAATGATGATAAACATCTTTTCATGTGCTTATCAGCCATTTATATATCTTCTTTGGAGAAATGTCTATTCAAAACTTTTGCCCATTTTTTAATTGGGTTGTTAATTTTTTTGCTGTTGAGTTTTGGGAATTCTCTATATATTGTGGATATTAATCCCTTATCAGATATATTATTGGCAAATATTTTCTCCCATTCTGTGAGTTGTTTTGTCAATCTCTCGAAAGTGTCCTTTGATGGACAAAATATTTTTATTTTTGTGACATTCAATTTATCTATTTTTTTTGTTTCCTGTGTAAGAAATCATTGGCAAACCCAATGTCATGAAATATTTTCCGTATTTTTTTTTCTAAAAGGTTTACAGTTTTACCTCTTATGTTTTAATTTTAGCTCTTAGGTCTTTGATCCATTTTGAGGTAATTTTTGCACATGGTACAAGGATCTAGCTTCATTCTTTTGCATGTGGATGTCTAATTTTGCCAGTCCCATTTATCGAAAAGATTGTCCTTTTCTCATTGAATGATCTTGGCACCCTGGTAACAATCTGTGTTTTGACTAAACCTCCAGGTAACTCTGATATACACTGAAATTTGAGAAACACTATGCTAAATGGGTTTTATCCTCTATCTTAGATTTAACCAACATAAGATTGGGACTGTCATAACTTGGCTTTCCCAATGCATAGAATGCATTTTATCTTGAAATTATGAGTAGTCTCACTATAATCATCTAACAGGAATCCTAGACATGGAGAGTACTCATATCAAAAAGGAAAATGTTACCGGTTTAACATTTGTTAAATTTGTTGTTAACATTTTAACAACATCCATACTTGTTTTAATCAGTAAGTGATCCACTCAATTTCTCTCATTGCACTGTTAGAATTAATCATAAGAAAAGATCCATGACATTTGATTAATTGAGCCCTAGAAATAGTTTTCTAACAGATAGTTTTAAAAAGATTTTTATCAAACTTGATCTTAAACTTGTTTATGATAAGCAATGTTCATCTCAAGTTTTAGTGTAGAGAGTTAACGAGACTAAAATTTTTTAAAGCTTAGCTAAATTTTGTATTAAAGCTTGGCTTGAACCATGCTAAACTGGTACTTAGTTTTCATGTATTAATGAAAAAAGAGCTAACACATTATAAATAAATCTATGTACAGTATAGTTAATTATTTTTGGATAGTTGTCTTGTATACAGCCAAGCTAGACCAGCCACATCTAAATGCACCCATGAGGGATGCCTGGGTGGCTCACTGGGTTAAGCATCTGCCTTCGGCTCAGATCATGATCCCAGGGTTCTGGGATCGAGTCCTGCATCAGGCTCCTTGCTCAGCAGGGAGACTGCTTCTCCCTTGGCCTGCTGCTTTCCCTGCTTGTGTGTGTGCGCTCTCTCTCTCTCTGACAAATAAATAAAAAATATTAAAAAAATAAAATAAATGTACCCATGCTACGCATGTCCAAGCTTTGTAGCAATACCTAGAAATTTATCTTCAATATAGTACTAGAAGAAAAAGAGTTGCATGAAGGGGCCAAACATTTCAAAATTCAGTGACACAGACTGATTTCTACTTATTATTAGATATCCAGGCTTATTTAATTGACAAATTAGACTTTACATCTTAGTTAGTGGTATCTTTCAGTGATCGGTCATCATCCAACCCTGCAATAAATGTTAGTTGATTAAAGTAGTAAAGGTTAAAATGTTGAAACCACATGCTGTGGTTCTCAAAAATCAAGTCAACATGTGCAAAGGGAAGAATTATTAGAGGATTTATGAAATCTGGCCTGAACAAATTAATTCATCAGTTTAGCCAAAGGTCTGTCAATGAATTCAAGAACCTTTTCAAAAAGGGAAACATCTGTTGCAATTTAAGTTTCTGTTTTTAAGTGAATGTTGTGGATTATTCTTTCTGAAAAAGGATACAACCGTTCATACAAATATATTTGAAAGTTAATTTGAAATTACTCTTGTGTCTCTAGGGATCGTGGGGCAATCTTTAGGGGATTTGTACTATTACTGTATTCTCCACCCTTTCTTGGTTATAGAAGGTAATGTGAACTTCATTGGGACTGAAAGATGTTGCAGCAAACCATGATGCCAACTGTCCAGGAAGAGATCATTATCTAGATGAGTCCACAAAGCCTCTACCTACCTGTGTCGGATCTATTGAAATGATGTACATTCCAAAAATATACACATATATCATATGTATACACTGTATATACATATACTTACACATTTACTTAGAACATAAACGTCAAGTTAGAAGAGTTCCACCATATTTTGAGCTGGGCATGACAGAAATTATACACACATAATAGATAAGAAAACTAAAGCTCACAATCATTACATGAATTTGTTCCAGAATGTACAGCAAGCAAGTGGCAGGATTTCAACTTACACTAATGTCATTTGATACTGGGGCATTGCTCTTCCTGTTGCAACATATTACCTTCCCAGCTGTGTTTTCATAGATAATGAGGGCACATCAGGGGTTGCCTACCCCTAGTATTCAAAGTGTGATCTGTGGACCAGCAGTATGCCATTTCTTGAGAGCTTGTGAAAATGCAGGATCTCAGGCTCCTCTCAGACTTAATGAATCAGAATCTACATTTTTACATGATTCCCAGGTACATTTTACTGTTTTAGAACTCCCTTTGAGAAACCAATGCTACAATTTACCTGCTAAAAAAAGACTTACTGAAACCCTTAAGATTTAATTTCAACTTTCATAACAATAATTTTCTATATTTCAAAGGTGCATAATGATTGATTTTTGTGGAATTTGTTCCAGACTTATTAAAAGACAGAAGATTCACAAGCTATTATGGGTTTGAGACTAATTCTTTAATTTTTACTTAGGAAAATAGTTCAATGCTACACAGAAAAAAGCTGAGCAATTTCCTATTGAAAATCTTTAAATCATGAATAAAGCTTTAAAAAAAGATTTTTCTCACTGAAGTTTAAAACTCACGATATTCCCTTCAGCTATTTGTTATATATTCTGTGTATTCTTGACAAGGTTTATAGTTTTTCATAATTCATATTTCTGGAAATATTTCATAATTCTGGAAAATGTGTAGCTTTTAGTTTGCCCAAAGAATGGGGATCTCAGTTCAATATACTGACCAGCAGTATGCATGAATATTGTAGTTGGAAACAACTTCATTCCAAATTAAGCCAATTCTCTCTATAATTAACTTTTATTACCTTGCTAAAACTGAAATCATCCCTAGGCAAATGTATATTTTCATAAGCACAAAGCTACAAGACAACTTCTATTATCAAAATGCCTCTGTCAAGTCTGTGGCTTCACAATAACAAGTTTCAATAGAGGAAGTTGATGTCTGACAGTCACTCAATAGTTAGATTTTAGGCTTGGAGGTCCTTGTGAACTGCAAATTCTAATTGGCTTTTAGAAGAAACCAATAACCATGTCAAAGAGGAGTTAATTCTTATCTCTGGTATTTTCTGTTCAATGAAAATCCACAGGATCAAATATCAAAACTCTTTCATTGTGCCTCTGACTTACCTAAGCGTAGTAGAGTCCCAGCCTGAGACAGGACCATACTCACTATGCAACTTGGGTATAACTAAATATGTCAAGAAACCTTGCTGGGCTCCCATGGGTTCCAAGGTACTTTTGTGGGAAGCTGTAGGGTGAAGTTTATTACAGGAAGAGTGTTGGCATTTAGTTCTTTCTTGATTACCCTCACAGGTAGCTGGAGCAGAAAGAGGCAGGCTTGAGTACCCTGGAAGCTAGAGTGGGATTTCCTGAGTAGACCTGGGAAATAGCAGTGGGCATAAAGTAAAGAGGAAATATAAGCCAAATACCTTCAGAAAGCAAGAATTATATAGTTAAGTGTCTCTTATGGTTTACCTCCACTAATAATATACTATATGTTAACTAAATTGAATTTAAGTGAAAAATTTAGAAAGAAAGAAGGAAAGAAAGAGAGGGAGCGAGAGAGAGAAAGAATTTTAGATTAATAAATCCGAAGTGAAGGAACTTAAATAGAAGTTAAACACAGCATGGAATGAAGATGTGCTCAGTATCATTACTCATCTGACATGATATGATACCACTACACACACAGGAGAATGGTTAAAATGAAGAGATTAGCAGCTCTAAGAGCTAGTGAGCATATGGAGCAACTAGAACTCCTACGCACTGCTGAAGGTAGTATATATTGTTACAACCACTTTGGAAAACTCTCCATCAGTGTCAGCATACATGCATATGTTTCATGACCCAGCAATTCCATTCCTGGGTGACAAAAATAAGTGCATATCCTAGTTTCCAGTCTGGGATATAAGGAACATGGAAGGCATCACTCCATCCTAGCAAGGTAAACAAGCAGAAAAATCAGCAACAGATCTTCTTAGATCTGTCAAAGAAGTGAAGTCATAGGGCTAAGTGCTGCCCTGCAAATTGGAGAGGCAAACAGGCAAATACAGAGAGTCGCAATTTTTACTGGAGCTGAAACCCATGAGCAAAAACCTCTTTGGGAACCAGTACCAAGGGAGGAAAACCTGAACTGTAACCAACAAATAGCTGGAAGCTCAGTGTGGACATGTGTGAGACTTAAAACCTCAGGGGAAGGGGCCTGGCCCAGAAGGAGGCATACTTTTGTGAGTTTTGGCTCTAGAAGCCCTAACAGCTTCTCACGGTGAACATCAAAGAAAAATCCCCTCATGCTTTCAGCAAAGGAAAGGAGAAAAGAAACCATTTTGAAATAAGCCAGAACATTCCATTCTTCTGAGATAAGCCTGACCTCAAGAGAAACTATTTTACCAGGAGCCTAACCTATTGAGTTTTGTCAGAGCCTAACTGATTTGGGAGAAGAGAAATTTGCAACTCCAGCTCACTAGCCATCTCAGCCTGCCTTAGGAGGGTGGGGGGACAACTGAGAAGCACTTGTGAAGTTCACAGCCCAGGGACACTGCTCACTAAAACACTGCGACCTAATCACAAGATGGTTGGTAGAATGTTTGCCTTCCTTTGACACCATACCACTAATGCCCTGTGTTTGCTGGGGTTCCTTATATCTAGTACATTATGTCCAGCTATCGAGAAAAATTACAAAGCATACCAAAAGGAAAAAAACAACAACACGGTTTGAAGAAATAGAGCAAGCATTAGAACCAGATTCAGCTATGGTAGGGATGTTGGAAATATCAGACCATGAATTTAAAACAATTGTGATTAATATGCTAAAGGCTTAAAGGAAAATTATTTTTCTACTTTCAATACTTCTAACACCAAATGTGTAGGTCTTCCACACTGAGAAATTCTCCAATTCTCTGTGGACACCAACTGGGCATTCTGCAATTTAATTCAATTCTGACACTAACTACGCAGAGTTAGCACAGACCTCATAGGTTAAGGACTCCATCCCATAAGATTGTTCTGCACTTCAAATGCTAATTGCAAGCAGTGGGTCCCAGGTTGTCTGACTCAGATACAAATCAGGAGTTCCCACAACCCTCTCCTTGAGTTTGGTTATTTGCTGTAACAGCTTATAGAACTCGGGGGAACACTTTACTTACATTTACTGGTTTATTTTAAAGGATACAAATTAATAGCCAAATGAAGAGGTACATAGAATAAGGTACAGATGGGTCCTAAACATAGAAGCTTCTATCCCCATAGAATTTGGGGTGTGTCACAATGCCAGCATGTGGATACCTTTACTGATCTGTAAGCTCTTCAGTCCCATCATTTAGGATTTTTATGGAGTTTCCATTAGGTGGGCATGATTGACTGAGTCATTGGCTATCGGTGATTAACTGAGTCTCCAGCCCCTTCCCTTCCCTGGAGTTCAGGGCTGGTGGGAGAGGGGTTGAAATTCCAGCCTTCTAATCACATAGGGGTTCCTCTGACAACCAGCCCTCATCTTCCAAGAGTCACCTTATTTCCCTAAACTCCTGCATGGTTGAAAGGGGCTTGTTAGAATAATAAAAGATGCTGCTATCACTCCTACCACTCTAGAATTTATAAGTTTTAGAAGCTCTGTCAGGAATAAGAGATGAAGATGAAGTATATATTTCTTATTGTATCACAGTATTACAGTGTTCTGTTGGAAAAAGTAAACAACATCGAGGGGCAGGTGGGCAATGTAAACAGACAGATGAAAATTCTAAAAACTAACAAGTAATGCTAAAGATAAAAAAAGCAATAAACACTATAAAAGAAATGAAGAATGCCTTTGATGGACTTATTAGTAGACTGGACATGACTGAGGAAAGAATCTCTGAGCTTGAGGATAGATTGATAGAAACTTCCAAAACTGAGAAACAGAAGAGAGACTGAAAAAAAAAAAAAAGAATCAGAATATCCAAGAACTTGGGGTACTTGGTGGCTCAGTGGGTTAAAGCCTCTGCCTTTGGCTCAGGTCATGATCTCAGGGTCCTGGGATCAAGCCCCTCACTGGGCTCTCTGCTAGGCAGGGACCTGTTTCCCCCTCTCTCTCTGCCTGCCTCTTTGCCTAATTGTGATCTCTCTCTGTGTCAAATAAATAAATAAAACCTTAAAAAAAAAAAAGAATATCCAAGAACTGTGGGATAACTAAAAAAGATGTAACATATGCACAATGGGAATACAAGGAGAAGAAAAAGAGAATGGAACAGAAATAATATTGGAAGCAATAATGACTGAGAATCTCCCCTAATTAGTCAGACACTAACCCACAGATACAGATAGAGAAAGTCCAGAGAACGCCAAGTAGGATAAATGCCAAAAACAAACACATAAAAGTAAATAAAACCCCTGACACCTATGCATATCATATTCAAACTTCAGAAAATCAAAGGTAAAGAAAACATTCTGAAAAAAGCTAGAGAGAAAATACACCTTACCTATAAAGGAACAATGATAAAAACTATAATGATAACTAACTATAAGAACTAACTAGTCCTATCAGATACCATGCAAACAAGAAGAAAGTGAAGTGAAATATTTTATGTGTTGAGAGAAAAAAACTCACCAACTCAATGCTGCATCCTGTGAAATTATCCTTCAGAAGTGAGAGAGAAATAAAGACTTTTCCACACATAAACCATATAGGAAATGTGTTGCCAGTGGACCTATCTTACAAGAAATGTTAAAAATTTCTTAGAGAGAAGGAAAATGATATATGTCATAAACTGGAATCTACATAAAGTAAGGAGAAATACTGGAGAAGAAATAAGTGAAGTAAAATAAAATCTTTTGTTTTCCGATTCTTAATTGACCTAACAGATAATAGTTTGTTCAAAATAATAATACCAACAAAGTATTCAATAATGTATGCTTATATATATTTATATATATGTATAAGTGAAATGAATAACAGCAACGATATGAGATATAGGAGAAGGAATTACCATTCTTTTGATATTAAAAGGTATTTGCACTATACATTGAGTGATATAGGGTTAGTTGAAAGTAGATTTGGATTAGTTGTAAATATATATTGCAAACTCCAGGGCAACTAATTAAAAAAGTTAAAAAAGAAGCATAATCAATAAGCTAAGAAAGGAGAGAAAATGGAACCATGTAGACTTAATTACAACCACAAAATGTGGAAAAATAATGGAATGTAAAGATAGGAACAAAGTGAAAGTTGCTAAGAGAGTAGATCTTAGAAGTCCTCATCACAAGAAAAGAAAATGCAACTATTTATGGGGATGAATATTAACTAGACTTATCAACATATATAAATATCAAATCATTATGTCATACACCTGAAACTAATATAATGTTAAATGTCAACTATACCTCAATAAAAAATAGAAACAAAAAACAAAGGTAACAAATTGAGAATAGTAATAAATATGGTAGATATTAATCCAGCTGTGCCAATAACTTTAAAACCAGTGGCCTAAACATATTATTTTTTGGTAAATGTGACTTTATTTTTATTTTTTGTACTATTATATTAGTTTCAGGTGTATAAAATAGTGATTCATATATTATTACAAGAGACTGTCAGATGAAACAAAAAACAACACTTAACTATATATTGTGTACAAGAAAACCACCTTAAATTCAAAGATTTTATAGATAAAAAGTAAATGGATGGAGAAAGATATACTATGCTAACACTAATCAAAAGAGAGCAAGAATAGCTATATTAATGTCACACAGAGCAGATTTCAGAGCAAGGAAATATATCAGGAATAAAGAAAGGCATTCCATAATAATAAAGGGGTCAATTCTCCAAGAAGACATATGATCCTCAATGTTAGTGCACCTAACAACAGGGTTGAAAATACATGGGCCAAAAACTGGTAGACATATAAAGAGAACTAAGTGAATCCATTATTGTGGTTGGAGACTTCAGTACTATCTATCAGAAATGGAGAGATCTGGAAGGCAGAAAACAGTAAGGACAGAGCTGAAGTCAATAGAACCATCAGTCAAATGTATATAATTAACATCTTTAGGCTGTTTTGTCCAACAACAACAAAATAAGCTCACATGGAACATCCACTATGACAGACCAGATTATGGGACATAAAAATCACCTTAATGAGTTTAAAAGAAGAGAGATCATTTAATGTTTGCTCTCAGACCACAACAGAGTTAAACTAGAAATCAGTAATAAAAAGATAGCTAGAAAATCTCCAAATACTTGGAGATTAAGCAATACACCTTTAAATAAAACATAGGTCAAAGAAGAAGTCTCAAGAGAAATTTATAAAATAATTTTAACTAAATGAAAGTGAAAATACAACTTAACCATATTAGTGGGTTTCAGCAAAAGAAGTGCTTAGAGGAAAATTTATAGCATTGAATTGCATGCATTAGAAAAGGAAGAAAGATCTAAAATCAATAATCTATGCTTACTTCTTAGGAAACTAGAAGGAAAGAGCAAATTAAATCCAAAGTAAGCAGAAGAAAAGAAATGATAAAAATTAAAGCAGAAATCAATGAAATTTAAACAGGAAAACAATACAGAAAATCAATGAAACCAAAAACTCATTCTTTGAAAAGTTCAATGAAATTGATAAGCCTCCAGTTGTGCTATGAAAACAAGAGAGAAGATATAAATGACTAATATCAGAAATGAAACAGGTGACATTGCTACTGATTGCATGGAAATTAAAAGAATAATAAAGAAATGTTTATGGGGCATCTGGATGGCTCAGTGGGTTAATACCTCTGCCTTCGGCGCAGGTCGGGATCTCAGGGTCCTGGGATGGAGGCTTGCATCAGGCTCTCTGCTCAACAGGGAGCCTGCTTCCTCCTCTCTCTCTGACTGCCTCTCTGTCTACTTGTGATCTCTCTCCCTCTGTCAAATAAATAAATAAAAATATTTTAAAAAAGAAATATTTATGAACAACTGTATGCACACAAATTTGATAACCTAGATTTAATGAACCAGTTCCTTAAAAGACAGAAGTTTTCAAATGTACACAATAAGAAATAGACTGTCTGAATAGGCCTACATATATGAAATAAATTAAATCAATAATTAATAACCTTCCAAAACAGAAAGCATCAGGCCTGGAAGGGTTTACTGGTGAATTCTACTAAACATGTAAAGAGGAATTATACCAATTCTCTATAATCTTTTCCAGAATTTAAAAGCAGAGGGTATACTTCCTAATTTATTCTATGAGGCTAGAATTACACTAACACCCAAAGCAGACAAAGACATTATAATGAAACAATAGACCAATATGCCTCATAAACATGGATGCAAACATCCTCAAGAAATTATTAGCAAATTGAATCCAACAATATATAAAAAGAATTATATACCACAGAAAAAAGAATTATATCCCACATATGCAAGGCTGTTTCAACATTCAAAATCTAATTAATGTAATTCATCACATCAACGGGTTAAAAAGAAAAATTACATGATTATATCAGTAGATTCAGAAAAAGCCTTTGACAAAATCCAAAACCCATTTATGCTAAAAACTCTCAGCAAACTAGGAATAGCGTGAAACTCCCCCAACTTGATAAGGAATACCTACAAAAAACACACTGCTAACACCATACAGAATGGTGAAAACTAGAAACTCCTGTTAAGAACAAGACCAAGGCAAGGATGTTGTCTCTCAATACTTCTTTTTTTTTTTTTAAAGATTTTATTTATTTATTTGACGAAGAAAGAGATCACAAGTAGGCAGAGAGGCAGGCAGAGAGAGGAGGAAGCAGGCTCCCTGCCGAGCAGAGAGCCCGATGCGGGGCTCCATCCCAGGACCCTGAGACCACGACCCGAGCTGAAGGCAGAGGCCTAACCCACTGAGCCACCCAGGCGCCCCTCTCTCAATACTTCTTTATAACACTGTACTGGAAGTATCAACTAATGTGATAAGAAAAGAAAAGGAAATATAAGTTATACAAATTGAGAAGGAAGAAATATAACTTTCTTTTTTGTAGACATGTTTGTCCCTGAAGAAAATCTGAAAGAATTGACAAAAACATTCCTGAAAGTAATAAGTAATTATAACAAGGTGGGAGGATATAATGTTGGTACACGAAAGTTCATCACTTTCCTATATACCAGCATGAACAAATAGAACTTAAAATTAAAAATAATACCATTAACATTAGAACCTTCCAAATGAAATACTTAAGTACAAATCTAATATAGATGTACAAAATCTATATGAGGAGAACTATAAAACTCTGATGAAAGAAATCAAACAAGAACTAAACAGACATTTTCCACGTTCACATGTTCATGGATGGGAAAATTGAATGTCATCAAGATGCCAGTTCTTCCCAACTCAGTCTAATAGAGTCAACACAATCATAATCAAGATTCTAACAAATTATTTTGTGGATTTCAACAAACTGACTCTAAAGTTTTTAAGATCGAAACATCCAGAATAACCAACATGATATTGAAGAAGAACAAAGTCACAGAACTGATACTACTAGACTTTAGGACCTACTATAAACCTATAGTAATCATGTGCGTATTGGTGAATAGACAGAATTGACAAACAGATCAATAGAACAGAATAGAAACCTCAGAAATAGTCCCACACAGATATAAAAAATTGACCTTTGACAAAGGAGCAAAGGCAACACAATGGAGAAAAGAGTCTTTTCAACAAATGGAACGTCTAGATAACTAGACATCCTAGAACAAATGGACATCTACATGAAGAAAAAGCTAGATAGAGAGTTTACCCTTCACATAGAATCATAGAATCATAGAACTACATTTAAAATGAAAAACTACGCAATTCCTAGAAAATGACATATGAGAAAATCTAAGTGACCTTAGGTATGATGATGACTTTTTTAGGCACAATATGTGAAAGAAACAGAACTCCCTAAACTAAAACTTGAGATGAACAGTGCTTACCATAAACAAGTTTAAGATCAAGTTTGGTGAAAATATTTTTAAGAGTATCTGTTAGGAAACTATATTAAAGTTAAAAATTTTACAGATGCCTGGGTGGCTGAGTTGGTTAAGCGTCCAACTCTTGATTTCAGCTCAGGTCATGATCTCAGGGTTGTGAGATGGAGCCCCGTGTCAGGCTCCATGCGCGGAGCCTGCTTGAGAGTCTCCTCTCCCTCTCCTTCTGTCCCTCCCCCGCCCAACACATGCACTTTCTGTCTCTCAAAAAAAAAAAAATTAAATTAAATTAAAAACTTGGGGTGCCTGGGTGGCTCAATGGGTTAGGGCTTCTGCCTTCATTCAGCTCGGGTCATGATCTCAGGGTCCTGGGATCGAGCCCCGTATCGGGCTCTTTGCTCAGCAGGGAGCCTGCTTCCCCCTCTCTCTCTCTGTGCTTCTCTGGCTACTTGTGATCTCTCTCCTCTCTGTCAAATAAATAAGTAAAATCTTTAAAAAACAAAAACAAAAACAAAAAACTTCGGCTCTGCAAAAGACACTCTTAAGAGAATGAAGAGATAAGCAACAGACTGTGAAAACATATTTGTAAAAGACACATCTGATGAAGGACTGTTATCCAAAATGTACAAAGAATTCTCAAAAATCAACAATAAAACAAACAACCTGATTAAAAAATAGGCCACAGACTTTAACACTTTACCAAAGAAGACATACAGATGGTAAATGATCGCATATAAGATGGTCTAAACCATATATCATTAGGAAAATGCAAATTAAAAATAACAAGTTACCACTACACACATATTAGAATGGCCAAAATCTAGAACACCAACACCACCAAATTTTGATGAGGAGCAGTAGAAGATCTCATTCATTGCTGGTGTGAATGCAAAATGATATAGCCATTTTGGAAGATGGTTGGCAGTTTCTTACAAAACTAAACATACTCTTACCAAACAGTCCAGCTATTATGCTTCGTAGATTGTACCCAAAGGAGTTGAAAACTATGTTCTCACAAAAACTGGCACATAGGTGTGTATAGTAGTCTTATTCATAAATGCCAAAAGTTAGAAGTAACCAAGATGTCCTTCAGTAGGTGACTAGATAAATAAACTGGAACATCCAGACAATGGGATGATATTCAGTTCTAGAAAGTACTAAGTTAGTTATCAGTTCATGAGAAAACATGGAGAAAATGTACACGCATATTAGATGACAAGATGACAGATGACAAGCAAAGTGTCAGCCTCGTTTTTGATAGAGTATTGGGAGAAGTTGTACAAACATGACAAGAATGAGATTCCCAATACTTAACTTCAGGGTTAGACAGGTTTACTTATCTGCTGGAAAACCACAGTCCCTTGCTCCCCTGCAATAGCAAAGCCTTTATTAGTTACTTAATGGTCAAGACCAGCCTAAAGCACATGATTTCTGCAAGCAAACAGACCCCAATAATAAAGGAGGGAGGACTAAGTTATAAGTGTTCATTTAATTATCTCAAGCTCCCTACTCAGATAAGCACTACCTTCCAAAGGAGAAAGAGGGGTAGCAGTGTGCCACATGGACAGATGTTCTCTACCCAGAAATCTCCAGAATGAAGAATGAGTGCCTTCCAACAACTGCCCCAAATATCTGGCAGGAATATGAGAATCTTGAGTTCCCAGACAAATATGATCTATTTTTAGTCAGATGATGGTGTGGCCTTGGAATTATGGTCCAAAGGAATGGCACACCCTGACTTTAGGATATTTTATGATAACATCTGGAGGTCATCATCTTATGTCAGGGACCTGAGCGAGTATCAGGAGGCAACAGGAGAAAGATGATATTTTTTGTCTGCTTATGAGAAGAAAAAAAAAGCTGCTTCAGATTTGAGTGAGAATGCAGTTGTCATAATGCCAAATGCCTCTTGCACCAAGGTGACCTGAAAAGGAGTATTCTTCTTCACAGGTGGGCCTGTGGGGGAACGGGAGATATATCTCCTGACGTCTTTCCTCTGGACAGCCAGATGCCCCATGAAGAGATCAAACCCAACCTCTCTCTATTCTAAAATAGGAGCAGGAAGTTGTTCAGATTTCTGGGACTGGGCTCCAGTTATAAGGAAGGGAAAAATCTCGGTGTCTTCAGAAAGTTGCACATTTTTCTACAGAAAATAAATTTAAGTTTAAGATCATTTCAAGCGAGGGAAAGTGAACTAAATTGCTATAGTTTAAAAGTAAAGATACAGAATTGCCACAATTATGTGAACAATGTGTAGAAAGTACCAAAGTTCAGGTACTTTACAAAAATTGGGCTTGAGACATCTTATTTTCAGTTATTACTATATAGTATTTTCTTAATGTTTTTGAAATTATTAATATTTTTGAGAATCATTCATATTTTTACCCATAAGAGTTCATTTAAATATGTGATTTTAACAGCTGCTGCATTAAGCCTTATCTAGACACTAAAATTATTGCCAGGATAATATATGCCTAATTTTATAATGAAAGTGAACAACCACATCAAAAAATAGAATTCACTGGAAAGATATGCTTCAATTTTTTTTTAAACCAAAATTCTAGTAGTCCGTAAGCAACTGTTCCATGAAAGAAAAATAGAGGTTTTCGAATCCTCTGCTGGGTGGATTATCAAGCCAGTCATTTAGTGCATCCTTGAGAGGTTAGAGAAATTGTGAAGGAATTCTGATTCTGGAGATGCACAAGAGTGGACACAACCAAAAGGGGCATCAGCAAGGGAAGGAAAAGAATTACAAGAGCAACTACAAGGAAGGAAAGAGGCAAAGTTTTCCAAACTGCCCCTATTTCACAATTTTGCAAAAGACTTGGGTCTAAACTTCTGGCAAATCAAGATGGAGGATTTGTAAAACCATAATTAGATACTTAAGGCCATTCTTCAAGTTTTACTTTAATC
Source organism: Nasua narica (assembly GCA_028533885.1). Taxonomy (NCBI): domain Eukaryota; kingdom Metazoa; phylum Chordata; class Mammalia; order Carnivora; family Procyonidae; genus Nasua; species Nasua narica. Next base: position 25,503,617 of record CM052813.1, read on the forward strand.
TTTGGCATAATTTCCTCTATTTTCTGGATTATTGGAATCTGCAGACAAAAAGACATTCTTTGTAGAAACAAGGAAATAAATGATTCTCTTTTACATTGGCGTTATTATTTTTTTTCTCCCTGACATATTCCTTTGTGGGCTTCTTCAGCTGTCCTGAGTCTGTGGGAAAGGACGTTTACCAGTTAGTCACTGAATACCTATTTATACCCCTCTCTGCTCTATTGATCAGGAGAAGAAAACTTTTCAACTTCTTAAAAGTCCATTTTAGATGTTTCTTAAATGACTCAGTTGACATGTTCCTTGGTGATAAGCAATCTCATGATGACTAAACCAGCTTCTACTTTTGACGTCTTCCAGTAGAAGAAATGAGTCGCTGTGTAGAAGTTTCCCTTCAGGTGGCCTTCACCTCAATTTTAACAACCACTTCTATAATAGGAAACTTTCTTTTCAAGAGATGAGAATGTTATATTAATGCAAAGTGCTTATTGCTGCCTTTCTGTTGCTGTAGAGATCTTTTTAAAGAGTTCTTTACTTTGCACCCAAGAATAATACTTTTTTCTTGTGCTTCGGATTTTCAGAAAGAGAAGAACATTCCTCCTAAGAGATAAGCACCAGCAGTCTCTGAATGCAGAAGACTGAAAAGTGAGCTTTTGCACGCAAGGTGGAAATCTACATTCAGCTTAAGGTAACTAGAAAAGTAATATTTAATATTAGGTTGCCGTGAGAGGCAGGTCTTCTCTTCCTAACAGCCCTGAAAACCTTCTATATTATTCATGGTGGGTTTAAAAAGCAGACTTGGATCATCAAATACTTGAAAGGGGTTGGCAGGGACGTGGTAGTGTTTGATGAAGCTGCAGGGGGTAGACTGCGTTTGAGAAAATGATGGAGAGATCATGACTTAGTACTTGTCAGTGTTCTCAGGGCTTGCTGGAAACAACAGGATATCATGATAGATTTTCCAAACATATTTAAAGTGAAGGGAAAAATCAAAGAAAACAGAAAAGTACGCAGAGTGGTAGACTAAAAGCAAGATAAATAGAAAAAAAAGAGTAATTGAGTATTAATTGCAGAGAGAAAAGCAAGGACAATTAAAATTATGTAGCATCCATTATTTAATTATAGATCTTTCATGCTAATTGAGATCACAGTGTATGATGTAGTTTGTGCATGAACATTACTTTAAATTATGCAATTATTATTACATTTTGTCAAAAGCCCCTATATTAATAAGTAAGTTACCCCTGATCCCACTGCTTAGTATTGTCTCAATGTCAATGCCAGATAATAAGGGAGTAATTTTTATTACCATTGTATAACACTAACAGATATTTCTTTAGCTAAATGTTTCACTTTTATATTTAACAGGTAGACCAGTTTGCTACTCAGTTTGTTTCTCCAGCCTGGGCTGTAAAAAAAAAAAAAAACCAGCATCCTCTGAGGAAGCCCTTTGCACTTAATCCAGTATTACAGAGATGCGAAGACACAATTTCAGCGAGAAGCACACTTACTCTGGTAAATTCATTCATTCATGTGCTATGTTAGCTGAATAGTAAAATATTCACTTAGTCGTTATGCTTACAAAGATTGTTAGATTTTACACTAAGAATTTCGTCTGACTCCTATGTAAAATTTCTGTAAAGATCACATATCTATCATAGCAAAGATAATTGAGATACTGACTTACCTGAGCTTAGTTATGTAGTGCTCTAAGCCATTGGCATCCTTCTTTATCCTGAGAACATACATAATACTTAGAAACAGATAATTGGTATTTTAAGGCCAACTGCCTATGTCTTAAGGATGATTACCATTATTTTCTTGGCATTTTGTTTAGTACAGATCAATGGCATTCTTTGTAAAGAGTGCTTGTTCACTCTTAAGCTTAACTTTCTTTCATAGAGAATTCCTTTAGATCCTTTTTTAAAAATTCCAAAAGGAACTTCTATTATAAATGCTTCAATAATTTTTGTTTTTTCTCAACTTTTTATTATGAATATTTTTAAGCATATAGAAAATTTGAAAGAAAAATATAACAAACACTCATATCACTCATATACCTACCATCTAGATTCAACAGTTGTTAACATTTTGCCATATAGTCTTGTGTGCATATTGTGTGTATGCTTGCTGAATCCATTTCAAAATAAGTTGTAGACTTCACGACACTCTTCCCTAAATATTATATTTATTAAATATAATCAGCTGTGTCTCTTAAAAAATGGCATTCCACTGCATGATCATATTAACACAACTCAAGAAAATTAACAGTAATTGTATAATATTATCCAATAAGCAGACCATACACCAATTTCTTCATTTCTTGCCCAAATATATTTTATATAATATATTGTATAGTTGGGTTTTTGGTGTCTCTTTAATCTCTTTTAATTTAGAACAGAGTCCTCCCCAGTACTCTCCACTCTTCAACACACATTTTCTTTTCTTTGGCATTGAACTTTTAAAGTGGCCAGGCCAGTTGTTTTGTGCAATGCTCTACATTCTAGATCTGTTGGATTACTTCTTCCTAGTGTTGAACTTGTTTACCCCTCCTGTGTATTTCTTATGAATTGCGAGTCTTTAGATCCATTTTAAACATTTTATTTGAGTTACAGCCACTCAGGTTGGCTTTTTTTTCTTAAATCATTGTTTGTACATAGGACTTGGCTTTACTCAATAGACTAAAGGCTTTCTGATTTCATAAAATATAACTATAAGGGCATTAAGTAAGACCTCTTTCCTATGCTTTATAATTTCTTAGCAAAATATATACCACACATTTGCCAGTTGAATCATGTCATTCATATTCAAGCTCTGCATTCTTGAAAGCCATCCAAACATTTTCATTGAGAATGTGGGGTACTATACTAAAAATCAGTCTTTTTCTGTCAGTGTGCCATCTTTTTTTCTCAGTAATCTGTTTGTGACTTTTAATTAAATAAATTTTTCTGTACTGATAGGCAGTAGGTCCTAGAATTATCTGGACTGCAGGTTATCTGCTTCCGGAGTAATAATATATAAAGTGAATATATAAAAAAATGCAATTTATAAAAGTAACTATTTAGTGCACCAACTAAGTGTGAGTGAAAGCTGTATGCTACACCTATAACATGTAACAAGTAACATGAAGTCTCTAAAGAGTTGTAATATTTTTAATTAACCCAAGCTACGAGTGTCTGGAAAACTTATGTCTGAAAGGTTTCAGAGTGACTACACATTAAACTAATTACAAATCTATTACAATGGATAAGTTAGTTCTTTAAGTTCTTCTCAAGATAAGATGAAAGCAGAATTTTTACTTATGACTGAGTAACTATTCATGCATAATACCTCTTTTGGGACATTTCAGTCTTTTCAAAATGTACCTCTTAACTAGATACTGAGGGGAAATCAGCCTATTATAGATAAATAAATATATTGCTGGTCCAGAGGGCATAAATTCAATTATAAAAAGACGCAGTAAATTGTACAATATGAATTACCATACAGCATCTTGCATCTAAAATTCATTATATAGTGTAGAAAAAACTTAAAACTAGAAAAGGAGATATTTTTATCCATTCAATTAGTCATTTAAGTGGAGAATTAAATAGATAGCTGATATGACCACAAGGTATATTATCTGATGGTAGAGGAGGGCAATATTTTAAAAATCAGATTATTAAAAGTTAATTTACCACTATGCCAAAAATTAATTTTAATTGATGTTCTTCTTGAATATATATTTGCCCACTAGAAATACATTATTCTTGTACACATTCAAATGATTCATTCAACAAATATTTATTGAGTGCCTACTATGTCCAAGAGTGTTTTATGTGTTGTGCCCATAACAGGGAGCATCAATAACCAGAAGTCACTGCCCTCATGATGCTTAAAGGAGATGGACAATGAATACACAAAACATATAAAATGTAGTATCAGATAGCGATAGTGCTATAAAGTCCCACCCATACCTCCTCTTCCTTTCTTTACTAATTAGATGTCAATGGTCTGGAGCTGGTGTCCATCCCCTGGCAAAAAAGCCAAGAAAGCTAAGAAAGTGACCCTACCAAAGTCACAGAAGGATCCATGGTCCTTACCCTGGATGAGTGATGGGGGTGTTCTTTTTAAATAGATGGATTCATTGAAACATTGAAACATTCACTGAAAAGTGGCATTTCAACAGAAATCAGAATAAACTTGTAATGTGAGCCCTGAGAATATCTGGGGGAAGAATAGTCAGGCTGAAGGAACAGCAAATACAAAGAATCTAAGGACAAATTCCTTGATCAATACTTACTAAAAAGTCTAGACCAGAAGAAAATGGTCATAAGTACACTAGATTGCCTACAACTTCACTTGCTCTAAGTTGAATATTCCTTAAAATGATCCCATGAACACATATATTCATGAATACATGTATTTAATATAATCGATGTATTTTTGAATGTCAAGTGATCTTACCACTATTTCTCCATTTATTTTGACCTTTGTATCCTATCATTGGGCTTGAAAACTTCGCCATAGAGAGCTTGCATATTATTTTAAAAGTTTATTACCAGACACTAGCTTAGTTTCTATTATGTTTTCTAGATGCTCATTGCTGGTACAAAAAAATGTTACTGACTTAAAAATTGACCTTGTGCCCAGAAATGTCCTGATTTGCTTTACCTTTTTGACCTGTATAATAAAATAATAACATAATATAATATAACATAATATAATATAATATAATACTCTTTGCTTTTTATAATATTTTGCCTTGAATTCTCTTCCGATAGATCATAAGATTGGTATGTTAGTACTTTTTATGATCGTTGTTTATGTTTCCCTACTAGTATATTTTTTCAATGCTTTAAAATTCCACCTTTCTGTATCTTTTTGTTTTAGATGTCTCTCATTTTTACATTTAGCATTTTGTTTTGTAATCCAATAGGAGTACCTTCTACACTTACTGTAATTACTGTTATAACAGGATTTATTTCTGCATTTCATACTTCCTCTTTGTA
>CM052813.1:25509104-25552761 GCA_028533885.1 Nasua narica
AAGACAGTAAACAACAAATGCTGGAGAGGATGTGGAGAAAGGGGAACCCTCCTCCACTGTTGGTGGGAATGCAAGTTGGTTGTGCAGCCACTTTGGAAAACAGTATGGAGATTCCTCAGGAAATTAAAAATAGAGCTACCCTATGACCCTGCAATTGCACTATTCGGCGTTTACCCCAAAGAAACAAATGCAGTACAAAGAAGGGCCACATGTATCCCAATGTTCATAGCCGCAATGGCCACAATAGCCAAACTGTGGAAAGAACCAAAATGGCCTTCAACAGATGAGTGGATAAGGAAGAAGTGGTACATCTATACAATGGAATATTATGCCTCCAGCAGAAAGGATGAATATCCAACATTTGTATCAACGTGGAGAGGACCAGAAGAGATCATGCAGAGTGAAATAAGTCAAGCGGAGAGAGTCAATTATCTTATGGTCTCACTTACGTGTGGAGAATAAAGAAAATCATGGAGGGCATCATGAGAAGGAAGGGAAGGATGAATGGGGGGAAATCGGAGGGGGTGATGAACGAGGAGAGACTGTGGACTCTGAGCAACAAACAGGGTTTTGGAGGGGCGGGGGTGGGGGGGTGGCCGAGCCTGGTGGTGGGTATTGAGAAGGGCACGTATTGCATGGAGCACTGGGTGTGGTGCATGAACAATCAATCTTGTAACACTGAAAAATTAAAATAAACATATATGGGTAGAAAAAAAAAAAGACTCCCAACAAACTGGACATAGAGAATACATACTTCAACATAATAAAGACCATAATGATAAATCTACAGTAAATATCACACTCAACAGTCAAAAGCTTCATACTTTTCCTCTAAGATCAGTAGCAAGACAAAGATGCCTATTCTTACAAAGCTTATACAAAATAGGACTGGAAGTCCTCATCAGAGCAATTAGGTAAATAAAGAAATAAGACACTCAAATTGGAAAGGAAGAAGTAAAACTGTCTGTTTGCAGATGACACGATATTACATGTAGAAAACCCTAAAGATATCATAAACAAAAACAAAAACCTTTTAGAACTCAGTAAAATAAATTCAGTAAATATGCAGGACACAAAATCAATATACAAAAATTAGCTGTGTTTCTATACATTAGCATGAATCATTAGAAAAAGAAATTAAGAAAACAATGCAAAGTAATGGCAGAGTAATTAAAGGGCAAACAATTACGCCAATTACCTGCTTCAGAGAAGCAGCACTCCACTTTCCCTATATAAAGTACTGTGTATATTTTTCCAAAGCAGAACTTCTTCAGAATTCATAGTGAAATTTCTGAATTTCAAGGTTGAAGAAAAGTCTTATACACTTTCAAACAAGAAGAAAATTTCCTGTCCAAGGAATATATCAGTTCAGTATTGGAGCCTCAACTACAATATGGAGTGACAGAAGAAAATAAAATTATTTCGGCCAAGTTTAAGAGAAAATTTCTAACTTAGAATTCTACACACAGATAAAGTATCAGTCCAGTATGACAGCAATATAGAAGTACATAAAACTTTAGAAACAATTAATTGAAGTTGTTAAATAAGTAAAACGTGGTACAAACACAAGAAGAAATGAGAAAGCTGAAAGACATAGCAGGAAAATATAATACATTTCTCTCATAATTTAATTGCTCAAATAGATCAAAAACAAAACAAAATAGTATTAAGAATTTGAACAATACAATTATTTAAGGGCATGTGATGTAAAGAGCACTGGGTATTATACAAGACTGATGAATCACTGAACTCTACCTCTGAAACTAATAATACACTATAAGTTAGTTGAATTTTTAAAAAATAATAAAATAAAATGGCTCAGGTCAAAAATATACTTTAATAAAAGAAAATTAAATACTTCCTCAGAATCAAGTTAAATTTGACATAGGATATATTTATAATATTAAAAATAATAAAAATTTTAAAGTAATAATAATAGCATAAGCCAATACTTCTCAAAATTTTGCACTAAGATGCCCCAATAATTGACAATAGTTAATAGGCCTCAGCAATCTTATGTCTAAGACTCTATTATAGATGAGACTTTAAAACTTGACTTATAGGAAGTAATATCATTATCATTAAAAAATAAAGACTTCATAAAATCACTTCATCTTTATTTCTATCCAGTTTCTTGAGAAGAATATAAAAGTCAGACACAAAAGTATACTTTTTCTTGCATTTCATTATTTTATTAGAAATATCTTATTTTTTATGAGTCATACGAGGTATTTATAAATATGTATTTATAAAGGAGAAAGCTGAAATATAGACATGAATAGCATTCATGGTTACAGGAACAGAGACAGAGACATGCCTAGTCTTTCTAATTCCAACTTCAATAGTCCTCCGGTAGGAAGAATTTTTTTTAGATTTTCAGGATGTAATTATTCTGCTAAACAACCTCATCAATGACATGCCTTTCTTATCAATATCTACAATGTCTCCCTTTCATTCTCACATAAATAAAAAAACAATGCAATGGACTTTGATTAACTTTACATACACATTTATGGAAATTTAACAAATTAATAAAAATAAGTCATATAAATCCAGCCAAGAAAAAGACTGGAAACCTCCAAAAATATTTAAGCTAAAATTGTATTTTGCCATTTTGAGCCAATCGCAGTTAATTTGAGAATGAAACTGATAATCCTTCAAGAATTAGGTCTATAAAACAAGTATTTTAATAATGTCTGTAACATATATGCTTTGAATTTATACTATAATGTGTGCTGTGTACGAGTTTCTATATACTTTTCCAATACCAGTTTCATGAGCTGTATGTTCCTAAACATCTTACTTTTTTTGCTATAGAAGAAGGGGGCTCCTTTTTCATACTTCTTAGTAAAAATTCTGGCATGTTGTTTTCAATATCTTCACGAGTTCCCTTTTTATGCAAAACTGCAGCCAAAAATGAAATAACCTGGGAGGAAAAAAAAAAAAACTTGAATTACTGTGTAAATTTTTCAAGACGGACAAAATGTTATGGCTTACATGATCAACTACCCAATTAGTGAAAATCTGAATATATACAAATAGATTTGTTACAGGGAAAAACAACATGAAATAGTAGTATTGGTTTTCTTTATATATTAACAAACAAACGTAGAGTACACCTTACCCTTGAATACAGTAAAAAAGAATTCTCACATGGCTATTACTTCCATGATAAGTTTTACCTACTCCATGAATTCTTTCTTGATCTCATCAGTTAGGACATTACCTTCTTATTTGTCTCTCTCCATGGAAACCATCTCTTCATATACTCTATTAGAATAAACTATATACATTCTTTTTTCCCCTGTAGAAAATGAACCCCTTGGGTATATTTGACTCATAAAGTTGTGTACTTCTGTTCATCTAATAATTATAGATGGAATGATAGAATGTTATTTTAAGATAGACTAAGACAATTCATCAATATACACACCACTTGGAATAACAGCTATTCTCTAAATACCAAGTAAGAAAGAGAAATATAATAAAGGAAATATAATCTCACATAATGAAGAGCAAGGAATATTTAATCAAATGGACTTTGATTCAAATTTCAGCTTTAGTTGCTTGGCAGTTATGTAAACTTAGGCAAGTTAATCTCTTTCGATAACTGTAAAAATACATGAAAATAGCAGAAATAAATATTTGCAGAGTTGTTTTAAAGATTGGGGGAAAAGTATTTGAGGTACCCATATGGGGGAAAGAATCATTACTTTAGAAAAATAAATCATATAAATATTAAAATCTAAAGAAAAAATATGAGATTAGAAAAACTAAAAAAAAAATAGTTTTTAAAATGAGAATGTTAACCTACCATCTCAATCCCAAATGACAAGGAAAAAGAATGAAGTAAGAGAAGTATTTGAAGAGATAAAAGCTGAAAACTTCTAAAACCTAATTTTAAAAAAAGTTAAGCCATTTATTCCAGATCCACTAAGAACATCGAACCAATAAATAAGTAAATAAATAACCAATCCAAAAGGTGTTTCATAGAGAAACTGCTCAAAACTTGAGACAAAAAAAAAATCTTAAAAGGAGCACAAGGAAAACACAACAGATTACCTACCAAAAAGCAACAACTGGACAAATAGCTGATCTTGCAGCAAAAACTACAAAAGACACTATATGATAAAATGCTATTTTCAAAATTGTAAAGAAAATAAAAGCAATCTAGTTTTATACCCAGAAAAGATATTATTCAAGAATAAAGATAAAGATAATTTCAGACAATGACTGAACAATTTCCTCATTAAAAGAGCCATAGTACAGGAAATAATTAATGGATGTTTTCAGGCACAAGGAAAATTATACAATGTAGATGCTCAGTGATGCAGGAAAAACTTAAGAGCAACAAAAATGGTAAATATAGAGAAAATATAAATATTATTAACATTGAACAAAACTCTCTTCTTGAAATTAAATAAAAGCATTAAAAGATATGACAACGCACGTATTTCAGTCTGAAAGGGTCCAGTGTAGTTACAATATTCTAATGTCCTTACACTGTTCAGGAGGAAATAAAAGTACTAATTTATATTAGATTTTTTGATAAGTCAAGAATGTCAGTTATAATCTCTGGGTTAACCACTAGAAGGAAAATACATCAATGTGTAAGTAGTAACCTATTAGAGAGATGACAGAATAATATGAAATAATCTATCCAAAAGTAGGCAAAAAAAGAAAAAAATAAACATAGGTGACAGACAACAAATAAAAAACAATAATAAAATAGTAGGTTTAAATCCAAATATATTAGAAAGCACATTTCATGGAAGGGACTAAATGTTACAATTAAAAGACAAAGATTGTCAGGTCCATAAAATATATAAGCCATCCACACAAAAAAACATTTAAAACAAGTAATAGAAAAAGTTATTATGTAAAAAAATGAAAAGACATGTGAACAAAAACCAAAAGAAAGTTGATATAGTTCTATTAATAGTCTCTAAGGCAAAAACATTTTAAATTAAAAAGATATTTCAAGCTTGATATTGATTAAAAATTAATTCATGTGGAAGTTATAACTAGTGTAAACTGTTAAGCAAAGAAAAAAATTACTGAAACAAAAGTATACAAATCCATAGCATAATGGTAAGATTTTGAAATAACTCAGTAAGAAGAAACAATCAGTAAAGAAACAGAATATTTGAATAACATGGTTAGCAAACTTGACCTAATGAACACTGTACACTACTGCAAAACATAGTTTCATTTAAAATACATACGAGGGGCACCTGGCTGGCTCAGTTTGTTTAGTGTCTGCCTTCAACTCAATCCCTTCTCCAGATCCTGGGATTGAGCCTTACGTCAGGCTCCCTAGTCTGCTTCCCCCTCCCCCTCTGCCCCTGTGCACCCTCCCTGGTTGTGCTCTCTCCCTCAAATAAATAAACAAAATCTTTTTAAAAATTAATAAAGTACACATGAAATATTTACCAAAACATCACATAAGGTCATGGAGCAAACCTCAGTACACTTCAACAGAAATATTATAGAATATGTTCTTTGATGTAAGAAACTAGAAATAAGAAAAGTTTAAGAAGAAAATCCACAAGTATTTATAAAGTAAGAAATATACTTCAAAGTAGAAATATATTTTAAAGTATAAGAATAAGGGGTGCCTGGGTGGCTCAATCGGTTAAGTATTGGCCTTCAGCTCAGGTCATGATCTCAGGGTCCTGAGATCAAAGCCCTTCTCCTTCTCCCTTTGCCCCTACCCACCTCTCATGCTCTCTCTCTCTCTCTCTTGCTCTCTCTCTCTCAAATAAAATCTTTAAATATATATATATATGTATATATATAAATACAGTGTATTAGGATATACTTATAATTTCACAATTGCGATTAGAATATATTTTGAGTTGAACAACAATAAGTAACAATTACATATTAAACTTGTGGACTACACCTAAAATCATGTTTTAGGAACTTAAATGCCTATATTAGGAAGAAAATAAGCTGCGAATAAGGTATCTAAGAATCTATTTCAAAAAATAATAAAATACAGAAAACATAACAAAAAAAACAGAATTATAAACAAAATGTATAAGTGGAAAAGCATATAATAAAAAGGATCAACAAAGCCAAATGATTGTTCTTGTGAGGATTTTAAAAAGTGATAAAGCCCCTAGAAAATTAATGAAGAAGAAAAACTAAGAGAAGAGGCAAACACATACACACACACACACACACACACACACACACACACACACAGGACATGTCATGCCAATAACTAAAAGTTTAGAAATGAAGAACAGAACTTATCAATACTAACACAAGATAAAAACAGAAAATTTACATTTTCATAAAACTACTAAATCTCAATACATAATTATAAACCGTACACAAAACTGAAAGTCAAATGGCTTCACCAATAAAGTCTATCAATGCTTAAGAAGATACAATGCCAGTCTCGGAGTACCTGGGTGGCTCAGTGAGTTAAGCATTCAACTCTTGATCTCACCTCAGGTCTTGATCTCAGGGTTTGAAAAGAAACAAGAAGAAAAGAAAGGAAAAAAAGAAAGAAAGAAAAGGGGAGGGGAGGGGAGGGGAGCAAAGGGAAGGGAAGGGAAGGGAAGGAAAGGGAAGGGAAGGGAAGGGAAGGGAAGGGAAGGGAAAGGAAGGGAAGGGAAAGATATAATCCCAGTCTTAAACTGATCGAGATTTTAGAAAGTGAGAAATGGTCTCAACTCATCTTATGAGTTCAACAAAAGCTTGATAAGAAAACACAAGAATATTATATGCAGGAGATTTATAGGCCTAATTTTCTTTGTCAGAGAGAAGCAAAACACTTGAGTGCCTGGGTGGCTCAGTTGTTGACCATCTGCCTTCAGCTCAGGTCATGATCCCAGGGTCCTGGGTTCGAGCTCCACATAGGGCTCCCTACTTAGTGGGAGGCCTGCTTCTCCTTCTCCCACTCCCTTTGCTTGTGTTCCCCCTCTCACTGCCTCTCTCTCTGTCAAATAAATAAAATCTTTAAAAAAAAGAAGCAAAATCCTTAAAATATTAGCAAACATAACACAGAAATATAAAAAAAAAAAAACATACACTAAAACCAAGTTGGGCTGATTCTGGGAATGTAAGTTTGGTTTAATTTTAAAATTTAGATATTTTATGGGTATTAGATATTACACTTAACTTTCTTAACATTAATTTCCTTAAAATATATTAATATAGGACAACCCATTTCATTACAAGATACATTTTACATGAAGGACTACATTATTAACTTTAAGCACGCTGTGAAAAGTTGGGAATGTATATTTTTATCACTGGAGCAAACAACAACAACAAAAAAACGTAAATAGTTAAAAAGCCAATAGAAGAACTGAAATATTTTTTTTTAAATATCCTAGCAACCCAAAAGAAAGCAGGAATGGAGGAAGAGTAGAAAACAGTCTGTTCGAACAAAAAACAAATAATAAAATGGTATGTACAAATTCAAATATAACAGAAATTACATTAAATGTAAATGGACTAAACACTCGAATTAAATATCAAAGATTGCCAAAATGGATGAAGAGTTGTCTAAAAAAGACATATATATATATTTTTTAATTCCAGTATAGCTAGCATATAGTGTCATTTTATTTTCGGGTGTATAATATAATGATTCATCAATTCTAAGTATTATTCAGTGCTCATCAAGATGAGTGTATTCTTAATCTTCACCTATTCCACTCATCCGCCTACCCACTTCCCCTCTGGCAACCCACCCATTTGTTCTCTATAATTAAGAGTGTGTTTTTTGTTTTCTTGTTCGTCTCTCTTTTTCTTTTCCCCTCTGTTTCTTAAATTCCGCATATGAGTGAAATCATATGGTATTTGTCTTCCTCTGACTGACTAACTTGGATTGCCATGTTGTCGCAAATAGCAAGATTGCATTTTTCTTTATGGCTGAATAAAATTCCAGCGTGTGTGTGTGGGGGTACATATCTATGTACATATCTATATAGATACATACCATATCTTCTTCATTCTTTTATCTATTGATGGACACTTGAGCTGCTTCTATAATTTGGCTATTGTAAATAATGGATAAAATAATGTAAATATTGTAAATAAACATGGGGTGCATATATTCTTTTGAATTAGTGTTTTTGTGTTCTTTGGGTAAATACCCAGTAGTGCAATTACTGGATCATAGGACAGTTCCATTTTTAATTTTTTGAGGAACCTCCACACTGCTTTCCACAATGGCTGCACCAGTTTGCATTCACATTGACGGTGCACGAGGGTTCCTTTTTCTCCACATCCTCACCAACACTTATTTACTCTTGTATTTTTTATTTGAGCCATTCTGATGAGGATTTGATTTCCCTGATGCTGAGCACATTTCATGTGTCTGTTGGTCACTTGTATGTCTTTGGAGAAATGTCTGTTCATGTCTTCTGACCATTTTAATCATATTATTTGGTTGGGTTTTTGTGGGTTTTTGTGGTGATTTTATAAATTTTTTTATGTATTTTGGATACAAACCCTTTATCAGATATATCATTTGCAAATATCTTCTCCTCTCATTAAGTAGGTTGTCTTTTACTTTTTTTGGCTGTTACTTTGCTGTGTAGAAGTTCTTATTTTGATGTAGTCCCAATAGTTCATTTTTGCTTTTGTTTCTCTTGCCTCAAGATGATATACCCAGAAAAATGTTGTTACAACCAGGGTCACAGAAATTACTGCCTGTGCTGTCTTCTAGAATTTTTATGGCTTCAGGTCTCACATTTAGGTCTTTAATTCATTGAGTTTATTTTTATATATGATGTAAAAAAAGTGGTCCAGTTTTGCACATAGCTCTTCAGATTTCCCAACACTATTTGTTGAAGAGACTTTTTCCCATTGTATATTCTTGCCTCCTTTGTGAAAGATTAATTGACCATATAACTGTGAGTTTGTTTCTGGGTTTTCTATCCTGTTCTATTGATCTATGTGTCTACTTTTGTGCCAGCACCATACTGTTTTGATTACTACAGCTTTGTATATTATTTGAAATACGTAGTATTATGTGAAATATTGTGATGCCTACAGCTTTATTTTTCTTTTTCAAGGTTGCTTTGGCTATTTGGGGTCTTTTGTGGTTCCATACAAATTTTAGGATTATTTGTTCTAGTGTTGTGAAAAATGCTGTTGGTATTTTGACAGGGATTGCATTTAATCTGTAGATTGCTTTGGGTAGTATGGACATTTTAACAATATTTCTCTTCCAATCCATAAGCATGGAAATGTCTTTCCATTTGTTTATGTCATCTGCAATTTCTTCCATTAATGTTTTATAGTTTTCAGAGTATACATCCTTCACCTCCTTGGTTAAGTTTATTCCTAGATATTTTATTATTTTTGGCACAGTTGTAAATTGGATCATTTTCTTAATTGCCTTTCCATTACTTCATTGTTAATGTATAGGAATATGATGGATTTCTGCACATTAATTTTGTATCCTACAACCTTACTGAATTCCTTTATGAGTCTAGTAGTTTTTGATGAAATCTTTAGGGTTTTTTATACAGAGTATCATGTCATCTGCAAATAGTGAAAATTTTACTTCCTCCTTACCAATTTGGAAGTCTTTTAATCCTTTTTCATGTCTCATTGCTGTGTCTAGGACTTCTGGTTATGATGTTGAATAAAAGTGGTAAAGATGGATATCTTTGTCTTGTTCTTGACCTTCAGGGAAAAGCTCTCAGCTTTTCACCAATGAATATGATGTTAGTTGTGGGTTTTTCTTTTTTTTTTTTTAAGATTTTATTTATTCACTTGACACAGAGAGAGAGAGAGATCACAAGTAGGCAGAGAGGCAGGCAGAGACAGAGGGGGAAGTAGGCTCCCCATTGAGCAGAGAACCCGATGTGGGGCTCGATCCCAGGATCCTGAAATCATGACCTGAGCCGAAAGCAGAGGCCCCAACCCACTGAGCCACCCAGGTGCCCCAGTTGTGGGTTTTTCATATATGGTCTTTATTATGTTGAGGTATGTTCCCTCCAGACCTATTTTGTTGAGGGTTTTTCTCATGAATGGATGCTCTACTTTGTAAAAGACTTTTACTATGTCTATTAAAATGATCATATGGTTTTTATCCTTTCTCTTATTGATATGATGTATCATGGTTGATTTGTAAATATTGAACCACTTGCATCCCAGGAATAAATTCCACTTGATTGTGGTTTTTTTAATGTATTATTGAATTTGGCTTGCTAATAACTTTTAGAATTTTTTGCATCTATGTTCATCAGAGATATTGGCCTATACTTACCATTTTTGTAGTGTTTTTACCTCATTTTGGTTTCAGGGTAATGCTCGCTTCATAGAATGGATCTGGAAGTTTTCTATCCTCTTTTATTTTTTGGAATAGTTTGAGAAGAATGCGTATTAACTCTTCTTTAAATGTTTGGTTGAATTCACCTGTGAAGCTGTTCAGTCCTAGACCTTTGTTTGTCAGGAATATTTTGATTATTGATTCAATTTCATTGCTGATAATCAGTCTGTTCAAATTTTCTATTCCTTCCTGATTCGGTTTTGGGAGATTATGTTTCTAGGAATTTATTCATTTTTTCTAGTTCATAATACTTTTTTACAATTCTTTGTATTTCTGTGGTGTTAGCTGTTATTTCACCTCTTTCATTTCTGACTTTGAGTCCTCTTTTTTCTTTTTTTTCTTTTTTTTTTAATGAATCTGGCTAAAGGTGTTTCAGTTTTATTGCTCTTTTCAAAGAACCAACTTCCGGTTTCACTGATCTGTTCTACTGGTTTGTTTGTTTACTTTCTATTTGTTTATTTCTGCTACACAAGACACACGTTAAATATTAAGACACAGATAGCTTGAAATAAAGGAATGCAAAAAAGCATACCTTGCAAACAGCAAGCATAAGAATATCAGAGTGACTATCTTAACATCAGATAAAGTAGATTTCAAGTAGTATTACCAGAAATAGAGAGTGTTTCATAATAATAGCAGGGTCAATTCCTCATTGAAGACATAGTGATTATTAAGATTTATGACCCTAATAAAAGAATTTCAAAATACATGAAAGTGAAATTAATAAAATTAAAGGGAGAAATAGAGAAACCTTCAATCACAGATTTTAACTTCCCTCTCTCAATAATACTAAAAACACAGAAAATCTGAACATTGTCAATTAACTTGATCTATTAATTGTTATTTATAGAACACTATAAGCAATTGTAGAATACATATTCTTTTCAAATGTACATATAGTATGTTCAATAAAATGGGCCATAAAAAAGCCTCGATAAATTTTTCAAAATACTGAAATCTTGTAAACTGTATTCTCTAACCACTATGGAATTAGAAATTATTAATGATGAAATAGCTAGGAAAAAATAAATATTGGCAAATCAAGCACACTTGTAAATAACTCGAAACCAAAGGAAAAAATTTAAAGAAAAATTAGAAAATTATTTGAATTATATGAAAATGAAAATAAAACACATCAAAATTTATGGAATACAGATAAAGCAAAGTTCAAACATAAAAATAGGGCATCAGAAGATAGGTATGAAATTAATGACCTAAGGTTCTACTTTAACAAGCTAGAAATTGAAGAATGAAATACATCCAAAGTAAGTAGTATGAAAACAACAGAAATAATTGCAGAATCAGTGACATACCAAAGAAACAACAGATAAAATTAATAAAGCTAAAAGTTGGTTCTTTCAAAAATCAACAAAATCAATAAACCTCGTTGGGCTATCAAGAATAAAACAGAGGGGCGCCTGGGTGCCTCAGTCAGTTATGAGTCTACCTTGGGCTCAGGTCATGATCCCAGAATCCAGGGATCAAGCATAGGGAATCCCTGCTTAGCAGGGAGTCTGCTTCTCCCTCTGCCTTTGCCCTGTGCATAAGCACTCTGTCTCTCTCAAATAAATAAAATCTTTTAAAAAACACAATAAAACAGAATATAAAATATTCACATTAAAAATGCAAAGGTATCACTCAGATCCTAAATACTAAATGATCCTAAATACTAAAACTGAAAAGGAATATCACGGAAATCTTAATCAATTTGACAACTTAGATGAAATGGATAAACTCCTTGAAAAATACAATTTACCAAACTGACACAGCAAGAAGTAGAAAATCTCATCGCTTCATATCTATTGAAGTAATTGAATCCATTACCAAAACCTTCCCTCAAAGAAAACTCCAGGTCCAAAAGACATCACTAGTAAATTCTATCAAATATTTAAGTATAAGATAATAGAAACTTTACCTAATTATTTTAGAAAAAAGAGGAGGAAGAAATACTTCTCAATTTATTTTATGCAGTCTGCATAACTTCAATACCAAAACCAGACAAACATGAGAACACCATAGACCAATATCCATAATAATATAAAGGCAAAAATTCTTAAAATACTATGAGACTAAGTGCTACCTACTGCACTAACAAGGCACCTAAATTCTTAAAATATTGGCTAATTAAATCCAGCAAATATAAAAATAATATCTCATGATCCAATTAACTTTATCTCAAAAATACAGAACTAGTTTAAGATTAAAAAATGAATATAAATCATATTGATTCATATAGTATGTTAACAGAGAAAAGGAGAAAAATTGATCTCAATGGATGCAGAAAACATATTTGATAAAATTCAATACATAGTAACTACCAAAAAACCCCTCAGAAATTAGGACTAGAAGGAAATATCCTGCATCTGATAAAAGATAGTATGAAAATCCTACAGCTAATATACTTAATGTTAAAATATTGAATGCTTTCTCTCTAAAACAGGAATGAGATAAGGATGTCACTGATTCTATTCAAATTGTCCTGGAATCCTACTTAGCCAATGAAAGAAGGCAAGAAATATAAATAAAAGATAAAAATTAAAGAAGTAGAACTGTCTCTATTTGTGGATGACATATACTGTTTACACAGAAAATCCTAAGGCATCAAACAAACAACTACTAGAACTAGCAAGTGATGAATTTAGCAAGGTGGCAGGATATGAGCTTGTAATATAAAAATAAATTAGACTTTCATATACTACCAGCAAAAAATTAGGACATTAAATTTAAAAGTTCTACTAACAATTGATCAAAAATATATAATTACATGTAACAAAATATGTGTAAGGCCCATATACACAACTATAAAGCCCAGCTGAGAGAAATTAATTAATTAAATTAATTCTTGCAAGTAATTCTTAATTAAATTAATTCTCCCCAAACTGTTCTATGAATTCAATAACTGAACTCCATAATCCTAATAAAATTCTAAAAGATCTGTTCATGGAACTTGATAAACTGATTAAAACTTTACATCAAAATACAAAGGATTATGTAAAGATACACAAGGTATAGCAAGAAAGTAATAACACAAAATTGAGTATAAGGATAGTCAAACCAAACAAGACCATTCTCATCTTTTTGTTCTATACCATTGTTCAGTCTGACTATCCTTATACTCAATTTTGTGTTAATTACTTACATACATGGACAAACAACTCAGTTTAAAGATGGACAAAGGACTTGTATCTTAATCACTCTGGGAGACTGTAACAAATTACCATAGACTGCATGGCTTAAACAACACTCTCATAGTTCGACAGTCTAGGAAGTTTCAAGATCAAAGTTCTGGCAGATCTGGTGTCTGGTGAGAGACCACCTCCTGGTTTACACGGCTTGCAGTCTTCTTGTTGTACCCTCAGATGACAGAGAACAGAGACAGGAAGCAAACTTTCTCCTATCTCTTCTTACAATGTCACTAATCTCATCCCTAACTACTCCTCAAAGACCCCATCTCCAAATAATACTATTACATTGGGGATTAGAGTCTCAACACATGCATTCTGGGAGGACACAAACATTCAGTCTACATATTAATTTGAATATATACTTCTCCAAAGAAAATATATATATATATATATATATATATATATATATATATATGGCCAAAAAGCTCATGGAAAGTTGTTCAACATCACTGGTCATTATAGAAATGCAAATCAAAACCACAATGAGATACCACTTCGCATGCATTAGAATGGATATAATGAAGAAAGTATAATAAGTATTGACAAGGATGTGCAAAAATAGGAAAAGTTACACATTGCTGGTGGGAATGTAAAATAGTATAGCCACTGTGGAAAATGGCACAGTAGTTCCTCAGAAAATTCTACTACTAGGTACATAAATGAAAGAAATGAAAGCTATGTCCACACAGAATCTTGTACATGATAGCAGCATTTTTCATAATAGCCAAAAGGTGGAAACAATCCAAATGTCTATCAAAGGATGAAAAGAAAAGCAAATTGTGGTATTTACATACAATAGAATATTCCTTAGCCATAAAAGGAATGAAGTACTGATATATACCACAACTTGGATGAGCCTTGATAACATCATACTAGATGAATGAAAGAAGCCAGGTACAAATGGTCATAATTGTATGATTCCTTTTACATGAAATATTTAGGAAAGGCAAATCCATATAGACAAAAGGCCATTAGTGGTTGTCAGGGAGATGAAGGTAATTACTTCTGGGGTGTTCTGTGCTGATGAAAAATTTTAAAACAGGGAGAGATGGGGTTGCATAACGTTGTGAATGCACTAAATGACTTGTATACTTTAAAATGGTTAATTTATGTTATGTGAATTTCACCTCAATAAAAAAATTTTAAGTTATACCTTACACTTTTTATGAGAGACATTTGTACATTTAAGATATTATCAGCATTATTTTAGTTGTTGAAAAAAATGTAAAACGTCAAGTTAATACAGATCAATGATTCAATATACAGGAGCTGTTATTGTTAGCATCATTCCACTGAGATAAGGAGACTTGTATACAATCTTGTATATCACAATAAATAAAGTAGATTTTTCAGCAAATTATGTTATCTAAAAGATTATAAAATAATGATATATAAGAATGGTCAATCTTGTGCTGAGTTTTAAAATATTCTAACAAAATTTGCATTCCTAGCCCATATTATATAAGGCAATGTAATTCAGGAGTTTGGAGTCTGACCAACCAGTTTTATACTATGTGACCTTGGGCAATGTACATAATATATCAATAAGTTTCAATTTTTTCATCAATAAAATGGGGGCAATAATGCCTAATTAACATGTATGGTTAACAGAAAATGCCTATCATAGAGCCTAACATATAGGGATCATTAAATATAAGCTATAACACATGATTACCTAATCCAACTTAAAATTCATTAGTCCATTCAATAAAAATATATTCATTACCTAATACATGCCAGAAACTGTGCTAGGTGCTGGGAAAGTTTAGATGAAAGGCTTATTTCTATCTGCCAGCAGTTTAAAATCCAGTTGACTTGGGGGCTGGGCACAGTGGGAAAGGAGATAAGTTAAGAAGGCATGGCTGAGAAAAAAACTGATGAGCAGAAAGTAGTTACTAAATTCAGCAAGAGATTGATATGAGCAAAATGGCTGATGCAGAACTCAGACTAAAGGAGGTGGAAAGAATGTTTCACAAATGACAGAGTTCAAGCACCAAACAATAATGAAAAGTTTAGGCAACTGGGTATTGACTAGAATGGTACATGAGGAAACTATATAGTGAGGGAAATGTTCATATCTTATTAGAGTGGCAGTTATATATATACATATATATGAGTTGAATATGCATAACTGTATACTTTTGATCCATGCATTTTACTGTTTATAATTAAAGACAGAAACACACACACACACACACACACACACACACACAGAGACATATATTCTTTTGAATTACAGGCAAACTGGTCCTCAAAGGCTACTGAAAAAGCAGAAAAGATACCAATTAGATACTATACAATGATTTAAATGAGGCAATATAAACCTAATCCATTGCTTTCCTCTTGATTCATCTATGGATTGTTTCATTTTAAGAAAATTATATTCTTTTTTTTTTTTTTTTTTTTTAGATTTTATTTATTTATTTATTAGGAAAGAGAGAGAGTGAGAGAGAGAAGGTCAGAGTGAGAAGCGGACTCCCCATGGAGCTGGGAGCCGGATGTGGGACTCGATCCCGGGACTCCGGGATCATGACCTGAGCCGAAGGCAGTCGCTCAACCAACTGCGCCACCCAGGGGCCCAAGAAAATTATATTCTTAATTATGATAACTCATAATTCAATCTGTTCACCTACTCAAGATGATAAAAATCTTAATTTTAACTTAATGTGTCACATTCCATGAATATGAGAATTCTGTAAAATATTAGGAAATTTTAATAAAAATCTAGGATTTTGCATTCACTCCCAATTTAATTTCTTAGTCCAATTTAAAACTAAAAGTGAAAATAGATGAATTATTGGTGTTGAACACTTCATGGGCACAAATGTACACAGGAAACCTCTGGGGTAATAGATATGTTCATTATCTTGATTGTGGTATTGTAGTGATCATTTATTGGGTGCATACATATGTAAAACTTACCAAACTAGACACTGTAAATTTATGTACTTTACTGTATATCAATTATATCTTTAAAAAGTACATAGACAACATACAAATGTATATGTACACATACAACCAACAAGTCTGCTAAAACTAGTAAGACTGACAAAATCAATTTTGTAAGAACATGGAGCAACTATAATTTCATACATTGTTGGCAGGAATGCAGAATGGTACAAACATTTTCAAAAAGGTTTGGCAATTTCTCATAAAACTAAGTATACATTAATTTATGACCACGTAATTCCATTCTTAATTATTTACTCAAGAAAAGTGAATAAATCAAAGATTGTTCAAGAGAGTTCTTAACAGCTTTATTCATAACAATTAAAAACTGGAAATAGCTCAAGTGTCCAACTGGAATCAACTGGAGAATAAACAAAATGTAGCATCTATACAATGGAAAAACTACAATAACTATTTGCTAAATATAAACAAAAAAATAAAAATAAAATAAAAATAAAAAAATAAAAAAACAAAAAAACTAAATAAATAAATAAATAAATAAATAAAATGCAGCATCTATACAATGGAATAACTACAATAACTATTTGCTACAATAACTAGCAAAATCCTAGATTTTTATTAAAATTTCCTAATATTTTACAGAATTCTCATATTCATGGAATTTGACAAATTAAGTTAAAATTAAGATTTTTATTATATCAATAAAAAGGAACAAACTACTTATGCAATTAATAACATAGATGAGACTCAAAATATTATGCTAAGTGGGGTGCTTGGGTGGTTCAGTGGGTTAAAGCCTCTGCCTTCGGCTCATGTCATGATCTCAGGGTCCTGGGATCAAGCCCCATATTGGGTTCTCTCCTCAGCGGGGATCCTGCTTCCCCCTCTCTCTCTGCCTGCCTCTCTGCCTACTTGTGATCTCTCTCTCTCTCTCTCTCTCTCTGTCAAATAAACAAATAAAATCTTTAAAAAAATATATTATGCTAAGTGAAAGATGCCTTACACAGAGTACACATGTATGATCTTATTTATATGAAAATGCAAAACTAATCTATGATATAAAAAAGCAGAACAGTAATTGCCTCTCAGGGGTGGTGGGAAGACCAGGAAGAAACAGAATGACCTCTTCTGGAGTGATGATAACATTCTGTATCTTGAAAGGGTTTATTTTGCTTACACAGATTTCAGAGCTCATGGAATGATGGGTACCCTTAAGATTTGTGCATTTCATTGTAAATTTTACTTCAAAATGAAAAAAAGGAATTGTAAATAAATACTGAATAGCTAATGATACATATGCTCAAGTATTTGGAGATAGGATATACTAATGTCTGCTACCTTAAAATGCAACAAAACATGGCTTGATGGATGGATAAATAAGTGATAAAGCCATTTATAATGACATGTTGAAAGAATCTAGGTGGTGGGTATACGGGTATTCATTGTACGATTCTTCCAACTGTTCTGTTTGAAAAGTTTCATAATAAGATCTTGGGGGAAAATCAGTTTGTAAGACAACAGTGACTCCATTTTTACACATTTAATATGTTTGTGTATTCATGGATCGGCATATATAAAATATATGCACACATATGTTTATATATGTTATATATTCAACTGCTCCCTCTCAATCAGATAGATCCTTCCAATTCACTTAAAAAATACTCAAGTTCCTCCTATTCCCAAATGATACAAACAAAAAAGAAACTTCCTCAAAATTCCATCCTCCTTCAGCTACCAGTACTTTTGTTCCTTTCAAAGCCACATTTCTTAAAGAGGTAAGCATACTTCCCTTGCCTATGCCTTCACCTACTTCATCTGCCTTGTGTCCCCCCAAATTCCAGCAACATAGCTCTTGTTCAAGATACCAATAATTTCCAATGTCACTAGATCAAATGCACATTTTAAAATCCTTAGGGCGCCTGGGTGGCTCAGTTGGTTGAGGGACTGCCTTTGGCTCAGGTCATGATCCTTGAGTTCCAGGATCGAGTCCTGCATCAGGCTCCCAGCTCCACGGGGAGTCTGCTTCTTCCTCTAACCTTCTCTCCTCTCATGCTCTCTCTCACTTTCTCTGTCTCTCAAATAAATAAATAAAATCTTTAAAATCCTCATCCCTTGAAGAATGTAAAATATTAAACTGACATTGTTAAATCTGAAATGAGGGAAACAAACTTTATTTGGTATGTAAACCAAGTTTTTTTACAAAGAAAAAAGCTCAATTTCATATTATGATCAAGTTAGAATGTGAGAAGGGGAAAACTTAAGGGATGTTATCAGAAAAAAGGACAAAAATGAATAAGATTACTACAGTCCAAATGGTAAATGCCAATGGCAATAAATGCCAACAGTAAATTTTCATAGACCATTTTTACCTCATTCTACTGTATTTTGAAATTCTATTAAACTCATTAACTATTGTCCACATTTCTTTAACTAGTTTAGTCATTGTATTTATAGAAACTCCACCTTAAATGGATCTCCCAAACCCCCTATTTATGTAGAACTTATTCTCTGAACTATAAGAATAATAACTAGAGATGTAAGTCTCCAAGGATCAGAAAAATCCAGCTAAGTATCAAAACTAGCACAGAAACTATGTCCTAATCTTCAGAAGATAAGCCCTCAGGACTTTCAAAGCACATTCATAATACAATTGAAAGTGTTCCCAGGGTTTCAGTGTGTCAGGTAATGTAAAATTGTGCAGTAAAATCACTTTAAAAAACACAACATAAAATAAAGAGAATTTGTTTATAACATAGACTTCAGAGATGAAAGCTAAATTTGAACCTAAAACATGCATAAGAATTTGAATTGTATTTAGTAGTTTTGATGGGAGGAGATTACCAACTAATTCCCATAAAGGTCACTTTTTGTAGCACCCTCATGTTTCTGATTTTGCAGATTAACAGGTATTTGTGGGAAAAGACATTCTAGCATGGGCAAAAACAATAAAACTATATGTAAAGATAGTCATATTAGTTATTTATAGTTATAGATAGTTATTTATTTTCCTCTAGTATTCATCTGTATACTTCGGTCACAGACGATAGTTTCCTAAAGGCTCCTTTCTTTATTCTTACCACTTATTCTCCTGAGAAAATAAATTTGTTTATTTCATAAGCAATTATTTAGCACCCTCAATGTGCAAGCCTAGAACTATGTGCATTGCCTGGGCTTAAAGGAACAAACAGTACAGCTAATAGTAATAGACTATGATTATTGAAGGATTTAGTTTTACTCTAGCTTTTGACATCAGAGCTTTATACATAATTGCATTTCTAGACTATTTTTTAAGATTTTACTTATTTATTTGAGAGAATAAGAGAGAGAGAGAGGGAGAGCACATACACATGTGAGCAGGGAGAGGGCAGAGAGAGAAGGAGATGGAAAGAGAGAATCCGAAGCAGACTCTGGGCATGGAGCCTGTTGTGGGGCTCACTCTCACAACCCTAAGATCATGACCTGAGCCGAAACCAAGAGTATGACCCTTAACCCACTGAGCCACCCAGGCGCCCCTAGATTATTTTTAAAAGTTAAAATCAGTTTTTCAATTACCTTTGAGTTCCACTAACAATGGAGGTATCATGAACTCCAATCTTTTAGATCACAAACCTTTGTGATAAGCAGCTTCTGACAGGGCTCCCAATAATCCCCACCTGTTGGTATCCATAGCCCTGTTTAATCTTCCACCTTGAGTAAGAGCTGAACCTAGCGACTTGCTTCTAAAGAAGCATATATGGCAAAAGTGAAGGGCTGTCTCTTCTGTGATTAGGTTCCAAAAGACCATGAGTTCCCTCTTACGTGTGTTCTCTCTTGCCCTCTCACTTGCTCTCCCTGATGAAGCATGCTGCCATGTTATAAGAAACTCCATTAAGAGGCCCACATAGCAAGGAACCAAGAGAGCCCTTCACCAATAAATAGCTCACGAGAAACTGAGGCCTCAGTCTAACATCCCACAAGGAACTGAATCCTGCCAACAACCATGTGGCCAGGAAGGGAATGTGCCCTAGTCCAACCTTGAGAGGACTGCTGCCTTGTGAGAGGCGGAGCCAGAGGACCCAGCTAATCTGTACCTGGATTCCTGACTCAAAGAAACTGTAATATGATAAATGCATTCTGTTGTAACCTGCTAAATTTTGGAGTAATCTGTTACACAGCAATAGATAACTAACACTTCCTCTGAAGAAAAGCATATGAGTATACAAATTCTGGCACACATTTTAGGGAAATAGGAAGTCTCTCTGAAGTCCACCAGTGGAATTCCTAGTGGTCCAGGGATCCCAGGTTAAGAAACTTCTGATATGATAAACTCTACACAATATACACAAAAGGCCTGCAAGAAATCAATTTAACCATGCTATGTAGCTTAAGAAAAGGCAGAATACTTTCCTTTCATACAGCATTGCTAAGAAAGTTAAACTACTTTAAATATAACTGATATCTTAGTACTAGTATTACCAACGGTAAAATCAAGCAAAGTTATACCAAAACATTATTCTGAATAACATATTTCACAGATACTAAATAAGTACTGAGGATAAAATAATGACTACACACCATCCTAATTTTGAGGACTTTCCTGGCCAGTGGGTGAGAAACACACACACACACACACACACACACACACACACACACACACAAAATAGCTACTAGAAGAGTTGGGAGAACAAATAGAGATTTGTATATGGTATCAATTCATGTATGTAATAAAATGACTTTAATGAATTTTAACTGTCAAGTAGTAAAAGAATTACCTGTACTGTTTTTCCAAGTCCCATGTCATCACCAAGAATACATCCCTTTCCTTGGATGAAGTGTGCATAGAGAAACTGGGCTCCTTCCCTTTGATAGTCTCTCAAATACCTGTTAATAGTATAAGGAATAGAGTCTCCACCTTCAGATAATGGAAAAGCAACAGCAGATGATGGAAATTTTCGATCTGGGAAATAAGGTTTTTCCAAATCTTCATCATCAAATATAAAATTCCTGGAGCAATCTTTAACAGATTTTACTTCTTGAAGTCTTTTAAGAGGTACTTTTCTTTCTTGAAAATCTGAATGTAAGATGACTGCAAAGGACTTCCCATTTTCATCCACTGTGATAGATTTTATGCTTGCTTCACAAAGTGTCCCATTATCTGGAGAAGGGGCAAGACATCTTTCTCCTGGATGCCATATGTCTGTAATAATAAAGAAGATAACAAAATTTCCAAATCTAACTTATAAAGTAACCCCCATTTATCCACTATACGAGAAAAAAAAAGTACCTCACAAATACCCTTTACGAATTACTGAAACAAGATAAATTATAACATGTATAGATATTTTCCTAAAACATATTGTCAGATGTTCTCCTATAATAAGCAGAATAAAAAATATATAATTTACTTCCAGTGGTTCTCACTCTGGCTGTGTGTCATAATCTCATTCATGCTTGGACACTACCTCTCTTGACTGTGGTTCAGTGGCTATGGGCCATGGGCATCTGGTTTTCTACTTTGTTTGGTGAATATTGTTGAATTCAAAGGGCCATTCTGATTCACAGCCAGGGTCGAGAAAAACTGATTTAGATTCAGTGGTTCTAAAATGTTGGAATTTAGATCGAACATTATGTATATTATTCATGATATGGTAGAGTAATAGTAAATGGGACTTGATAATGAGTAAGCTAAAATCCTCTAGACAGCAATGCTTCCGTGATTCTCCTGTCTGCCTTTCCCATATCCTTTCTCTGGAGACAGCTGATCCTTCTTGTCAATATTGCTGCTTCTTTTTTTTAATTTTTAAAAAAATTTTTTTAGGGGACGCCTCGGTGGCTCAGTTAGTTAAGCAGCTGCCTTTGGCTCAGGTCATGATCCCAGCGTCTTGGGATCGAGTCCCGCATTGGGCTCCTTGCTCCACAGGGAGCCTGCTCCTCTCTCTGCCTCTGCCTGCCTCTCTGCCTGCTTGTGTTCTCTCTCTGTTAAATAAATAAATAAAATCTTTAAAAAAAAAATTTTTTTTTAGTATTGCTGCTTCTAAACTGTTCCTTGAATTTGTACACAACTAACCAAGGGAATCTCTAATTCGACCACAGAGTAATGTGTGCCAGCTCTGTCACAGCTTTTTTCCCTTCTAGTTTTTAAAGGGTTGTAGTTCTTTAAAAAGAGAATTCATCTAAGATCTCTTTCTGCTAAGATTCTATTATTCTTTCAAAAGTCTGACCCCTTTCTCAATATGTATTTATTCCGTGCTTAATTGTATAGCTTTCTATTTTATATATTTTTTAAAAGACTTTACTTATTTATTTGACAGAGAGAGAGAGCGAGAGAGCACATGCAGGGGGGCAGCAGGG
The DNA here is from genome assembly GCA_028533885.1 of Nasua narica. Taxonomy (NCBI): domain Eukaryota; kingdom Metazoa; phylum Chordata; class Mammalia; order Carnivora; family Procyonidae; genus Nasua; species Nasua narica. The sequence continues at coordinate 25,531,839 of CM052813.1, forward strand.
GGAGAGGGAGAAGCAGGACCCCCACTGACTAGGGAGCCCGATGCAGGGCTTAATCCCGGGATCCTAGGATCATGACCCCCGAGCTGAAGGCAGAAGCTGAACCCACTGAGCCACCCGGGCGCCCCATCTATTTTATTTTCTATTCAGAAAATATAGCACTATGAATAGGGAAGGGATTATCTTCAGAGGATACAACTAGTATAATTAAAAGATACCAAATAGAGGAAATTAAATAAATATAATTTTATTTTTTTTTAAGATTTTATTTACTTATTTGACAGAGATAGACAAAGTGAGAGAGGGAACATAAGCAGCGGGAGTGGGAGAGAGAGAAGCAGGCCTCCCGCCGAGCAGGGAGCCCAAAAAAAATAACTTTCTAAATGGAATTTCATATAGCAAGAATTACAGAGGAGTTGTATGGCTACAAATATAAGAATACTAGGGATTATTTTTCTCATATATTTCTTATTGAGATCAGGTGACCATTGGTAGTTTCCTAGGAGCTTTCTGATGATTTCACATTAGGTTTTTATAACATTTGTGATTATAATACAACTAGTATATCTATACTCTCTTAAGCACAAATAACTCATTATGCTATTCCTCATCAGTTGTTCCTCAAAAGTAAAACCATTATTCCCACTAACTTTGGTAAGGTTATTTTGCATAACAATTAGAAGTATACTAAGAAAAATCTGTTCTCCTACTCTCATCTTTGGATCCAAACTGTTTACTAAAAGATACAGTTTTAACTGAAACTAAAATCTTGATCCATTGTACAGGGATAACAGACTAGTGGGCCCTATTTTCATAACAGTACCATTTGAACCTTAGGACCTAAATTAACCCTTACAGCAATTCTTAACACATTATTTCTTTCACATGATTTCACATGATTTGTTTGCCTATCCTGAAAATGCCTTCCAATTTTTAAACACATAAGTCATTAATGTGTTTATTATTCAACATATATGTCTTAATACCAATTACCTACCAAATACTGTACAAAATGAAAAAAAATGTCAAAAATGATAATGATTAAACCTTGTTTAGAACTAGTCTTTCTAATCTCATTAAATTACATCATCATCTAGCCAACTTTTCATGGTAGAAAACAGGTAGCCAGCCCTTACTACTCTTTTTATATTATTCCCTACATCCAATCCATCAGAAAGTCCTGCTGTTTTCCCTCCATCATGCTACCACCTCTCCAAAACAACTGTTGGCAAACTCTTTCTGTAAAGAGTCAGATTTTAGCTACTTATTGTTTTAGTTTTGCAGGCTGCACTGTCTCTTACTCTTGTAACACAAAAGCAGGGACAGAGAACACATAAACAATGGGCATGGCTGTGTTCCAATAAAACTTTATCTACAGTAAGTGTCAGGCTGAATTTGGCTCTGGTCCACAGTTTGCTGTCCTCTGCCGTAAAGTATACCACTTTTGGCTTTCTCCTAAATTACCTATAAACTCCTAACCATTCTCTCTGCTGCCATCCCTACAATCCATTTTACACATAGCAGCAATACTATTTCAAAATATAAATTACTAGAGCACCTGGGTGGCTCAGTCAGTTAACTATCTGACTCTTGAATTCAGCTCAGGTCATGATCTCTGTCTGGGTCCTGGGATCCAGTCCTGTGTCAGGCTCCATGCTCAGTGGAGAATCTGCTTGAGGATTCTCTTCCCCTCTCTCTATCCCTCTCCCTGCCTGCATGCTCTTTTTTTAAAATAAATCTTTTTAAAAAATAAAAAATTATTAGTAAATCTTTAATTTAAAATCTTTCAACAGTTATCGTTACATAAAGAATAAAGTACATGGGCACCTGGGTGGCTCAGTTGGTTAAGGGACTGCCCTTGGCTCAGGCCACGATCTCAAGGTTCTGGGATCAAGCCCCACATGGGGCTCCCTGCTCAGCAGGAAGTCTGCTTCTCCCTCTGCCTCTGCCCCTCTCCCTGTTCATGCTCTCTCTCACTCTCTCTCAGATAAATAAATAAAATCTGAAAAAAAAAAAAAAGGAATAAAGTACAAACTCCTTACTATGGCCTGTAAGTCCCAGTATGATTTGCCAATACTTACCTCTCCAACTCAATCTCAATTCTTCCCTGTACTCAAACATGCTAAGCAAGTCCTCTCTCAGCTGTTTTTATGTCATCTCCTTACCTTAAAGTAAGGTATCCCTTTATTGTGTATCTCTGTATTTTATTGCCTCCGTAACTCATATCACAATGTTTAATGACTATGTTTACTTGTTTTTACCTGTCTTTCCCACACCAAGTAATTTCCTTTCCAGGAAAATGTTTTATCCACAGCGTCAGCACTCAGTAGGCACTCAATAAATGTGCTGAATTTATTAACAAACACACATCCTTTATCTCACAGATCCTAGACATCTAGTGAGGGAGACAGATACTAAAAAGTTCATAAACACAAAATTGTAATAAGTGCTTCAGAAGAATATAGTGCTATGAAAAAGAAGTATTAAAGAAACATAACTGAAAGGGGAAGAAGATCTAAGAAGAGGATCTCTGAGCACACAGCATGTGCAAAAGCCCTATGGGTTTCACACAACAATTTCCAGAGATCTATTTGGTTCCTTAGTTTAAATAATTTCTAGAACTAAAGAGATTCAGTTAAGTTTGAGCAAAGGCTGGAATCTCTCTGTATCAAATTCTAGAACTAACAGCTTAAATTGGGAGGATTTCCTATGCGGTTGAATGGCAGGTCCTCTTTAACATCACTTCCTTTCCTCTTTCATTCCAGACTGGCCTTCTTGCTATTCGTCAACTATGGCAAGCATGTTCCCACCTCAGCGGCCCTGAGTTTTCTATTCCTTCCAACAGTCTCCCTAAACACCCAAATGACTAATCCTTTCACTTCATTCAGGTCTCTGCTCCAACGGCATCATCTCAGAGGTGTTTTCTCTGACCACTCAATCTAAAATAGCACTCCCTGCCACTCTTCCTTTACCCTGCTTAATTCCCATTTTCAAAGAAAAATATGAAATATTTGTTATTGTTTATCTCAACTTAGTTCCCTTGAGAAGGGAACATGCTTGTTCACTACTATATCCTGGGCACCTAGAACAATGTTGGAAACTCAAATACTTGTAGGACTAACAAATAGTTATATAGAGCTAACATTTGAAGACTTACGTGTGCCAGGCATGTACCTTATTTCATGTAAGCCTCGCCACCATCCTTTCATGACTTCCTGTAATACTGTTAGTTCCATTTTACAAATGGTGAAACAGATAAAGGTTAACAACTTGCCCATGGTTACATAACTTACAAATGGTAGATCCCGGATTTGAAGCAAGCTATCTGACCTTCTAGTTATCATACTGTTCCATGCACACAGGAATGAACAAATCCCTGGAATTGAGTAGTCCCTCCTCCTTTTAATTGAGGTCTGAGCACCACAGTCACTATAATCTCCACTCAGCAGCTCACTAATTTCACCTGCCAGGCTTCTGTGGGTAGTTATATTTGTGATCCCTGAGAGTGTCATCAATTCCTAGCCTTCAGAGTTCAGGCTTATTACATAACCTCTCTAAACTTTAGCTCTGAACTTCTTCTCATCTATTTAACGAGATCAATACCTTCCTCAAAGGAAAGCATGGCGATAAACAATCAACATATTGCTGGGCACAGAACAAGCACTCAATATCTGATGGTTTTTATTATATCACTTTTAATAATGAGAGCTATTAATTTGGGGGCAAGAAGACATTCCATTTGACTTGTGTTAGATAACCACATCCTCCTTAAACCCCCTCTTGAGGACCCAATAAAGGTTGACTGTAAGGCCTGATTCAGGACATCATATATTAAGGTCTTTGTGTCATCAAATAATGTGAACTTAATATCTCAACCTTTATTCACCTATGTAACAACAAACTTCTACCTTCGCTAAGAACTGGGGCATACAAAGATTAAGAGTAAACATACCACACATTTACTGAGTGCTTAATATGGACCAGAAGCTGGGTCACATAAGTGCTTTGCATCCACCATCTCATTTCGTAATCACAAGAACTCAGCAACTATCTCAATTTTACAGATGAGGAAACTGCTCAAAGTTTCTCAGCAAGTAACTGTAAGAGCCAGCACTAGATCCAGTCTGACTCCAGAGTCCAGGTTCTCAACACTGAATCCCTAAGAACTGGTGCCAGACTCCAGCTGTCATTCAGAAGAGCCACAAGCTAAAACCCAACCCCAAGGGAACTGGCAGGAATGGGTCCAACCCAGCGCAGTAAAGACAGCCGCCTGGGCTGACAGGCGAGCTCCGAGCTTGTACCTTTGCCGGCGGTTTCCGTGCGAGGCTTGGGGGCAGAGGGATCCATCCGGCCAGGGGGAGGGGGCGGGCAACCTGGCTGCGTGCAACACTCGACAGGCGGCCGAGGGCCTGGAGGAGGAGGCGGGCGGGAAGACTGAGGCCAATGCCACTTCCTGCAGCCCTTCGTACATCGCCCCCCTGAAGCGCAACGCCAGCTGCCGAGACGGAACACAGGTGGAACCCGAGAGGGTCCAGAGAGAAGGGAGGAGGCGTCGCAGGCCGCGGCAGAGCTGAAGAGTGCTGTGGAAGCTGGCAAGGCGGCGTTCACCTACTCATCCCGCGATCCGCCAGGGGAGGAAGCAAGCCGGGAAGCGGACCCCTTACCCTTCCTTTCACAGTTGGCCCTACCTCTACCTTCCCCTGCAACGTTCAGCCCTGGCTTGGAAAATCCCGCGAGATCGGGCGCCTGACCTGTCATTGCGGTCTCGCGATAACAGAATCTGGGTTCACATGGGCGGAGCCGTGTTCCTGCCGTCTTTGCCCCAGGAAGCCGGTAACACAAAGGTCCGCGACAGTTGCAAGTATCGCGGAGTTTGATATCGCTGGCTTACCTGGGGCGGATGTTGCAGACTACAGAGACTACTCGAGGATACTCGTAACCCTGCGCCAGTCTTTCAAGGGCTGACTCAGAGCTGCGCTCGCGGCCTTTTGGCTTATATTTAGTACTTCCTCGTGTTCCTCCTGTAAAGCTTGCCCAGGAACTTGAGGCAAGTGACTCCCTCCGGGAGCGATGTCTCAGCGGGGTGGGATACCCACCCAGAAGCCAGCTCTTCACGACACTCACTGGTGGCTGAGGAAACTTAGTAGTCATACACTAAAATATAGTCAGAAACAACTCCTGTGAGTGCAAACCAGCAATACATGCCATAAATGGGTGATAAAGGTAAAAATACTATGAAAATTTAAAGTATTTTTCCGTGTATCATCTACAGTTAACAGTGGTTTGTGTGACATTAGGGGAAAACACTATAAGCAGGCGGTCAGACTGTTTTTGTTAAAGGATCATCAGAACAACGCACTACTCACAAGTTAATAGATACTACTTATCTAATACTTTGCCAGACCTTATACGTTGATACATCAAAAATGGTTTCTGCACATGTTAAAATGTTTTCATATACAGTGGGATATTTCAATGAACTAGATTGCTTGAATGGGTCTGAATTGGTTTCCTATTGCTGCTGTAACAAATTACCACACATTTTAGTGGCTTAGAACAGCACAAAAGTATTAGGGATAACACAAATTTATTATCGCACAGTACTGTAAGTCAGAATTTTTATGTGGGTCTCATTAGGCTAAAATGAAGGAATCAGCTGGGCTACATTCTTTTCTGAAGGCTCTCCAACAGAATCCGTTTCCTTGCTTTTCTACATATAACTTGGCTCATGGCCACCTTCCTTCCATCTTCAAAGCCAGAGTTGCCTCTCTCAGAGCCTTCCCTAGTCACATCTTTCTCAGATTGCAGCTGGGTAAGATTCTTTGATCTTACCACATTGGGTCTACCTGAATAATCCAGGATAATCTTCCCATTTGAAGGTCTGTACACTCAATTACATCAGATAAGTCCCTTTGCCAGGTAAAGTAATATATTCATAGGTTCCAAGGATCAGGATGTGAATATCTTTAGAGGCTCATTATTCTACCTACTAAAGGGTCTAAATGAGGAAAACTATGTTTGCTGCCAATAGGTATCTATTTTTTGAGAGATACTAACAATTAGCAATATGTTTCCATGAAATCCTTCATCTTGCATAGCACTTGTTTCTGTTTACCAACAGGTAGAAACTTCGTATCTAAGAAAAACATCTAATTCACTCACTATGTGTGAGATGTTGGCCCTCATACATGGTTGAGAGGTTATGTCATCTAACCTCATTGCTTCAGTGTCCTCATCCATGACAACAAAGAGGCAAGTAACAGTAACCTACATAAAAAAGTGTTGTTATGGGGTTCATGGGTGGCTCAGTGTGTTAAACCTCTGCCTTCGGCTCAGGTCATGGTCTCGGGGTCCTGGAATTGAGCCCCATATCAAGCCCCACATCAAGCTCTCTGCTCAGCAGGGACCCTGCTTCCCCCTCTCTCTCTGCCTTCTTGTCATCTCTCTCTCTGTCAAATAAATAAATAAAATCTTAAAAAAAAAAGTGTTGTTGTAAGAAGTAGGTTAAATAAAACATCTAAAACAGTACCTGGTCATAGGAAGGAATATGTGGATTGCTATTATGTTGTTATCAGTGGAATGCATGCATTTGAAAGTTGCATTCTACGTAACCATTGCTTCATTTTTTAATATTTTGGCTAATAGTTGGTAGTACATTATTACTTAGATTAGGATTTTAGACAACATTCTAACTTAAAACACCATGAATTGTAAGGCATATTATTTAGGTACAACTGAAAAAAAAAAAACTGCTCATTATGTAAATTGTAACTTCTGATTTTTAACGTGCATCCTGATACGGGAAATTTTGAAATGTAGGGGAAAAATCTGCTTCTTGGAATTGATGAAATATATCTGTTTTACTTAAACTCTTCACATTGTCTCCAAAATTAATGACAGTTGTAAATTTCAACCAAGCTTACTTTTTTCTTTTTACAACTACTAGAAAGATTTGATTGTTTTCCCCCACTAGAATAACTAATTGTGTAATATTGTCTTATTTTTCCAGAGGTCCACTAATTTAAGACTTGATTTGTTTTTTTAAGTTTTGTTTTTTTTTTTTAAGAGAGAGAGTGAGCATGAAATGAAGTAGGGGACAGAAGGAGAGGAAGAAGCAGGCTCCCCATTTAGCAGGGAGCCTGGCACAGGCTTGATCCCAAGACCCTGGGATCATGACTTGGGCCTAAAGCGGATGCTTAACTGACTGAGCCACTCAGGCACCCCAAAACCTTGATCTTTAAGGGCTGACATAAGTAAATTTTTATTTCAATGAAAGAGGTCATCTGGTTGAAGGAATACTCTTGTGACTAACATAGGAGGAGGAGGCCTCAATTTCTGAGTATTAATTAACCTCACCACCATGTTGATGATGCATACTGAAGCAGAAAAAATCATGGCATAAAATATGTTTTAGTGAATTAGATGCCTCACAAAATTAGATATCCTTAAACATTCCTTCCCCCACTTAACAGTAGCTTTTGTCTAAGGCTATTGCAAGGACATCTTTGTCTAGGTGTTGATGTTGTACACATCTAATACTGTAATGCTAATCACTGCAAAGTGAAATCGAAAATCTTGCAAAATATTTGGGAATTCCTAAGTCAATATAAATGATCTTAGATAACTAGAACATGTACAAAACCATGGCAAAGGAGAAACTAGCAAAATTAAACTTATTAAAACTACAAAAAGACAAGAAACACAGAGGATGATAGCGTAGACATTTCAAAAGACTATTACTTGAATATCAAAGAGACCCTTAAGAAAAATGATTCTAATATTTTACCATAGAATTTTTTGTGTGTGTATGCACTGCAAAAATCAAATATATATCACTATGCGGTTCATAGACCTCCAAAGTTGTGTGTTAATTCAGGAGAAAAGCTCAGGAAAAAAAAAATAATATGTATTTCAGTTCATTATCTGCTATAATAATACCACAGACTGGGTAGCTTATAAACAACAGAAATCTTTCTCACAGTTCTGGAGGCTGGGAAATCCAAGATCAAGGCATCAGTGTGTTTGTGTTCTGTTGAGACCCCTTTTCCTGATTCATAGCTGGCACCTTCTTGATGTGTCCTCATACAGTGGAAGGGGCTAGCGAACTCTGTGGTACGTCTTTAAGAGCACTAATTCTATTCATGAGGGCTCCACAGTGTGTATGTCATCACTTTGGGCACTAGGATTTCAGCATATTAGTTTTGAGGGGACACGAACATTCAGATTATAACAATATAAAAACTTTGAACTTTGAAAATTTCTTAGTTAGATGATTTTAGGTTGCAGCATTTCTCCCTTGATAAAACGTTCCAGCCACTGTGTCAAGGGAAAGAAAGAAAGAACAGATGAGTAAGAGCAAGGTAGACATGGTAGAAATAGATGTGTCCTTTCCCAATAAGTGATCTATAGAGTTTAAAAGGCAACATTATTCAACAGTATGGATATACTTAACATTTCTGAACTGTACACTTAAAAATGATTAAGAAGGTAAGTTGTGTGTATTTTTACTATTAAAACGTGGGTCAACAAAAAGACAATTTAAAGCTTGAGCCAAGTGTAGTGAAAGATACATAGTGAATGGCAGGTTATTGCTAGGACTGCAATGATTATTACATCTTGAACCTTCACCAATGCCATTTTTACTTCACAGACTCACTGAACATTAAAACTTGAAGAGATCTCAGAGGTCCTCAATCCAGTGCTCTAACTTAAATATAATAAAGATAGTTTGAGAAATGTTAGCTTATTTTCCCAAGGTCACAAATAGCAAATAACAAAATCAGGATTAGAATATAATTCCTTCATTCTCATTCCAATATGATAGGTGTATAAAACTATTATTTCATAGAAGCTATTTTTGAATTTGAAAAATTAAAACCTATGATTCTGTTTCTTGTAATATTCCCTCTCATGTCATGTAATAAGCCTAAAAATCCTGCAACAAAACACCAAGACCTGCAGGTTGAAATACTATTATGAAAATATCCAAAATGCATTGCTAAGCCAAAAAAAAAAAAAAAAAGAAGAAGTTATAATACTCATAGGCCAAAAATAAGGAGAAAACTGAAAACCAGCTTACTAACCTTCCTCTACTGTACTGCAGGCATTTATTTGCCCATCTCAGTTACAGAAAGGCCTGAATTTTATCTGTTTTATGGGGACAGAAGACATGGTATTAAGCTCTTACAAGGTCACAAATTGGAACTGAGACCCTCATCTGAAATCAGAAACTCTGAGAGGCAACACCCTCAGTGAAATTACTGAATAGATGAAAATCTGGAAAGCAGAAATGGGGACGGATGAAGAAGAGAGACTTACTTGTCTGTCATGGCATGGGCTCTTTGAACAGGGTTGTGCATGTGTGTATGTATGTGTGTGTGTCACTTTCCTTTGACATTTTAAAACCACTACCATATCCTCAAATGGACTTAGGATTTGAATTCACATAACCTGTATGATCTAGGAAACCCCAAACCAAGATAATAACATAATGTAGTGTCAGATTAATTGCATCTAGGTTGGAAGAAGGAAGCAAGCTCATCTTCTCTAGAGGAAAACATCTTAAAACAAAGATTCCCCAAAGTTTCCAGAGATAAATCCCAAACAAGTCATAATTCCCAAACTGTAAAAAGAAAAAAAAAATTGCTTAAAACAAGCCGCAATGAACAAAAGCCAGCAGGGAAAACATGCAACAGAAATAGACTCTTAGTGATTTCCGTTAAGAGAAGTATTAGATAAAAGTGTTTGTGTGTGGTTAAAATATATACTGATATTTTTTGGAAATGGAACTGAAAATATGAGAAAGAAAAAAAGACACTGTCAGAAAACAGCATATAGATTTGTTAAAACAACCAGAACTTCTGGAAATGAAAACCTTAATTATTGAAATTTAAAACTCTATGGTGAATTAAATAGCAGATTAAACACACTCTAACAGAGAATTCATGAACTGAAAGATCTAAAGAAATGACTCCAAAGGAGAGCAGAAAGACAAGTGGATGGAAAATACAAAACAAAAGGTTAAGAGAAATGGAGGGTAGAATTGAATTTCCAGAAGTAATGAATAGAGACACTGAGGGGAAAAACATTTTGAAAGAAATGCTACCTGAAATCTCAGATTCAGGAATAATAGTGAATTAAATATAATACAAAAAATAAAAGTAATAATAAAATAAAATAATTAAAAATAATAAAATAATAGCAATATGTAATTATATATCAGTATTTAGACACTTTGAAGCAAAATTACAGAAGCAACAAAGAATCTTGAAAGCAGTTCTTTTCTAAGACAGATTACCTATGTAGAATAGAATGACAATTTAACTGATAAAAGTTAACCGAAGACAGTTAAAGTAACAAGAAAGTTAGGAAACAATGGGATAGTAACTTCCAAGTGCAAAGAAAATAACTATTAACCTAAAATTTTATAATCAGCTGAACGATAATAAAAGCAAAATAAGAATATTTTCAGACAAAACTAAACACAACACCAATGGACTCTCTCACAAGACCTTTTTAAGAATTTTGAATGAGACAAAAAAGTGAAATTTAAGGACAATTAAGTCTTACAAAATGAAAAAATAACTGTTGACTGTATAAAACTCTAACAATGATGATGTAATTTGGGTATATAAAAAATAAAGGAAAATTAAAACACTAGACAGAAATAACTTAAAAATGTGATAACCATGGAAGACTTTAATGTATTTGAGATATTTCTGTTGGAAAAGAGAAGAGTAGAGATAACTTTTACTAAGCAGAGTATTCACATTAAGTGTCAGAGTATATGTAAATGGAATATTAAAGGAATGTGTAAGTTCTTAAGAAAAATACTAAGAATATTAACATCGGACAAAACAAGCTTTAATGTAAAATGCAGTAAATGTAAAGAAATTAACCACATAAATGATAAAATTCTTAGGTTGCCAGAGAGGTAAAAAGTTTTCTACTTATCACCCCTATTAACAGTCCCAAATATATATATATGAAAGTTGTCAGAATTTCAAGGGGTAAATGATAAGTCTACAAACATGGTAGGAATTTTTAATATTCTTCACAGCAATTGTAAGTCTAAGAAGAAAAGTGGAATTGAGCCACACAATTAGCAGTCTTGATCTAGTAGACATATATAGACTACTCCATTAAATTGTTAGAGAATAAACATCTTCACAAGCACATAGGGAACATACAAAAAAAATTGACCATGAACTGTGTCATAAAGCAATTCTTAACAGCTTTCCAGCAATTCTGATTCATACAGTTGATGTTCTCTGATCCCATGAATTAAATTAGAAGTCAACATTTTAAAATTATTTTTAAAAGATTATATATTTGGAAATTTAGAAACACTTCTAAACGACTTAGGGGTCAGAGTTTGAAGCAATCATGATGGAAATTAGAAAATAATTATGAAGCAAAGTTAAAAATATGTTTTTAGGCTCTTTCAGCTTGCAGTCCTAAAATGACAAACCTCATGTTTTAATGTAAGATAGTCTTCCATACAATATTTCCAAAGGAAGTCACCAACATAGGTTTTATGATCCTAACTCCTCATCTACATTGAGGATATAAAAGGGTTGGATGAGAGGGATTAGAGGAATGAGAACAGAAGATTAGAAGAGACTGATAAAGTTATTGTAGTGCTAAGTCCCACACTTCAAGACAAGCAAGAAGCTTTAGAGAGATCACTTGGAAAGTTTAATATGCATCCCCTGGAATTTGTGGGACATCATGGGCCATTTGCCTCAAACCTTAGAAATCTGAAGGATAAGTACTGGCTAACTAATCTGAAACTGAGTAAGAAAAGTTGATGCATTGGGGGCCACCTTACAAAGGATGACAAAAGGATGCACATTTCCCTGGAGCAGATGTGGGTCTTAGTGACAGTAAGCCAGCAGCCACATCAAGATAACCCTCATCAGGGAGTTGGAGAGCTGGATGCCTAGGGGTAAAGTACTGACTGAAGATCACAGGAAAGCACCTTGTGAGAGAAAGATGTTTAAGGAGAGCCTTTGCAATTTCATTACAGTTAAGTAAGATCTTTTCTGTTTTATAAAAGAAGCAGCCATTCCTACTTTTTTCACTGCACACAACTCACCTGTAGCAGATATGAACTCTGGTAGAGAAAGAACTTTAAGTGTGAATGAGTGTAGAAATCTTAATTTTAATATCACCGTTGACTTAACTGCTAAACTGAGACTTTCTGCTTATTTGTCTAGTCACTCGAAGTGACCACAGGATTTTTTTTTGAGAAAGACCAAGAAGAATTGTGATTTTTCCTAATTTCCTTTCAAGGTTATGGAGAAAAACTAGCCCTCAAAGTGGTTTGAATTAACAGTGCAGCAAATAAGTGAATTTCTATTCTAATTTCATCTCATGGGTTCTGCTGTTTCAACATCCATTAGGACAGAATAATAATAGAAATACTGCACATCAAAGTTAGTAAGAAATTAGTACTTAGGGAGTAAGAAAATGCTTATATTGAGAAAGAAGAAAGGCTAAATGATCTATATTTCCAATGTAACTTACAAAAAACTAGTCCTAAAGAAAAATAGAAAAATAATGAACAGAAATTAATAAAAGAGTAATAAAAAATACAATAGCAGTAATAAACAAAGTGAAAAGTTAACTCTGAAAAGAAAAATAAAGTAGGCAAACCACCGGTAAAATGCGTCAGGAAAAAGAAGAAAAAATACAAATAAATATTAGGAATGAAAAATGGGGCAAAACTAAAGCCAATTCAAAGATTAGAAAAATATGGGAGTATACTCTAAGCAATTTCATGCCAAAATTTTAAATCATATTTCCTTAAAAATATGTCAAAAAGGAAGAGGCCCTGAATGAAACTATAACTGTTAAGAAATAACATGAGTTAGTAGTTGAAAATGTCCCTCCAAGGAAAGACCAGATCTACATGGCTAGATAGGCAAATTCTACCAAATAGTCAAGGGAATAGATACATTCAGTATCATATAAACTCTTCCAGAGAATAGAAGAAAAACTCCCCAACTTATTTTATCAACTTAGTGAAATCTTGACAGCAAAATCTAATAAGGACAATATGACAATTGAAAATTACAAGCCTAATCACTGATGCAAAAATTCTAAACGAAATACTAGTGAATCAAATCTAACTTTGAATAACAACTGTAACATTAATAATAATGCATCATGACCAAGTTAAGTTTATCTCAGGAATGCAAGTATACTTTCAAATTGGAAAATCTAGGAGTGTAATCAATCAACAAATTAAAGGAGAAAAATTCTAAGATAATCTCAAGAGATGAAAAATTCATAATATTCAACCAAATATTAATACTGCAAAATAGCAATGGAAGTAAACTTCCTTAACTTAATAAAGGTGTCGATTCCAAACATGTAGGAAACACTAAATGGCAAAATGGTACACACACTCCTTTTAAAACTATGAACACAAAGATATCTCATCACCACATCTGTTCAACATTGGTCCTAGTCATTTCAATAATAAAAGAAAACTAGATATAAATTATAGATATTAGAAAGGAAGAATCAAAAAAACTACTATTATTTAGGAAAAGATTGCGAGATGGTGGAGTAGGAAGTACCAGGAATCAGTCTCCCCACCTAGGCAATAATTGAACAGGTAGAATCTGTCTAATGTAACTGTTTTGGGACTCCAGAGTTTGTTGAAGCATTGCAACTTCTGGGGGAAGACTTCAGACAGTGAATTGTAGTTAATTTTGGTTAATTTCAGATCGCAGCACAGTAGCAGCAACCCATCCACTACCCCCAGCCACTAATAGGTAGTTGTGCCTGTGTTCCTCAAGCAGCTTGCACAAAGCTGTGGGAACTATAGGGTGGACAAAAAGAATCTGTGTTCTGATTGCTGATTACTGCTATCAATCACAGAAACACAAAAAAGGAAGCAGACAGCGTAGCTCCTACCCCCATTGTTGCAAGCCCCTCCCTCTCTGGCTAAAGTGTTAGCCAGGGTATTTAAAGGGCCAGCCACCCTTTTTCCCCTTCTACATTTTTTGCCTTTTTTTCTTTTGGGAGCCAGATATTAAAGAGTAAGACATTTGAAAAAAACTGCATACATGGGGAAAATTAGAAAGTGACCACACATGCCCAGGGAAAGGTTCAGAAGAGACCTAAGAAAACATTACATTTACACCTCAAGTTGATCCTCTGCAAGGAGACTGCCTACAACAAATAAAAACAAAAACAATAACAAAAACAGCAAATCCTGGTGAAGGTAAGAATCTGATATCCTTAGAGTTACTACATTATTAAATTCAAATGTCCAGTGTCCAACCAAAAAGATCACAAGACATACAAAGAAACAGGAAAGTATGACCCACTCAAAAGAAAAAATAAACCTGCAGTTCCTGAAAAAGGAATAATGGCAGATATACTAGATAAAGACTTTTTTAAAAATGTCTTTAAAAATGGTCAAAGAACTATAGGAAGACATGGAGAAAGTCAAGAAAATGATTTGGGAACAAAATGGAAATTAAAAGAGATAGAAAACCTAAAAAGAAAATGTAAAACAAAATGCTAGAGCTGAAAAGCACAATAACTAAAATCAAAAACTCATCAGAAGAATTCAAAAGCAAATTTGAGCAGGCAGAAGAATAAGTGAACTTGTAGATAGGAGAATGGAAATTATTGAGGTTGAAGAACAGAAAGAAAAAAAGATTGAAGAAAATTGAGCAGAACATGAGGGGACTGGGGACACAATAAAGCGGACCAGTATACACAAGATGGGAGTCCCAGAAGGAGAAGAGTGAAAGAGAAAAAGGACAGAAAGAATATATGATGAACTAATGCTTAAATGTCCCAAATTTGGTGAAAAACTTGAATACAAACATCCAAGAAGCTCAGTGAACTCTAAGAAGGTGAACTCAAGGAGAACCACACCAAGACACATCATAATCAAACTTACAAAGGCCAAAGGTAAAGACTCTTGAAAGCAACAAGAGAGAAATAAATCATCAAATACAAGGGATCCTCAAGATCATTAGCAGATTTCTCATCAGAAAGTTTGGAGGCCAGAAGACACTGAGCCCATATATTCAAAGTGCAAAAAGAACAAAAACCAAAAAACTATCAACAAAAACTGCCAAAACTGTCCTTCAAAAATGAAGGAGAAATTATGACAATCCCAGATAAACAAAAGTAGGTTTGTAACCACTAGACCTGCCCTGCTATAAATGCTTAATGGAATCTTGCAAGATGAAATGAAAGAACATAGGACAGTAATTCAAAGGTTTATGGCAAAATAAAGATATCGATAAAGGTGTATACAGGGGAAATTATAAAAGCTAGTATTATTGTAACAATGATTTATGTTTTGTTTGTTTTCTACATGACTGAGGAAACTAATACATTTAAAGAAAAAATCATTAGTTATAAAAGCTAGTATTACTGTAACATTTGTTTGTAAGTCCAAGTTGTATTTTCTACATAATTTAGGAGACTAATTCATTTAAAAGAATTATTTATGTGTGTGGGCACACAATGTATAAATGTATAATTTTGTGACATCAAAAAATAAAAGGAGGGGCGCCTGGGTGGCTCAGTGGGTTAAAGCCTCTGCCTTTGGCTCAGGTCATGATCTCAGGGTCCTGGGATCGAGCCCCGCATCAGGCTCTCTGCTCAGCGGGGAGCCTGCTTTCCCCTCTCCCTCTGCCTGTCTCTCTGCCTACTTGTGATCTTTCTCTCTCTCTCTCTGTCAAATAAATAAAATCTTTAAAAAAAATAAAAGGAGCATGAACAGAACTATAAAGGAGCAGAGTTTTTTTATATTATTGAAATTAAACTGGTATAAATTCAGATTAAAGTGTTATAACTTAAGGATGTTAAATGTAATACCCATAGCAACCACCAAGGAAAATAGCTATAGAGTATAAACAAAAGGATATGACAAAGGAATTTAAACATCTCACTACAAAAAAAAAAATAATTTAAACACAAAAGAAGACAGTAATGCAGGACAGAAGGGACAAAAAAAAGCTATTGGCATATAGAAAATAAATAGCACAATGGCAGAATAAGTCCCTCCTTGTAAGTAATTATTTTAAATTTAAATGAACTAAACTCCAATTAAAAGATAGAGATTGGTAGAATGGAGAGAAACATTGCAAGAAACTCATGTGACATTCAAAGACACAAGTTAAAAGTGAAAGGGTAGAAAAAGATATTCCATGCAAACAGTAAACAAAAGGTTGAGGAAGGAAGGGTTATGCTAATATCTGACAAAGTAGACTTAAATAAGTTATAAGAACCAAAGAAGAGCATTATATATTAATAAGAGATCTCATTAATATTTGGGCCATCTCCTTTCACTCATTTACCCAGAAGTGTGGCAGCATACAAAATTAGCTGAGAGAAGTACCATAGAAAACATTTTGCCCAACTAGAAAAATACTAATGAAGATGTATTTTTCCAAGGACTTAAGTAAACGCTAACAATCCATTACATATTCGTAATAGAATCTTTTTTCCCAAAAGATTCTAGTTAAAGTAATGGGAGTTACATTTGAATAACATCTAGATAATGCAAAAATGTAGATTTACTTTCACTAAACAAGATAGAAATTTTAAATATCTGGCTTATATTAAAAATTGTAGGTTGACTACTGGGTGTGATACATGAACAATGAATCTTGGAACACTGAAAAATAAAATTAATTGAAAAAAACCCCTGTATAAATAAATAAATAAATAATTGTAGGGTGAAAAATGTTTCTAATCTTTACCCTAGGGTAAAAAATGTTTTCAGATTATATGATTTGTAGGGTCCATTTCAAGTCTAAAATTTCAATGTGATTTCTGTAAAAGATAACTTTTCCCTAAGTTATTTTAGACCACATCACTTCATTATTTTTTACTTTACCTGGATTTCATTGCTTAAGTTCTTTAAACAGGGCAACTGTTTCAAAAGAAAATCTATATATATGGTTTAAAATGTTAAAAATCAGATTTTTAAAAGTATATCTCTGTGCTTAATAAAGAGGATTATGAAAGTTTTACTCCTCAAATATGTTCCTGAAGGGAATGACACCTTAGGAACCATGAAATAATGGTAAAAGGGAGTTCTGTGGTCATTACAGGATGTGTAGACTTCAATGAGAGTTCATTCTGAAAGCATATATAATATCGTGCTTCCTTCATAAGTATCATTTTATCACATTGCCCTATATTCATCAACATATTTGAATGAGATGGCATGATCTGGGAATTGACAGTGTTTGGCTAGTAAAAAATTAACTCTAGGAACTAATTAAAACAGGGAAACATGAAAAGCATGTAAAAGTTAAATGAGTTTATTTTTAAACTGGATACTATTTTTGTTAATATAAAGCAACTCTTTCAGGGGAACTGCTCTCTCCAATTTATGCATAGATTATTTGACAGACTTGTTGAAATATTCCATACCACTTTTGTACAGTAGAAATGAAAAACCCAAAGAATTCATATTTTCAAGACTGTTAGCACCTTCTCAAATTTCAAGATTTTATTCAATTTCTGTAGAGAAACATGGGCTTTATTTTTCTTACTGTTAGTTATTTATATAGTTCATTTTTACAAACATATTCTCAATATCTAGCAGCCTGCAATAATTGCATTTTCTTAAGGTCTTCTTGCATTTATCATTATTGTCACAATAATGCCTCTTGTGTCTGTGAATTGTCCTGAGTCTTTCCATATTCACAATCATGACAGGATCTTTTTTTTTCTATCAACCTTTTTTTACTTTTCTTCAAGAAAGATTGTATCAGTTCCTAAGTCTGTGACAACTTACATATCTGTTAAAGTGGGACATTATTCCTGTTATTTTAGACAACAATTAGGTGAAGCACAGAATATGATTTTGGGCTCATACATTGTTGTTTATTATTAGAAAAAAATTATATGACTAAGCAAAATAATCCTAAAACCAAAACAAAAATGATTTAAGCAAGGAAAGTCCCCATTCTCTTTCCCACTTCTTAAAAAACTTAGCATTCATATGCATGGATATTCTTTTTTGTTTATTGAGATATAGACATATAACATTCTATTAGTTTCAGGTGTACAAAAAATGACTCAATATTTGTATATATTGTGAAATGATCACCACAGTATGGTTAACATCTGTCATCATACATAGCTATAAAAATTTTTTTCTTGTGATGAAAGCTTTTAAGATCTACCCTTTTAGGATGAATATCCAACTTTTGTATCAACATAGACGGGACTAGAAGAGATTATGCGGAGTGAAATAAGTCAAGCAGAGAGAGTCAATTACCTTATGGTCTCACTTACATGTGGAGCATAAGGAAAATCATGGAGGGCATTGTGAGAAGGAAGGGAAGGGTGAATGGGGTCAATTGGAGGGGGTGATGAACCATGAGAGACTGTGGACTCTGAGCAACAAACTGAGGGGTTTGGAGGGGAGGGGGTGGGAGGTTGGGCGAGCCTCGTGGTGGGTATTGAGAAGGGCACATACTGCATGGAGTATGTATGTAACACTGAAAAAATAAAATAAAATAAATAAAATAAACATAATTGGAAAAAAAAAAAGATCTACCCTTTTAGCAACTTGCAAATATACAATATGGTATTATTAACTATGATCACCATGGTGTACATTACATCCTAAATGGATATTCTTGAAGGAAAAAAAGAAAACTACCACTTCTTTCTACTTTAAAGAATTTTAATTATTATATAATGATAAATATTACTAGTCTAAAAGAGTATAATGCAAATCTTGTCATCTACATTATTCAAAACAGGGCATCCCTCCAAGTTGGTCACAATTTAATAGGGGAGAAAGGGCTGTAGACCAACTATAATGTGATAAATGACATGTACAAAGGGTTGCTGCATTTTCTACTGAAATTAATATCTTTCAGGCTCCCAGTATAAATATATGAACCAATGATACCTTGAATGATTGTTTTCTTAACTATGTATTTTTTTCATCATATATAATCCATAGACCATTTTAATGGGCTAATTCAGTTTAATCTTAAATTCTATTAAATGCCTATTTCGTTTCTGCCATAAAAATTCTCTAGCTATTGAGGCATGTGGGTGGTTCAATCAGTTGAGTGCCCAGCTCTTGATTTCAGCTCAGGTCATGATCTCAGGGTTTTGAGATTGAACTTTGTGCCGGGGTCCATGCTTAGGATGTAGTCTACTTGTCCCTCTCCCTCTGCTCCTCCCCCCATTCACTCTCTCTCTCTCTCTCAAATAAATTTTAAAAATAATAAAAATCTTTTTAAAAATTCTCTAGCTATTGAGAGAAATGACAAAAGAAATATTAATAAATTTAATATTTTATCTAATAAAATCATAGAAAAGTTGGCAGTCCCCTTAGTGTCTATTTAGTCACTCATTCAACATATATTTATATAGAACACCTAGCATATGTCAGAAACCTTGATAGGCACTGAAGATACACCCAAGAATCACAAAGACATGGTCCCTGTCTTCCTAAAATTCAAAGTCAACAACCTCTCCAAATTTTTAGCTAAAATGAAGATTGCATAGACTCCCACACAGTTAATTAACACAGATTGCTATTATTGGAATAATTTTTATAATCAGACCCATTATAGTAAAATTTAAGAATATCAAAATAAAGGAAAACTTCCAGAGAGAGATAGCAGGTCACTCGCATATGAATAGATAATATTCATTTTAGAGACTTTAAAAACTTCTGCAAGAGGACAACTGAGTTGTATATATATTTTTAGTACTGAAGAGGAGGAAAATCTCCAAAGCTAGTATTTTGCACACTTATCTAGAATGTCATTTAAAGAAGAGAGTCCAATTAAAAAAAAATTTCTACCGGGCGCCTGGGTGGCTCAGTTGGTTGAGCAACTGCCTTCGGCTCAGGTCATGATCCTTGAGTTCCAGGATCGAGTCCCACATCGTGCTCCCAGCTCCATGGGGAGTCTGCTTCTTCCTCTAACCTTCTCTCCTCTCTCATGCTCTCTCTCACTTTCTCTGTCTCTCAAATAAGTAAATGAATAAAATCTTAAAAAAAAAAAAAATTTCTACCATTTAAGGCCTCAGAAACTTTGATAGACCTGGCACAAGGTTCAAACACCCTCTTTAAATAAGAAAAAAACAACTCTTGAGAACAATAATAGTAGGAGACTTTAGGACATCACTTTCAATAATGGATAGAATAACTAGATGGAAGACTAATAAAAAAAAGTACACCTGAACAAAACTGTGGACAAATTGGACCTAACAGACATACACAGATCTCTCCTTCCAGCAACAACATAATACATGTTTTTCTCAAGTACCCAAGGAATATTCTCCAGGATAGACTATATGTTAGGCCACAAAACAAGACTTAATATATATTAAAAGACTGAAATCATATAGAGTATCTTTTCCAATCATAATGAAACGAAACAAGAAATCAATAGCAGGAGGGAACCTAGGAAATTCATAAATATATAGACATTAAACAACAAACTCTTATATAACCCATAGGTCAAAGAAGAAATCATAAGGGAAATTGAAAAAAATCTTGAGAAAAATGAAAATAAAAGCATAACATAAACTTATGAGATGCAGCAAAAGTAGTGCTGAGTAGGAAGTTTATAGGTGTAAAATATTAAAGATGAAAGATCTCAAATCAACAGCCTAACTTTACAACTTATCAAACTAAAACAAAAAGAACAAATTAAACCCAAAGCCAGCAAAAGGAAGGAAATAACAAAGATTAGAGCAGATACAAATAGAGAATAGAAAAACAATAGAGAAAATGAAACCAGGAATTCTTAAAATAAAATCAACAAAATTGATTTAACTTATTTTAACTAAAAAAATAGATGGAAATAACTAAAATCAGAAATGAAAAGGAAGATATTACTACTGATGTTACAGAAATAAAAAGAATTTTAAGAGATTACTATAAACAACTGTACACCAA
>CM052813.1:25553261-25593505 GCA_028533885.1 Nasua narica
TCTTGGCTATTGTAAATAATGCTGCAATGAATATGGGAGTACCTAAATCTTTTCAAATTAGTGTTTTTGTTTTCTTCAGTAAATACCCAGAAGTGGAAGTCCTGATTGTGTGGTAGTTCTATTTTTAATTTTTTATTTTTCATAGTGGCTGCACTAATTTGAATTCCTACCAATAGTGCATAAGGGTTTCCTTTTCTTTAAAATTGTGGCTAACACTTGTTATTTCTTGCTGTTTTGAAAATAGGCAGTCTAACAGATGTGAGGTGATAGCTCATTGTGGTTTTTGATTTGCATTTCCCTGATGATTAGTGGTATTTTTCATGTGCCTGTTGGCCATCTCCTTTTCTTCTTTGGAAAAATGTCTATCTAGATTCTCTATCCATTTTTAAATTGGATGTTGGTTTTTTTTTGGCTATTGAACTGTATGTGTTGTGAATATTTTGGATATTAAACACTTCTCAGAAACTTTTTAATTTGATGTGGTCCTATCTGTACAGCAAAGTATATCATCAACAAAATGAAAAGACAACCAACTAAATAGGTGAAAATATTTGCAAATCATACATCTGATAATGGGTTAATATCCAAAATAAACAAATTTTTGTTTTTATTGTCTTTGCTCTTGGAGTTACATTAAAAAATATTATCACCAAGACCATAGTCAAGTAGTTTGCTTGTATTCTAGTATACTTCTTACTTGTATGCAAGGAACCTTTATATTCTTCTAGGAGCTTTATGGTTTCAGGTCTTGTATTCAAGTCTTTAATCTATTTTGTGTTTTGTGTGTTATATAAGATAGTAGTTTTATTCTTTTGCTGTGGCTGTATAGTTTCCCCGACACATTCATTGACATGACTGTCCTTTCTTATTGGATATTTTTACCTCCTGTGTCATAAATAAATGGGCCATATAAGTGTGGATTATTTGTATTTTGTCCCAGTGATCTATGTGTCTCTTGTTATGTAGTAGCATACAGTTCGATTGCTATAGCTTTGTACAACAATTTCAAATCATGGAGTATAATTCAGCTTTGTTGTTCTTTCTCAAGACTGCTTTGACTATTTGTGGTCTTTTATGATTCTATACAAATTTTAGGATTGTTATATTTCTATGAAAAATGTCATTGGAATTTTATAGGGATTGAATTGAATCTGTAGATTGCTTTGGATAGTATGTACATTTTAACAATATTTGTTTTTCTAAACCATAGAATGGAGTATTTTTCCATTTTTTTGTGTCTTCTGTAGTTTCTTTTTTAAAAAGATTTGTTTATTTAATCCACTGAGCATGGAAACTGATACTGGGCTCAGTCCCAGGACCCTGAGATCATGACCTGAGCCAAAATCAAGTTGTCCAGTCAACCGACTGAGCTACCCAGGTGCCCCTTCTGTGGTTTAGCAATGGCTTGTACTTTTTAGTGTCCAGGTCTTTTACCTCCTTGGTTAAATTTATCCCTAGGTATGTTACTCGTTTTGATGTAATTATAAATGAGATTATGTTTTCATTGCTGTTTCTGACAGTTTGTTGTTAGTGTATAGAAAAGCAACAGATTTTTGTTTATTAATTTTGTTTCCTGCAACTGTACTGAACTTATATATTCTAACAGGTTTTTTTGTTTGTTTGTTTTTGTGGAGTCTTTAGTGTTCTCTATATGCAATATTATCTCATAGGCAAACATTGACAGTTTTCTTCCTACTTTCCAATTTGGATTTCCTTCCTTCCTTTCTCCCTCCCTTCCTCCCTCCCTTTCTCCCTTCCTTCCTTCCTTCCTTCCTTCCTTCCTTCCTTCCTTCCTTCCTAATTGGTCTACCTAGGACTTCTAATACTATGTTGAATAAAAGTGGTGAGAGTGAGCATTCTTGTCTTGTTCTTGATCTTAGAGGAAAATTTTTTTATCTTTCACCATTAAGTATAATATTAGTTTTGGCTTGTAACATGGCCTTTATTATAATGAAGTACTTTTCCTCTCTACTTACTTTGTTGAGAATTTTTATCATAAATGGTTGTGGAATTTTGTCATCTATTGTGATCACGTGATATTTATTCTTCATTTTGTTAATGTGGTTTATCAGGTGATTGATTTGCAGATTTTGAACAACATTAACATTCCATCCTTGCATCCCTGGAATGAAACCCACTTGATCATGGTGTATGATCCTTTCGATGTATTTTTGAATTGACTTTGCTGATATTTTTTTGAAGATTTTTGCATCTATGTTCATGAAGGATATTGACTTTTAATTTTCCTTTCGTATGGTGTCCTTTTCTGGTTTTGGTATCAGGGTAATGATGGACTTGTAAAATGAATTCTCTCCTATTTTTCAGAAAAGTTTGAGGAGGATAAAAAAGAAAAGAAAAGCTTAGGGAGGATTTGTATTGACTCTTCTTTGAATGTTTAGTAGAATTTGCCACTGAACTACCTGGTACTGGACTTTTGTGTGTGGGATGTTTTTGATTACTGATTCAAAAATCAGTAGTAATTCATCTGACTAGTAATTGGTCTATTCACATTCTCTTTTTCTTTATGATTCAGCCATAGAGGGTTGTAGTTTTTAGAAAATAGCCATTTCTTTTACGTTTTCCAATTTGTTAGCACATAATTGTTCATAGTACTCTCGTGATTCTTTGTATGTATGTGGCATCAGTTGATAACATCTCTTTCATTTCTGATTTTATTTGAGCCCTCCCTCTTTTTTCTTGGTGAATCTAGCGAAAGTTTTATCAGTTTTATATTTTCAAAGAAGCAGCTCCTAGTTTTACTGATTTTTTTTTATGTCTTTTTAGTCTCTATTTTATTTATTTCCATTCTTATCTTTGTTATTTCTTTCTTCTACTAACTTTGAGCTTTGTTTGTTCTTCTTTCTATTCTTTGAGGTGTAAAGCTAGGTTGTTTATTTGAGATTTTTCTTATTTTTGGGGTGAGGCATAGATCGCTGTGAAATTCTCTCACAGAACTGCTTTTTTGCATTCTATATATTTAGTATGTTTTATTTCCATTTTCATTTGTCTCAAGGTATTTTTTTTATTTCTCCGTTGACCCTTTGGTTGTTTAATAGCATGTTGTTTATTTTTTTTAATTTTTACTTAAATTCTTTTTAGTTAACATACAGTGTAATGCTGATTCCAGGTGTACAGTATAGTGATTCAACACTTCCGTACAATACCCTGTGCTAATTACAGTAAGTGCACTCCTTCCCCATCACCTATTTAACCTATGCCCCATCCACCTCCCCTCGGGTAACCATTAGCTTGTTCTCTAAAGTTAAAAAGAGTATTTTTCTTGATTTACCTCCTTCTCTTTTTTTGTCTCCTTTACTTGTTTGTTTTGTTTTTTAAATTCCACATATGAGTGAAATCATATGGTATTTGTCTGTCTCTGACTTACTTTGCTTAGCTTAATACTGTCCAGCTCCATCCATGTTGTTGCAAATGGCAAGATTTCATTCTTTTTTGTGGAAGAGTAATACTCCATTATATATGTGTGTGTGTGTGTATGTGTGTGCGCGCGCACATGCGTGTGTGCACGCACACGTGCACATGTGTATGTGCATGTATACATGTGTATATGTGTGTGTGTATGTTTCCATAATTTGACTATTGTAGATAATACTGCTATGAATATCAGGGTACATTTATCCCATTGAATTAGTATTTTTATATTTGGGTAAATACCTAGTAATGCAATTGCTGGGTTATAAGGTAGTTCCATTTTTAAGTTTTTGAGGAACCTCCATAATGTTTTCCAGAGTGACTGCACCAGTTTGCATTCCCACCAACAGTGCAAGAGGATTCCCTTTTTCTATATTCCCACCGACATCTGTTGTTTTTTGTGTTATCGATGTTAGCCATTCTGACAGGTGTGAGGTGATTTTGTAGTTTTGATTTGTATTTCCCTGATGATGAGTGATATTGAGCATCTTTTCGTGTGTCTGTTGACCATCTGTATGTCTTCTTTGGAAAAATGTCTTCATGTGTCCTGCCTACTTTTTAATTAGATTATTTGTTTTTTGGGTGTTGAGTTTTAGAAGTTCTTTATATATTTTGGATACTAACCCTTTATCAGATGTCATTTGCATATATCTTCTCCCATTCCATAAGTTGCCTTTTAGTTTTGTTGATTATTTCCTTCAGTGTGCAGAAGCAGTTTATTTTGATGAAGTCCCAATAGTTTATTTTTGCTTTTGTTTCTCTTGCCTCTGGAGATATACCTAGAAGAAAGTTCCTAAGGCCAATGTCAAAGAGGTTATGTCCGTGTTCCTCTCTAGGATTATTATGGTTTCAAGTCTCACATTTAGGTCTTTAATCCATTTTGAATTTATTTTTGTGTATGGTGTAAGGAAGTAGTACAGTTTCATCCTTTTGCATGTTGCTGCTCAGTTTTCTGAACACTATTTATTGAAGAGACTGTCTTTTTCCCATTGGATATTCTTTCCTGCTTTGTTGAAGATTAGTTGACCATATAGTTGTGGGTTTGTTTCTGAGTTTTCTATTCTGATCTCTTGATCTGTGTGTTTGTTTTTGTGCCAGTACCATACTGCTTTAATCAGTACAATTTTATAATATAACTTGAAATCTGGAATCGTCATGCCTCCAGCTTTGCTTTTCTTTTTTTAAGGTTGTTTTGACTATTCAGGGTCTTCTGTGATTCCATACAAATTTTAGGATTTTGTGGTAGCTCTGTCAAACATTCTATTGGTGTTTTGATAGGGATTTTGTTAAATGTGTAGATTCCTTTGAGTAACATAGACATTTTAACAATATTTGTTCTTTTGATCCTTGAGCATGGAATGCTTTTCCATTTGTTTGTGTCATCTTCAGTTTCTTTCATCAGTATTTTATAGTTTTCAGAGTACAGGTCCTTAATCCCGTTGTTAGGTTTATTCCTAGGTATCTTATTGCTTTTGGTGCAATTATAAATGGGATTGATTCCTTCATTTCTCTTTCTGCTACTCCATTATTGGTATATAGAAATGCAATAGATTTCCATATGTTGATTTTGTATCCTGTGGCTTTACTGAATTAGTTTATCAGTTTTAGCAGGGTTTTTTTGGTGAAGTTTTTAGGTTTTTTATATGTAGTGTCATGTCATCTGCAAATAGTGAAACTTTTACTTCTTCCTTGCCAATTTGGATGCCTTTTCTTTTTGTTGTCTGTTTGCTGTGGCTAGGACTTCCAGTACTATGTTAAATACTGTTGAGAATGGACATCCCTGTATTTTCCTCATCATAGAGGAGCTCTCAGTTTTTCCCCACTGAGGTTGATGTTAGCTGTGGGTTTTCATATATGGCCTTTCTTATGTTGAGGTATATGTCCTCTAAACCTATCTTCTTGAGGGTTTTTATCATGAGTAGCGCTTGATTAATCTCTACGTATTTGTGAATTTTCGAGTTTCCTTTTTGTAGTTGTTTTCTAATTTCATATGTTTGTGGTTGAAAGATGCTTAATATGATTTCAGTCTTTTTAAATTTATTAAGACTTGTTTTATGTCCTAACATATGGTCTATACCAGAAAGTGTTACAGGTGCACTTGAGAAGAATGTATATTCTGCTGCTTTGGGATCAAATATTCCACATGTATCTATTAAGTCTGTCTGGTCTAATGTATCATTTAAGGTACAACATATATTTGATAAGTTCCACTTTTTTAATTTTTTTACTATTCTTAACAATTGATTTACTGTTTGGGGGTGCCTGGGTGGCTCAGTTGGTTAAGTGTCTGACTCAAGATTTTGGCTCAGGTCACGAACTCATGGATCATCAGATTGAGCCCCAGGTCGGGCTTCATGCTCAGTGGGGAGTCTGCTTGAGATTCTCTCTTCTGCCTCTTCCCCCAGTTGTGCACATGTGCACATGCTCTCTCTCTCTCTAATAAATAAATCTTTAAAAATGTTAATTGATTTACTGTTCATTTTATTGTTTTACTTATTTTTTTTGTCATTTCAAGATGACAAATACTTGTCATTTCCATTTTCATCCCTTACATACTTTTTTTTGTTTAATTGAAATATTTAATATTTATTGCTTTGCTGTCCATTAATTTAAGTGATATTGGTCTATAATTTTCTATTTTTAAAGAATGTCTGGTTTTGGTATAATTCTTATGCTGCTTTTCTAAAAAAATATTTAGATAAATCCATGACTAGAATGGATTCTAAACTTAAATTCCCATATGTTAAATAGCCACAGCATTGCAAAAGGAAAAGTTATCAATGATACATAATAGTGTTTAAATTAATTAGGTTTGACATTTTTGAAAGAATTAACAATATAGAGGTAATTATAGGGAATATTTTTTAGAACTTTGCGTTATATAGCAAAAATTTCAATTTTATGATCTGTAATTTCTCTCTATATAAAGGTACATATTATTTTTCACTTTAATATCTTACATCCTCCTTTGGGAGACCTTTGCTTTGGTCCTGTTTGTCTGTTGTTGTTTTTTGAATATACACTGCTGTTCCTAACCTGGCATCGACATGCATGGTTGCATTTATTATTTCATTTATCACTTGAGAACACCTTTGTTTTCTAAGCGTGATAAAAGGTCTGGAGTTACAGTGGTAAATGAGAGCTATATGTCTCATGGTTATGGACTTTCTGATATATAAGGGTGCTTACAAGTTTCGGAATTAGACAGAACATGGGTTCAAATACTTATTTTGCCACCTAATAGCAATATGATCTTGGGTATGTTATTTAACATCTCTGCACCTCAGTTTTTTCATCTCATCTCATCCTCTAGAAAGGAAATAGTAAATGTTTCTACTTGATAGCATTTCTATGTAAAG
The DNA here is from genome assembly GCA_028533885.1 of Nasua narica. Lineage (NCBI taxonomy): Eukaryota > Metazoa > Chordata > Mammalia > Carnivora > Procyonidae > Nasua > Nasua narica. The sequence continues at coordinate 25,560,050 of CM052813.1, forward strand.
TCCTTGAATTAATATTTGTCAACTACTTTGCACAGCCCTTGGCACACAGAAAGTACTCAATAATGGTATAGTAATTATTGTGAATGCTATAACTATTTCTACCATAAAAATCATTGCACAGGAAATCCATCTTTGGGTATTTTGTACAGTCCACATCACATCATTTTTTGAAGGCTATAGTGCATGAAGAATCAAACTTTAAAAGCATGCCTTTCAATAATTGAGATAGATTTGTTGAAAGAGATAAAAGTTATTCAGTATTCTCTGGTTGAATGATTAAATGTGGCCTCTGTTGATTTTAGTAATATTTAAGTGAGCAAATTTTAGTTCTGTTTGTATTATATTTTAGATCTAGTTTTATAAAATTGTTTCTTAGCTTCAGAATAACAAATAGAGTTGCTTTGTGTGCAGTGATTTAGCAACTGGACACTGCTTTCCATTTTATTGTTTTGGCATCTTTTGCTTAAGTAAGGCTTGTTAAATGAAATATTATTCACAGCATGGCAGTAAATACTTTACATTCTTCTTTTATACTTTCTCTGGATTTTGTAAGTGGCGTAACTCAGTTTGCTGACCTCTTTTAGTATTAAAACAAGTTACTGAACCATTTTATTTACCTTTTGCAATTTCAAAGACCAATAATAAGAAATGTCTTAATTTTAAAACTTTTTAAATCCTAGGGCTGATTCTAAGAATCTTTAGATTCATTGCCAACTTTGATGAATGATACCTGAAGTGAAAAACAGCTCAAAGTGTGCAATGGCGTTTGGACCCATCATTTTCATTTGTAATATACAAAAATGGGGGGAGGGGATGAGACTGTACTTGGACTAAGCACTCGGGTCCCAAAGTTTGTATTTTTGAAGGTATGGGAATAATGAAAATCATAGGATAAACTCTAAGCCAAAAGGCAAAAGTATTTGAGATGAATCAAGTATGACAAGAAAGTATTTATGTGTGTTTGATGATGAGGTGGAAAGAGGAACTTGCACATTGAGTAGGTTAATCTTCTGTTCTTTTTTTCTTCTTTCTCTTTCCAAAAGAGTCAGATTTGACTTCTTACAGCTGACAAATGTCCTACCTGAAATATTTCACAGAAGAGAGAGCAGGATTTAGACTAGTATTGTGTTATTTAATTTTTTGCTAAACTGAAAATTTTCCATATGTTTAATTGGCTCATCTTTATTAAGCAGGACAAATATAAAACTTTAGGGAAGAAACTTGTAACATTATTCAATATAATAGCTCAGAAGTAGTAACAACAGTGAGAAATAAAAACATTAAAAATTAAAATGGGTGATGATAACAGGATTTGGGGTTAGTTTACAGGGAAGATCAGTGAAACCTCAACATTCATTCAAGACTAAACAGAGACATATTGTTAATCTTGATAAGGACTTCTTTGGTTGGAGGGATTAGGACAGAAGTCATTTATATGAATTCAAAAGAACAGGAGGAAAGTAAGTAAAAGCAGCAAGTATTGATAACTCCTGAGAATCATTGCTAGAAACGCAATAAAGTAATAAGGGATAGCTAAAGAAAGATGTAAGGTTAATAAAGGGTATTTGGGGTATTGTTTTGGTTTTTTTTAACCCTGGGAAATATTAGGACTTACTGATTTATGGATGGATATGGTCTATTAAAAAGCGAAAGTTAGATACGTAGGGGAGATTCGGGACAATTTCTCCAGCACTGACTTTAGGTTGACAAGAAGTGATGGCAGCCACTGTATAAGTTTAGAGTTTGTCTTTCAATAAGAACATGGTTAGTTGATCCATGCTAATGTGTAGAAGGGCAGAATGTATGAAAATAAATATAGACCGATTACTGATCCAATGAGAAAAGAGGGGATTTCTTCTAATTGCTTCAATTTTTTAATGAATTTTCAAGGTCTTCAACTGAAAAGTATCTGAGAAAAGGAGAAAGGAATTGTACTAGGGGTGTAAAAAGGAAAGAGAGCTTCAGAAAACCATATATTTCAAGGAAAAAACCTGCCTACTTTACATATTTATATTACCCACTTGACTCTTGAAGTTATTATTTTCTTGAAGTTTTATTTAAGTCCTGATTAAACTCTTTTCTCTGTTTGGGAGAATTGTTTCTCTCTTACCTCTCACCTCCTTTTGGGGATGGGGTATAAAAACAGTTCTTTTTTTGGACAAAGTTAGATATCTGTTTTATTCTAAGAAAAAGATAACAAAATATTTTTTGGCAGTCTTTTATATCCAGAAATATCCAGTCACCAAGTTATATTGATTCTTACTCATTGCAGTGTCAAAAATTAAAGAAAAGGACTATTGATATTCCTGGTTTCACTTTTTTTCATTTTTTACAAAAATATATCATAATTTTGTTTTTCTTCTTCTTTTAGATGTTCTTAATAGTTGCTCCTCTTTCTGTCCTCTATAACTGGAGGGATGAATTGGACACCTGGGGATATTTCAGAGTCACTATTTTACATGGTAACAAAAAAGACAACGAACTGATTCGTGTAAAGCAGAGGAAATGTGAAATTGCTCTAACAACTTATGAAACGCTACGTTTATGTCTGGAGGAACTTAACAGGTAATGGGAATAATGGGAATGAGTGCATTAATATTCTGTTTACACCCATTATCTTTATCCCTTTATACTGTGATTTTTTTTAAAAGTTCTAAATATTCCTTAGTATAATTTCATTTCATTTCAGAATTATTGAAATAGTTTATAATAATTTATTCTCTAAAAAGGAAAAACCTGTGGGGTGGCTGGTGGTTCAGTCAATTAAGCATCCCACTCTTGAATTTGGCTCAGGTTGTAATCTCAGGATCATGGGATTGAGCCCCATGTCATGCTCCATGTGGGCATAGAGTCTACTTAATATTCTTTCTCTCCCTTTCCTTACCCCTCAACCCTGTCTCAAAACAAAACAAACCCTGCATCAGATTTTATGCAGTCCATTCTTTTTCCCTTATTCCATCTCCAAACAATGTTAAAGAAGGGTAATACTGTCCTAAATTTTACCCATATATCACCTCTAAACTAAGCAATTTTCATGAATGATTTTAATTATGGGAATCTGTTATGAATGTTGAGTGGCAAAAAATACATATACATATTGAGAGTCAGGGTTCCAGGACTATAAGTACCCAAAAGAAATGAGCTGGCTTATGCACACCTGAGTCTTAAGATTTCAGTGGGACATCTAGAGCCATAACTATAAAGCCATGTGAATGTTATGATATGTAACAGAGGATATCTATTGCAGAGTGAGGAGAATAGTCAGGGAGCTTCCCAAAGAAGATGACCTACGAGCTGAGTAAGAATTGAAGTGTGAGTAAGAGTTGAAGAGGAAAAGGGTAATGCAGGAAGAAGAAGCAAAGAGCATTTGCAGAGTCCTTCAGCCCACAAACATCACAGCCCACTTTTGAATAAATGAAAGTAGTTCTGATGCTTTTGGTATCTCATGGCTGTAGCATACGTGTAAGAGGGAAGTGGCTGGGAGACAGCAATTGTGTGGTAAGCAAGGAATAGATTATGAAAGATATTGAAAGCTGCCTGGAAATTAGAAGTCTTTATTCTTAGAGTAGTAAAGTGCCCTAGAAATGGCTACTTTAAAATGGATTACTGATAAGCTAATAATAGCCTGCTCCTGTTTTATGGATGCTATCAAAAAGATAGGAGTAATCTGAGGTATGGAGAAATTAAGTAACTCACCAAAGCCTTCATGACATGAAATTTAAACTTTGACCAACTAACTCCAGAACCTGTGCTTTTATTTAATATTTTATATGGCCCCAAAAGATGTTCTGCACTTACATAAATGTAAGTGAGATATTCATTCATCATAGCATCAATCATATTTTAATTTTTAATCATCTGCCCTTTTAGACTGTGAGGACTTTGGTGTAGGGTAATTTCTGTATTTCAGTGCTTTTTACACTTCCAGCACATAATACTTGCTGAATAAATGTTTGTTAAGTAGTTATTTTCTGTGATTGTTACAAATATTAAATAAGAATTCTGAAGTGGAATTTCATAGTTGTATGTCCCAGATTTCTGTGTAAAGTTGAAAAATTAAATGTTACAGTGTTTGTTATATATAGTATTCTGTTATTTGTTCAAATGACTTCTCTTTGACAAATGTTCAAAATAATTTATATTTCATTTGAGTAAATAGTAAGTAATTCTGTTTTAGAGTTGCTGCAATCTGGTTTTTTTTTTTAATATAGTTGATATACATGTTCTGTTACTTTCAGGTGTACAACATACTGATTCAACAAGTTTATATGTTATACTATGCTCAAATATTAAGTAATTTTTGTGAGACTAGCACTCTGTGATAGAACAGGATTAAACATTGATCATAGAGAATCCAGAGTAAACACACTATATGAGTGAGCTATATCTCTTTTTGTTATTATTATATTTTGCTTCATTTTTATTTTTATCAGTTATATATATATATATATTATTTAAAGAGCCAAGTTCGAAAAACTGCAATTCACTCCTTCCTTCCACCTCTATAAACTGTTCTTCAGACACGACCACCTTCAATTCTTTTTTACTTATTTTCCTACTTTTATCTCCATATCTGTAAAGAATATTTTTATGCTATAACTTTTTGTTATATTTTATACGCTATAACTTTTTGTTTTTATTTTAGTATAGTTTAGTTTTAGTTTTCAGCACACCCGCTAATATCTTCTTAAGAAAATGAGGATTTTGCCCTCTTTTGCTTACTTTAGGGTGATTTGGCAGGACTATTTTATGGAGTAGGAACTACTATCTAGGAGATCTAATTGCTTCTTAGACGTGAACATTTACATAACTCTAATTTCCAGAGGCATCTGGTACCACCAATTTGTAGCTTTTTAAGATCTCAATAATAATATAAATCAGATTGCTTCTTGGCTCCCTCCACTACTGGCATAGGCTACTGCTTTCTCTGCTTTTGTAAGTTATCTTTTTCATTTTCTTCCCAGCCACTAAAATTTTGTGGTCGTTTTTCCTTTTTCTTTGTTCTTTTTCAACTTTATATTAAGAGATTATCAAACCTATAGAAAAATTGAAGTAACAATATATGAACATCTATATACTTGCCATCTATATTCACCAGTTGTGTGTGTGTGTGTGTGTGTGTATTCAAATGTTGGCAAAATATGTTAATACATGTGTGTCTATGTCTATATACGGTGGTGGTATTGAGTCGTTTCAATAGGTTGTATATAATGTGACAATATTAACTTTAAATATTTTAGCATAGATTTCCTAAAACTAATTATATTTTTTCTCATACCACATTATCAGTGTCACACTTAAGAAAATTAATAGCAATTAAAATTTCCTTACTTATCTTCAAAATACTGTTAAAAATCCAGTATTTCCAAAGCAGGGTTCAATAAATGTTCAAATGATGAATGTGTTGATTAAGTCTATTTCAACTTCACTTTTTTATTTTATGATATATTGAGGGGATCAGGCCAGTTGTCTTTTAGGATATCTCAAATATTAGATTCATCTATTTACTTTCTCAAGGAATTGTGTATTCCTTTAACATCTATATTTCTATAAGCTGATTTTGGTCTAAAGTCTTAATTAGATTCAGGTTAAACATTTTTTATAAGAATATTTCATAAATGAGGCTGTGGGCTTCATCTTATTTACTTCAGGAGATATTAATGTCAGGTTGTTTCACAATTAATGGTGCCAAGTTTGTCCTATAGGCTAAGGCAGTGGTCATCAGAGATTATAAAGTTATGTTTCTCCCTTTACAATTAGAAGTAATTTGTGGGGTGATACTTGGCCAGTATTTGAATATTCTGATCCTTCAGTCTTTTTGTTTACTGGTATTAGCATACAAAAATTATTCTTGCCTCAATTAGTTATTTTATTGGGTTTTGCAAAATAATGTTTTCCTAAATTTATCGTTTCTTGTACACTTATGAACTGGCATTCTCCTTTAATTAGGAATTAACTATAATATCAACTAAAAAATCAAGGCAAATTCTTGATTCTTTCAGACTAAGATGTTGGTGTAATGATCATCTACAATGATAGCAAAGTTTTCCTCCCATCTCCCCCTTTTTTGAGTGTCACTGTGGATTAATGGATTAATGAAGTAGATTTGACATACCATAGAATATACCCATTCTAAGTATAGAATGATTTTTAGTAAATTTATAAAGTTGTGATTATCACCGCAGTCCAGTTTCAGAACATTTTTATCACCTCAAAAATTTTTTGGTTCAAGTCGATCTGTGGTTCCATCTCCAGTTTCAAGCAATGCAATCTGCTTTCTGTCTCTATAGTTTTGCCTTTTCTGGAAATCTGATGTAAATGGAATCATTCATTATGTAGTCTTTTGTGTTTGGTTTCCTTTACTTAACATGATTTTGAGGTCCGTCATGTTGTAGCATGTTTCAATAGTTTGTTGCTTTTTATTGCTTAACAGTACTATTATATGTATATACCTCATTTTGTTTATCCATTCATCAATGCATGGACATTTGGATTGTTTCCAGTTTTGGCTGTCATGAATAATGCTGTGTGAACATTTACGTACAAGTCTTTGTGTGGTTGTAAATTTTCTTTCTTCTTCTTCTTCTTGCTTTTTTTTTTTTTTTTTTGACAGATACTTAGGAACGGAATTGCTGGGTGTTAGGATAAATTTAATTTTTTAAGAAACTCTCAAATTGGGGCGCCTGGGTGGCTCAGTGGGTTAAAGGCTCTGCCTTTGGCTCAGGTCATGATCTCAGGGTCCTGGGATCGAGCCCCACATCAGGCTCTCTGCTCAGCAGGGAGCCTGATTCCCCCTCTCTCTCTGCCTGCCTATCTGCCTACTTGTGATCTCTCTCCCTTCTGTCAAGTAAACAAATAGAATCTTTAAAAAAAAGAAAAAAGAAAAAAAAAAAACTCTCAAATTGCTTTAGAAAAGTAGCTACACCAAAAAAAAAAAAAAAAGGAAAAAGAAAAAAGAAAAGTAACTACACTTTCCCAAAAACAGTATATGAGGACTTGTTTCTCCACATCCTTGTCAACACTTGATATTGTCAATCTTTTTTTGATAGCCATTCAAATGGGTTTGTAGCAGTATCTTGTGATTATAATTTGCATTTTTCTAATGACCAAAGAGGTTGAGAATCTTCTATGTACTTATTTGTCCTTTGTATATCTTCTTTGGTTAAGTGTCTATTGAAATATTTTACTCATCTTTTAAATTGGATTGTTTTAACTTGTGTTGTTATAATAATTCTTTATATATTCTCTGTATAAGCTCTTTACCAGATTGCAATTTGCAAATATTTTTCTCCCAGTCTGTAGCATGTCTTGGATTTTCCTATGGTTTCTTTAGAAGAACAGAAGTTTTTAACTTTAATAAAGTTCAACTTATCAAAAATTTTTTATTAGTGTCGTATCTAAGAAATTTATACCTAACCCAGAATCACAAGATTTTTTTCCTATGTCTTATAAGTTTTAAAGTTTTAGATTTTATATTTAGGTCTGTGATCTGTTTTGAGTTTCTTTTTGTTTATGGTGTGAGGTAAGGATCTAAATTAATTTTTTTCCCTAGAAATTTTGGGGTTTTTATTTATTCAGTGTTTTATATTCAGTTATATTTATTATTCTTAATGATGCTCAAATTTTCAGTTAGTTTGGCTTTTGTGTCCTTTGGACATGCCCTTATTTGTCTATGGATATATCTGTGTTTTCTGGCTCTTCACTATTTCCCCTGCTGCATGTCTGAAATCAATCATTTGTCCATGGGACTTTGTTTTGTTTTGTTTTAGTGGACTGACTGCTATGGGTGCTCCTTGCTACTGGGGTAACAGTTGATTCTAAACCTTTTTAGCAGACAAAACTATGTAATACAACTTTTTAAAATCATAAGTTTATATTGACATTTTTTATTTAGATTTGACATTACAAGTGTTGCTTTTATGTTTCTCTAGTTTATTCTTTTTAAAAATCTTTTGTAATTTTAGGGATGTTTAAGTGAGTTTTTCATTCTACCATCATTAAACAGAATCTATGCCCTTTTGTCTCCTACATATTTTATTTTTATGGGTTGTCTAAACCCATGACCATTTAACTAATGGAGAATCCTATGGAATCATCAAAGAGTAAATAGGGGAAAAAAATCTATTACTTTGGTAGAGAAAGCTGCTCTCTAAAAATCATACAGAGTAGGAAAGAGAAGTTTTCTCAACATTTCCCCCCTTTTTTTCTCACTTTGCAGTCTGGAATGGTCAGCTGTCATTGTGGATGAAGCTCATAGAATCAAGAATCCAAAGGCTAGAATAACAGAAGTTATGAAAGCTTTGAAATGTAATGTTCGCATTGGCCTCACTGGAACCATTCTTCAGAACAACATGAAAGAACTGTGGTGTGTTATGGACTGGTGAGTGAAAACAATTTTTCCATTTTGGAAAATTTTTAATATTTCTTTAACTTAATGTCACCTTGTTTGCTAATTAATAGTTTCCAAAAAAAAATTGTGTCTGTTTATGTTCATGTTTGTCCCAAACACAGTATACAGAGTAGAGAGTCCCATTAATGCCTATCTTTATGTATTACTCTTGGTCCCTGAGGTAAATATCTGAATTTATTTACCAATTCTGTCATCTTATAGTTATTTACTGAAATGTGATAAAGAAAACACATTCTCTTTTCTTACATTTGTTATTGTTATCACTCATAAACAAGTGACTTAGTATATTTCTTAGAAGCAAAAGGAAGCTAGTGTGTTTCTTTTTAGATAATTTAATAAAGCTGTCATATTTTTTTTGTCTTATAAAGGGCTGTGCCAGGACTTTTAGGTAGTAGGATCCACTTCAAGAAGCAGTTTTCTGACCCAGTAGAACATGGTCAGAGACACACAGCAACAAAAAGAGAACTAGCCACTGGTCGAAAGGCTATGCAAAGGCTTGCAAAGAAGATGTCTGGATGGTTTCTCAGGCGTACCAAGACTCTAATCAAAGATCAGTTGCCTAAGAAGGAAGACCGGGTGAGAATTGCATTTGTTTAAATTATTAATTTATCATCATTTAATTATTAATTTCTCATGTTTTACTTTTTTCTGGAAAAAACTGTTTTTAAGAGGAAATCTATCTCCTGAGGTATTTTATGAATATAGTTTTTTGCCTTTTACTCAGTGTGTTAAAAATTATTATATGCAAGTTCAGAAAGCATTAATTAAGCTCAATCTAACAGGTTAGCTAACAGGTTTATCGTTAGTATACATTAAATTAATTTCTTTTATAAGAACACTTTTGGTATAATTCTTTCACACTGAAGAAAGAACTCTCCCTCTAATTTATTTTCTGTTCATATTTTCCCCTTCATATATTTTGCCTACTATCTATAGCCCAGTGTATTCTTTGAGACCTTAATAACAGCTATAGGACCACAGTGATTAAAAACTTTGTTTTATAATTTGTTTCTTTTAGAATGCTATCTATAGTTATACAACTAACTTAATTTGAAGAATTTTAAGAAAGTTATAATTCAATTCTGTCAATTGTTTAAAAATGTAGTGGTCTTCTTTTATAGTTTTTAATCTTGTGGTTCTTCTAACTCAGGTAATGGAATAAAGGCTCTATAAATTACTAAATTGAACAAAGCTTAGTTAATATACCAAATATGGGCTATCAAATACCCAACTACCAAATACTATCAAATACTCGCTAATCCTAGGATATTCTATTGATTATTACTCTAAAAAAATAGATTTGAAAGGAAAATATATGGATATACAAGTTGGGGAAATTGACTTTTTGATCTAAAGAAAATATTACTATTTAATTGTAGTACTTCAACCCCCACTTTTTAAAATATTTTGTGTAATTTTACATATATTATTTAGTTGTCTGTCCAATAGGGAGCAATAACTATAAATACTTGAAGAGCGAATTGTGCACAGAGTGTTTAGAGCTTGGGCTCTGAAATGAAATAATGTAGCTTGAATCCTGGCTCCCATACTTAGGAGCTTTGTGACCTTGAGCAATTTGCTAAGTCACCCAAACCTTGGTTTCTTTACCTGTTAAATAGGAATGATGATAGTGGTGTCCACCTTACATGGCTCTGAAGTATGTGGCATGTGAGAAGTGTGTAGTAAATGTTACTACGTGTTTAAGGTACTTAGGAATAAATTTAACCAAGGAGGTGAAAGACCTAAACACTGAAAATTATAAGATGAAAAAAATTGTAGAAGACACAAAAAAATGGAAGGATACCCATGTTTGTGGATTGGAAGAATTAATATTGTTAAAATATCCATACTACCCAAAACCATGTATAGATTCAGTGCCATCCCTATCAAAATTCCTATGGCATATTTTACAGGAATTTTTACATTCCTCCAATTTGTATTGGAACCACAGTAGATCCTGAAATAGCTAAAGCAATCTTGAGAAAGGAACAGCAGAGTTGGAAGGCATCACATTTCCTGATTTCACACTATGTTACAAGGCTATAGTAATCAAAACAGTATGGTAGTGGCATAAATACAGACACATAAATCAGTAGAGTAGAATAGAGAACCCATAAACAAACCCACACATATACAGTCAACTAATATTTGACAAGGGAACCAAGAATACTCAGTGAGTAAGAGAGGAAGATACTTTTTTCAATAAGTGGTGGTGGGAAAATTGGATATTTATATGCAAAAGAAAGCAGTTGTACACCTGTCTTATACCATTCACAAAAATTAACTGGAAGTGGATTAAAGCTTAAAACAAGTCATAATCTTATAAAATTCCTAGAAGAAAATAGGGAAAGAGCTCCTTGATGCTGGTCTTGGTGATGATTTTTTTAATATGACATGAAAACCAAGCAACAAAAGCAAAAATAAAGAAGTGAGACTATGGGGCGCCTGGGTGGTGCAGTTGGTTAAGCATCTGACTCTTGGTTTCAGCTCAGGTCGTGATCTCAGGGTCATGAGACCCGAGCTGAGCTGAAATGTGTCAGGCTCAGTGCTCAGTGTGGAGTCTGTTTTCTCCCGTTCTCTCTGCCCCTTACCACCCCTAACCCTGCTCACTCTCTCTCTAAAATAATTAGTAAATCTTTTTTTTAAAGAAGTGAGACTACATCAAACTTAAAAGCTTCTGTACCCCAAGGGTGCCTGGGTGGCTCAGTCATTAAGCGTCTGCCTTGGGCTCTGATCATGATCCCAGGGTCCTGGGATCGAGTGCTACATCAGGCTCCCTGCTCAGTAGGGAGGCTGCTTCTCCTTCTCCTTCTACTGTTCCCCCTGTTTGCGCGCTCTCTCACTGTCTGTCTTTGTCAGATAAATAAATAAATAAAATCTTAAAAAAAAGAGCTTCTATACACCAAAAGAAACAATCAACAGAATTTATCATTTTTTTGCAATATTCTGTTTTAGTGATATAAGCATATAAATATTTTTAAATAGATGGCTTTTCTTTTTTATTCACATTTTTCAAGATCTTATTATGGGTTTTATGACCCTGGTTACATACAGCTACATCTAGAAGACTTGTACCAATTTCCAGTGCTACTAGAAATATAAGGTAAATTATATCCTGCATAACTTAATGGCATGATTTTATCAAATTTTCTTCTTTTTCTGAATTTGGGCACAAAATAGAAACTTGTAGTTGCTTTTATGTGTATTTTCTTAATTCTTACCTTTACTAATCTTAGGAATTTATAGTAGGATATCAAATACAAATTGTAATACAAATAGTAATAAAGTTTTAAATTTTTTTCTAAGTTTTTAAGGAATTGAGTAAGTAGTATTCATACTGTTGTTCTAAAGTTTTCCCTTTTCTCCCTATCCATGTTTTTTTTTTTTAGAGATTTTATTTATTTATTTGAGGGGGAAAGAGAGAGAGAGAGAGAGCACAAGTAGAGGAGAAGGGCAAAGGGAGAGGGAAAGCAGACTACCCGCTAAGCAGGGAGCCTGATGTAGAACTCCATCCCAGGACCCTGGGATCATGACCTGAGCTGAAGGCAGACGTGCTTAACTGACTGAGCCACCCAGGCACCCCTCCTTATCTAGTTTTTTTTTTTTTTTTTTAAAGATTTTATTTATTTATTTGACAGAGAAAGTGAGAGAAAGCATGAGAGGAGAGAAGGTTAGAGGAAGAAGCAGACTCCCCGTGGAGCTGGGAGCCTGATGTGGGACTCGATCCCAGAACTCAAGGATCATGACCTGAGCCAAAGGCAGTTGCTCAACCAACTGAGCCACCCAGGCGCCCCTTATCTAGTTTTTTATTTGACCTAAACCGTAGTCATTTATTTGCGTGACGGGCTAATAGTATGAAACCCTGAAAAGACGCAGAATATATTTAGAAATATATAAGGAAATCACTTTTTTCATATTTTGATTCCTTTCAATTGAAAAACAAACCCTATGAGGTTTATTTGAAAATAAAGTTATTTATATAGTTTAGGATAGGGTGGGAGAAATTGTCATAATAATGTATCTAAAAGAAAATTAGTTTATAAGCAGTTTTCATTCTTATGGTCTTTAAAATCTGGTGTGCATTGTGATTATTACTGCTATAAAAAAGTACCAATAATTCTTCGTGTTTCATCTTGGCAGATGGTGTATTGTTCTCTGACAGATTTTCAGAAAGCTGTCTATCAAACGGTATTAGAAACAAAAGATGTGACTTTGATACTTCAGTCTTCTGAGCCTTGTAGCTGCAGCAGTGGCCGGAAAAGGAGAAATTGTTGTTATAAGGCAAGCATTTCTGGGTGGTATCTTCACATCTTGCTTTTGATTACATAGTTCTCTATTCTAGTGTCAGAGGTAAGGAGCAGATAAAGTAACTTTTCCTCAGTTCTTTAACTTGAGAAGCCGTAAGTTAATAAAAAGGAATAGTTTAAAAAAAAAAGGAATAGTTTTCAAAAGTATTTTATAATATCAAATAGTAGTCATAGCAAAATATATTCAAATATATTTTCAATAAACTGGGTTTTCAGTAGCTCTCAGAAACTAGTAGCTTCAATTTGATATCCTCCCTTTCAGCTTTTATTGGGAAGTAGCCTACTTTATCTTGAGACTTCATCTTATTTTCAGAAGTTTCTCCTTATACCCCTTAATAATAAGCTTAGTCCTTGATAGTGGGTTTAGAATACTATTCTGATAGAGTGTTAATTAATCGAAATTGTGTATTGGTATAATAAAGTATTTTATTTAGCAACAAATATTAGTTTGTATTTTTTAACCTTCTATTTATATTCCTGCCCTTTTTTTCCACCTATTTTATTATCAAGTTATCTGTCAAATACCCATGTACATAGTGGGTATTATGAATAAATATTTATCTACATTGATATTTATTTCGTCTCTCATTTGTTTTGCTGTTTTTAAACACGTTACTTTTTCATAATAGCACAGTTTCCTCGGACACCTTGGAATATAAGGGAGAGGACAGTAAAGGGACAGTGAAGTATGATCCTGCCCCCGTGCCATTTTTTATTACCAGGAACCTCTTACGGGAGCATTCTCTATCACTATATATCATGAGGGTAGATGCTTTCTGGAATGAGGACTGTCTTCCCTCTTTTATTAAAAACATCACCAAAAGTATGAGTCCACATTGATTCATGGATATTTTGCGTGACGGTTGACCATCATTTTCTCAGAATATATTGTGCCAGTAGTGACCAGATGATAAACATTAGTGTAAGCAATAGAGTTTATGAAGTCAGTAGTTACATAGACATGTTCCTTGCATGTTTTTATTTTCTCTTTTTTCTGGTTACAGACCAATTCACATGGTGAAACAGTGAAAACTTTGTATTTCAGTTACCTTGCTGTCCTTCAGAAGGTAGCTAACCATGTTGCACTGCTGCAGTCTGCTAGCACCTCCAAACACCAGGTTTGAGTGCGCTTTTTACATTTCTTTCTGATGCTATTTGGTATAAAGATTTTATATTTGCTATAAAATGCTGTAGCCAAGTATCTTTAACTTATTTTTGTATGCAGTTGAAGAGGAAACTAATTTGTTCATTTTTTAACATAGGTGTCAAAGGAGTATATGCTCTTACGTTTTTTTAAGAGAAAATTAAAGCCTGAGTTAAAATAATAACTCTTTTTTTATGCCTCTGGTAGTGTTGCTGTCTTTGTTTTCCTAACATGTTTTGATATAATTACTAAGGTATTTGATGAGTCGGTCTTATTACATTAATAGTGTATCTAACTCCATTTATCCAACCTACTGGATTAAAAGGCACTTACAATAATCTGTATATTAAACATTAGGACTATTTCCCAAATTGGCAAAAATCAGCAATTTCAAAGTTTAGACATAAACGCAATCATTTACTTTGATGATTTCAATTGTCTCTTATTATAGAGCACAATATAAATTAAAAAAGGTATTCTTTAAAGCTTATTTATTTATTTATTGTTTTTTAAGGATTTTTATATGATTTTATATTTTCTTTTTGTGTTATAGTCTTCATGCTGCTCAAATATAATTTTAAAACCTAATAAGCACTTAATATTGTTCTTTGATAGTACTGTTTGCTCTTTGGGAAGTATTTGATTCCTTGGTTTAGAGATTATAAAAGAATAATGATAAAATGATTAGTCCTATCATTATCTCAGAACTCATCAAAGCCATATATGATTAACATCACTTTAAGGTTTTCTTTTTTTTTTTTTTTTTTTTTTTTTACTTTAAGGTTTTCTAAATTATTAGTCTGACTCAGAGAAGACAATGTCTTCAAAGTAATATATTCCTTCTAAATAGAATTTTTTCATCAACAATCTCAATTTTATATAGATATAAATGTGTTAAGTTGAAATTTCTTTTATCTTTTCCTCCTAAGGAAACACTTATCAAAAGAATATGTGATCAGGTGTTTTCCAAGTTCCCAGATTTTGTGCAGAAAACCAAAGAGGCGGCCTTTGAAACCCTTTCTGATCCAAAATACAGTGGGAAAATGAAGGTAAGTGCTCTTCTTTCAGGCTGCACACACGTAAGGGTGATATATAAAGTATTTGTCAATGGTATGACAGGGACAGAGACCCAATCATTCAAAAGAAACTGTGGCCAAAGACAACTGATGTAGCCTTATCAGCATTTACTAGCTTACAATGAGCCACGCATGCAGTAGGTTCTCAATTCGTGTTTACATCAAATATACTTCAGACTTTCCTTATTGATGTATGAGATGTACGCCCTCTTAAAAATGTATGCTGTTGCCACATATATAACAGCTTTTCTTCAAAGGTTTGAGATTATCGACCAGAAATATAAATTCTAATTCCAAATACAAGGATAAGGATAGGCAATAGCTCAGAATTAGAGAATGAAACTTCTTAAAGAGTTCAAGGTAGACAAGACCTCTATGTCTAGACTGAATTTTCTGCCTCTTGTTTTTACTTGCCAGTCTATGATTGGAAAATTGCTAAGTCTCAGTTGTTGTATACTAGGAAACTAACCTGTAGATGCTGCTGTACTAAGGGAGGGTGGGAAAGGTAAGGCTAGGTTCTCCAGCCAAGCCATTCATTATTCAGGCCTCTGGGCATTGCCTGTGACAGCTGCATGAATTGCTAATAGCGTCCAGCCTTTTTGCAGTCACTTTGTTTAACTCTTTAGTAACTATCAAGAATCTTTATTTACAGATTCAGAGATTATTACCAAACAATTCCCAGCATTATGTTGGTTTTTTTTTTTCAAGATTTCATCCATTTATTTGACAGAGAGAGAGATTACAAGTAGGCAGAGAGGCAGGCAGAGAGAGACGGGGAAGCAGGCTCCCCGCTGAGCAGAGAGCCTGTTGCGGGGCTAGATCCCAGGGTCCTGGGATCCTGACCTCAGCCAAAGGCAGAGACTTTAACCCACTGAGCCACCCACGGGCCCCTGCATTATGGTTTAATTAAGAAGAAAGTAAGTTATTTCTTTTGGCTAAATAAATAAGAAATAATTTGAAGTAGTCAGGTAGGTGGTGGTTTTCTTAAAATCCTGGAAATATTTTTAGCAGTTAATCTACATAAACTCATAGTTTACTTTGCTTGGACCTCTAAATTCAATGAAATAAAATAAAAACAAAAAAGATTACCTTAAAAACTTGTGCATGTACTTTTTTATTGAGATAAAATAGACATGTAACATTATATTAGTTTTAGGTAAAACTAAATTTGATTTGATATGTGTATATGGCAAAATGATTATCATGATACGTTTAGTTAATATCCATCACAACACATAGTCTTTTTTATTGTGATGAGAACTTTTAAGATCTACCCTCTTAGCAACATTCAAATATGTAATACAGCATTGTTAATTTAGTCACCATGCTGTACATTAAATCCCCAGGACTTATAACTGGAAATTTGTACCTTTTGACCACCTTCACCCAATTTGCCTGCGTTCACCCCCTGCTTCTGGCAACCACCAATCTATTCTCTGTACTTACAAATACAGGCATTTTTTTTTTTAGATTTCACATATAAGTGAGATCATAGGGTATTTGTTTTTCTCTCTCTTATTTCATTTAGCATAATGCCCTTCATGTTGTTGCAAATGACAGTATTTCCTTTTTTTCTGTCTCAATATTCCATTATATATATATATATATATATATATATATATATATCACATTTTCTTCATTCATTTATATGTCAACAGACGCTTACCATTTTTTCCATGTCTTGGCTATTGTAAACAATGTAGAGTAAACATGGGGGTGCAGATGTCTTATTGAGGTCTATTTCATTCTTTTGCATGAGGCTATTCAGTTTTCCCAGCACTGTTTATTGAAGAGACTGTCTTTTCCCCCACTGTATATTCTTAGCTCCTTTGTCATTAATTAATTAATTGACTGTACATGTGTGGGTTTATTTCTGGCCTTTCTGTTTTGTTTCATTGATCTGTATGTCTGTTTTATGACAATAATATACTATTTTGATTACAATAACTTTGTGGTATAGTTTGAAATCAGGAAGTGTGATGCCTCTAATTTTTTGCTGTTTCTCCAGATGGCTTTGACTATTTGGGGTTTTTTGTGGTTCCATGCAAATTTTAGTATTGTTCTATTTCTGTGGAAAATGCTATTGGAATTTTGGTGGGGATTGCGTTGAATCTATAGATGCTTTGACAGTATGACATTTTACAACATTAGTTCCTAACCTATGAACACTGAATACCTTTTTATTTATTTCTGTCTTCTTTAATGTCTTATAGTTCTCAGTGTCCAGGTCTTTCACCTCCTTGGTTAAATATTCTTAGTTACTTTATTCTTTTTGATACAGTTGTAAATGGGATTGTTTTCTTAATTTCTTCTTCTGGTATTTCCTTATTAGTACACAGAAATGCAATGAATTTTTGGAGACTGATTTTGTATCATACAACTTCATTGAATTTATTAGTTCTAACAGTTTTTTTCATGGAGTCTATAAGGTTTTCTGTACATAAGATCATGCCATGTGTAAGTGGGACAAGTTTTTCTTCTTCCTTTCCCATTTATTTCTTTTTCTTGCCTAATTGCTCTGGCTAGGATTTCTAGTACTATGTTGAATAACAGTGGCAAGAGTAGGCATCCTTGTCTTGTTCCTGAGCTTGGAGGGAAAGCTTTCAGTTTTTATCAGTGGGTGTTATGTTGGCTGTAGGCTTGTCATATATGGCTTTTATTATGTTGAGGTATGTTTTCTCTATATCCACTTTGTTGAGAATTGTGTATTTTTAAAATAAGTCTGTGTTAGTGAGAATATTCTATGATTTATTATTATAATAAATAATTCAAACCTAACAATAGTAAGCTTCCTAACAAACAGTAGTCAATCTATTAATCTATTTTTGTCATCCATTTTACTGACTTTATTTTTAAATAAAACAATATAAAAAGCTCAATTAATTTGGAACTGAGCACTTATTATCTCTTATTTCCCAGGCCAGAAATCACAGCCTCCTGTGAAAACTCTATTATCTATTGTTATATATTTAAATTGCATTCAGTATGACTCTTCATTAAATAGTTACTCTTGATATTAAATGGAATTTTATAACTCTACATTTTATATTCTTATATACTCAACATTTGATTTAAAATGTACTATTGGAGTTGTCTGATTAAAATAATTATTACATTTATTTTTTGTTATGATTTTTAGAAGGGAAGAAGCAAGCATGAATTGTTGCTAGAGGCTGAGTAGGTGTCTGCATATGTGAAAGAAGTCTGTAATTTATTTGTTTTGTGAGAGAACACCAAGACAGAAACTGATAATAATAATCTAGGGTTATATTTTTAAGATTGTGTTTCATCATCTGATTATTAATATCATCTGGTGAATTAGTGATACAAAATGTTTAGGCATATAACCTATTGCCTGTGGGGAGAGTTAAGAAATCCAAGTTGCATGTATGTCTTGAATTCAGGTAATAAAAGATACTAGTTCTGCTTCTCTTATTATACATCAGCCTGCATCTGTAATTTATTTGTTGATGTAATGTTCATTGTAGCCTTCATACCCTCAAAACTACACTCATGAACTCAAACTCTTTGTGAAGGTCTTTTTTTATCTCAACTATTATTCAGCTGGATGGTCACAAGTTGAACTTACTTCCCTGATAAGGATCCTCATTTTCCCTTCCCTTGGGAAATACCACAGTGCCACTTACTGTGAGAGGGTGGGGAAAAAAGACTTAGGAAACCCAATTTAGTGCTGTTGGGATCAAATAGGGGTCATGTTCATCTCTAGGTCTGACTGATTTGAGAAAAGTCAGGCCCACGATTTCTTAGCTGTAAACATTGTTATTTACAATACTCTTTGGTATTTACCCAAATGAGTTAAAAATTTGTGTTCACCCAAGAGCCTGTACACAGATATTTATAGCAGTTTTATTTATAACTGCCAAAACTTGGAAGCAACTAAGATGTCCTTCAGTAGGTGAATAGATAAATTGTGGTACGTTCAGACAATAGGATTCTATTCAATAATAGAAAGAAATGAGCTATCAAGCTACAAAAAGACATGAGGCACTTTAATTGCATATTGCTAAGTGAAAGAAGCCAGTCTGAAAAGCCACATACTATATAATTCCAACTAAATGACATTTTGGAAAATGAAAAACTCTAGAAAAAAGTAAAATGGTAAGTCGTTGCCAGGGGTTTGAAAGGAGGGATGCATAGATGCAGCACAGGGAATTTTTAGGGCAGTGAAACTATTCTGTATAATACTGTAATGGTGAATACATGTCATTATATATTTGTAAAAACTCATGGAATGTACAACACGAGTGAACCCTAATTTAAGTAATGTAAATAGACTTAAGATAGTAATAATAGGCAATAATTTAATAATAATGGTTAATGATAATATATTATTAATAATAATTTATTCATTCATCAGTTGTTACAAGTGTACAACCCTAATGTGAAATGTTAATAATAGGGAAAGGTGGGTGCAGGGAAAGGGCAGAAGTGCAAGATGGGGGGGGGGGTTTGTGGGAGTTCTCTGTATATTCTACTCCATTCTTCTGTAAATCCAAAGTTGCTCTAAAAAATAAAGTTTTTTAATTTTAAAGAGCTAATGTATTATGTGAAACTCAAATGCACACATTTTATATAGAATCAGTTGTTTTATTAAAAAATAAAGTAAAAAAATAAAGTAAATGCAAAGCTTATTTTGCAAATAAATGCAAAGCTTACTTTATAAGTTCTGTGAGGATTAAAATTACGTTTACCCTGATCTGTGACATTTTTATTCACCATTTGGTTGGTTATCTGAGTAGCTCTTTTTTAACACCATGGTTTTTTCTGAGGGATCAGATGATGGAGTTCAGAGTTAGCACAGTGTCTTCTCTTAGTCGACTATTAAAAATGTCTTATATTTCTTATATTGCTTATAATTTTTTATTTAAGTTTGAATGCCTATCAGTGAATAAACAAAATTGCTGAAGTGTTTATTGCATAATTCAGAAAAATTTTAGGCTTAGTTCAGAAAATTCCTTTTCTTTCCTTTGTGGATTATTTTTTCACAGTGTTCTGGAACTGTCATTGCCAGATGTGGAAATGCCTATTTTAAAAATAACAGTATTACTATTATAAATAGGCTTTGGATTATTTGCTCCCTCCCTAAAAGCACTGTGTATGGGGGCAGATTATTGACATTTTGAGGTCAAAATCAAATCTGGAAGTCAGGGCTTACTGTAAATAGAGAAGCAGATGGGATAAAATGAGAAGAGGTGTATATGTAACTGATTATTTTAAGAAAATAAATATCAAGACTTTTAGAACCTAGATGTAATTAAACACATTTCATTACATCTATCTAGAAAAAACTTAAATACTTCCTAAAAGGAACACTGTTCTGTAATTTAGTTTCTGAACATATTGTAGGTATAAAGAAAGTGTGCTTTAGAAATTAAATTAATTCATTTAAATGCATCCCATAATCTAAAATGCTTCCTTTCTATTAAAACCAGATGAGATGAAACAAAAGTCTTTGGGAACTTTACCTCATTATTGACAATATGATGATGAATAACATCTCATGTAATATCTAATACTTTATTTCTCTAAGTTGGCAAAATGAAGAGAATTAGGAAAGAGGAGTGAGGTTATGTTGTATAAAAATAATTTTTAAGAAATTCTCAAGTGATGTTTATGTGTATAAAGTATGCTTTTAGTTAAAACTGTTTCACTAGTGGTTGATTTCTGTGGTTCATTTCCAGGTCCTTCAGCAGCTTTTAAATCATTGCAGGAAAACCAAAGATAAAATACTTCTTTTCTCCTTTTCCACCAAGGTGAGTTTCCTCTGAAGTATATTCTTGATTGGGCCAGCCCTAACTCTGAGGCACAAAGCCTAAGAGACATAATGTGTCCAGCCACATTTTCTGTCTTATACATACTGTAGAAAATGATAGTGAGGTAAGCAACTTTTAAAACAGATGCTTAAATCTCAATGATATCAAGGTTATTATCAAATAGCAGATTCAAAGATAGATTTTTAATTCTCTGTTGATGTTTTTGTTATAATTAAAGTGTTCAAAACATTTAAGAGATTTTAGAACCTGGAAAATAGCACAACTAATCAAATTCATTTACATAAATTGACCAATACTTCTCTTTTTATTCAGTTTTAGTTTGAAAAAATAAAGTTTGATTTCTTTTTTTTTCCTAAAAGGTTGATTTTTTTTTTTTTTAAGACAAACATTGGTGAACTTTAAGGTCAGTTTCAAGATAATAGGAAGAAATACATGAACCAGAAGCTAGGAAAATATTTGTTGCTCTTGTAATTGTATGAAAGAACTTGTAAGCAGCAATTATTAATACTTAATAAATCTTATCTCTATATTGTATGAAACTTATTACACCATGAATTTATCTTTGCCCTTCTTCATATCTTTTCTGTAGTTGCTTGATGTTCTGCAGCAATACTGTATGGCGGCTGGACTTGATTACCGACGACTTGATGGAAGTACGAAATCAGAGGAAAGAATCAAGATTGTGAAAGAGTTCAACAGTACACAAGATGTTAACATTTGCCTTGTCTCCACAATGTAAGAAAATAAAATTTGATAACTTGATTTTTATCTAATTGCTTTTAAGATTTAGGGTAATTTAAAAATTATTACTGGATTAATTTTCAGTGGTTATGCTTCTATTGCTTTGTTTTATTTGGCTTGAAGGAGAAGCAGCAAAAATGCTACTAATTATGACTGAAATAACAATATCTTGAGTTTTACCTAACCTTTCTCTCAATTTTCTTATCAGCACTGAATTCTCCTTATATGTCTGGGTTTATAAAGATAACAAAAGAAATGGATGTTTCCTCCCAGGAATTTTCTGTGATAGTGTTTTTATTCATGTCTTGTGGTCAGAACAGCCAGACTTAATTGAATAATCAAGTTATTAATCATATAACTGAGAATCATATGTAGCAGTAGTTTTTAAACTTTGCTCAAGGAACCCTAGAGAGCTCACTTGGCTTAGTGGGCCAGGTACTTCCTCCCTCTGTCTACCTGGTCTCAACCACAGAAACTCCACACTAATAGGTTTTATAGAAGTTAAATCAGATCTAACACCTATTTATGAATCTCTCAGGAAAACCTTTTAAAGAATATACACACTTTAGAGAAAGAGTTAAGCCAATATAAACACCTAAGAAGATTAATCCCTTTTTGGGGGTAACAAATCCTTACTTTGACATCTAATGTAATAAGTATTTTACAGATCTGCCCCCACTATCTTTCAAAAAGAATTTCAAAGGACTTTAAAAACAAACATATGTAAAATATAAAAAGTCAACACAATAATTGCTTAAAATGAGGAATAAAATTGTATATATGATGAGTGAGCTACTTACTTTGAACACTGAAGCTATTCTCATATTCTTGCAGTGAAGTCATAAGGAGAGAAGCTCTGGATTCCCATTTTCCTGTGAATGAATCAAGAAATAATCTCTCACATGAGCCCTTCCTTACCCACAGAGCATTACATAATGTAGAATATTGTCTTCAGTTAAGTATTATAAAGTACACAAAGCACTTTTAATTTCTGAAATAACTAACATTTTAAATTTCTTAAGTAATGGTTTTCAAAGTCATAAACACCTTCAACAACAGTTCAAATAGTACAGAACATCCCGTGACAAGCAGTCATCTGTCACTCCTTTCCTGCTCGCACCATCTAATTTGATGAGATTTGCCATAAAGCTGCTAATTATCTCTTTATATTAGAAATTGTTATTTAACCCATTCATTGAATTTTTAAAGACCGCATTGTTCATGTTTAAAAGTCCTATTGATGTTTTTCATATCTGCCTGTTTTTACTCATATGGTTTCTAGCCTTTCTTTTATTTCTTAAGTAATTTTAATCATTATTTTTGTAAAATCTCTTTTTGAATGGCATTTTTGCTCTATTAACTCCTGTACTTGAGGCTGCTAATCCTTCCGTTCGCTGTTCTCTCTGGCTCTTGCTTATGGTAGATGGTTTCTTCACATGCTTTGTAGTTTTTTATTTTGAGCTTATCTACCATGGGACTTTTTCTCTCTGTTGTAGTCAGATACTATGCCAGCCAGATAGGGATGGGAATCCATGTTTCTTGCTTGGTTTCTGTTGACGTCCTGAGAGTGAGGCACTTCCTTACTATTCTGTACAGTAACGTACTGACATCACAGAGGGCATTTGGTTATAGCTGACTATAAAATGAATGTCTCCAGCTCCTCAGTCCGTTTTCTCTGACACCCTCTGGGTGTGGGTGAGAGCACCCTGTTAATAGTTAGGCAAGGGTGGAAATCTAATCTCCTCGCTCAGCCTTTACTGACCACATTGGGAGTGGGACCATAGATTTTTTTTCCATGGTGTTTACAAGAATAGGCTGGTTATAACATTTTTCCATCTTAAAAGGCTATACCTTTCCTGGTTCTTTGGCTAAATGAAGAAGGCTTTTCTTGGGGCTTTTTTTGTCTTGACTGTTGGCATTTGCAGTATACAGGTTTCTCCAGAACCCAGTCTGGGATTTTTAGGCAAAAAGATAGCTGGAGAACTCATTGCCGTGTCATTCCTTAGTTGGTATCGTCCCTAGCCAGTCTTTGTTCTCTATACTTTCAGAGTCTTGTGTTTATTTTATATACGATGTCCAGGGGGTTTTAGCTGCACTTAATAGGAGGAAAAAGAAGTGCATCTACTCCTGTATTGATTTTTTAAAA
The DNA here is from genome assembly GCA_028533885.1 of Nasua narica. Classification (NCBI taxonomy): domain Eukaryota; kingdom Metazoa; phylum Chordata; class Mammalia; order Carnivora; family Procyonidae; genus Nasua; species Nasua narica. The sequence goes on from CM052813.1 coordinate 25,583,669, forward strand.
TGTGTATATTACTTTATTTAGCTGGGCTATACTTAAAATTTTTAGAAAGTATGTTAGGAAAATCTTATAGCATAGAATTTGAATATCCAAAAAATGGAAAAAAAAAAAAACCCAGCATAACCTACTTACGTAGGCTTTAACTGTCAGTTTTTTGGTTTGTTTTTGTTTTTTGTTTTTTAAGGATATTCTAGAATGGTAGAAAAATAATATTGCATAGCTATTCCATTTTTGGCATGTTTGTGTTTTAATCATCTTATTTTTATGATGTTAATGCAATATTGTATTGATTTGGTTACAGAAACCTGGCACAATTGAATTAGAGGGCAACAATTATGTTTTTGCTATTTTAATATGCCCTTTTCTGTTTCCTTCAGGGCTGGTGGACTAGGCCTCAATTTTGTTGGTGCCAATGTTGTTGTATTATTCGATCCTACTTGGAATCCAGCCAATGACCTTCAAGCAATTGACAGGTATAATAAGAACAAAATTTTAGGTGACTTACAAGTACTTTTTATTTAAAAATACTCCTTTTAGACTGTTTTAGGTTGCTTATAATGTTACTGTGATTAGAAGATAGAGAAAACCTTATGAAAAAAATTATATTTAAGATAACCCTGAATCTGAATCCACATGGCAGCCTGATAATAGCACTTTATTTTCTGTCCATCTCAAAATCCCATTATTATGACAGGACTGGTTTAAGAAGGAACAAATATAATATTGCAGGAAGAGAGGGAAGGTCACTACTAGTAGATCAGAAGTTTTGAGAAACTCCTAGAAGACAAAAGATAAACAGAATTTGTATGATCAAGATACCAGCAGAGAAAAGTCATAGTCCAAATTTGGTAGGAGAGCACAGAGAAATTTCAAGCTTGGGGTCAGCAACTATAGGATGTACAAAGAAACCAAACTGAATCGTTGGGGGAAATTAATTAATGTACTAACTCTAAAACCATTTCCTCTCCTACACCCTATATATAAAGAGGAATTGGCCTACAATAGATGTCCCTTGATCAAAGGTGAAAGATTTATTCCATAAATTTTATAAATAAGTGGGGAGTCAGACTGATAGAAAGTTGGGCATTAGGACCAGATCATACAGCAGAGCTGAACCTAAAGTAATCCCAGATCTCTGTAGAACACAAAAAGGGGGAAATGATTAAATAGACCTGTGTACCTATGTGGAAATCCAGACCAGCTTTCCTCTGCAGTCTACCCAGTTCCTCATTTGTAATTATGAATGGAAAATTAAGAATTATGAGATAGGATGGTGCCTGGGGGGCTCAGTTGGTTAGGCAACTGCCTTTGGCTCAGATCATGATCCCAGGGTCCTGGGATCAAGCCCCATGTTAGGCTTCCTGCTCAGCAGGTGAGTCTGCTTCTTCCCCTTTCTCTTTTGCTCATACTCTCTCTTTCAAATAAATACAATCTTTTTTTTTTAATTTAATTTAATTTTTTTAGTGTTCCAAGATTCAAAATCTTTAAAAAGAAAGAATTATAAGATAGTTTAAGATAGTTTAATAAAACCAGCAGTATGAAAGAAAAGGCCAAGATGAGAAACAGACCCTGAAGGAAATAAAATAAGAATGGGACACCATGTAAAAAAGTATATAGAAGAGAAAAATAGAAATTCTTAGAAATTAGGGTGCCTGGTTGGCTCAGTCTGTTAGGCATCTGCCTTAAGCTCCAATCATGATCCCCACGTCAGGCTCTCTGCTCAGTGGGGAATCTGTTCCTCCCTCTTTCTCTGCCCCTCCCCCTGCTTGTGCACTCTCTCCCTTTTGTCTGTCTTTCTCTCAAATAAATAAATAAAATCTTAAAAAAAAAAAAAAGAAATTCTTAGAAAATTAAAACTATTGCCAAATAATTCAGTTCAAGGTCTAAATAATAAAGTGGAGAGGACTGAAATTGGAGATTGATATGGAAAATAAATGAATGAGATTTTAGAACACAATGACAGGGCAGGAGAGAAAACATACAGACACATATTGGTGATATTTCTAAATTCCAGAGATAAAGAAAGGAGCTAAATGATGCCAGTGTGAGAAAGAGGGAGAGAAAATTATTTATAAAACAAAGACAAAAAGAACAAAACAGATTACCAACAAAGAAATGAAAATCACACTCATTTCAGCAGAACAGATTTTTAAGAACAGACTTTTCATTGGCATTACAAAATTCTGAAAGACAATTGAAGTTGTCAAAATGACAAAATTCATATGGTGGTTCTGCAAGAAAATAATTTTGACTTGTAATCAATAGCTAAAATATCAATATATGAAGGAAAATAAAGCAACTCTTGACATCTAGGAACAGAGAAATTTATATTTAAGTGTAAATAATTGTTGATGCTTTAGTTGAGAGGCTTAATGCAATTATAAAAAGAGAATTCTCAAAAATATGAAAGGATGATATAAAAAAATTAACAAGAGGGGTTCCTGGGTGTTTTAGTCAGTTTAATGTCTGACGTCAGCTCAGGTCATGATCTCAGGGTCCTGAATCGAGCCCTGCATCGGACTCTTCAGCAGGGAGCCTGCTTGAGATTCTCTCTCCCTCTCCCTTTGCCCCTCTCCTGGCTTGTGCTCTCTCTCTCTCAAATTTAAATACATAAAATCTAAAAAAAAAAAGAATCAAAAATTAAACTCCATATAATTTCAATAAAACATTGGAGGGTGGGGATAATTGTGTTAGAACTTATATTTCATCAAAAAAGAATTAGTATATCTTAGTTTTCAAATTTATGCCAAAAATTGTTTTTAAATTTTAGCAAAAAATTTAAGGGCAACAACCAAGAGAATTAGGCATAATAATCACTTGGTTCAATTTTTAAACACAGATGTTCAAGCTCCATCCTCCTGGTATTCTAATTCTGTAGGTCTAGGGTGGGGATCTGCAATCTCCATTTTAAGAAACTCCTCAAGTTGTACACTAAAGGACAATAGCAACAGAGTGAAAAACAAACCGCAGGAGAAAGTATTTGCAAATTTGCATGTGATAAGGACTGAACATTTAGAATATATACAGAACTTTTAAAACTCAGTAACAACCAAAAAATAAAAACCTAATTTAAAAATGGGAAAACGATTTGAATAGACATTTCTCCAAAAAAAGATATACAGATGGCTGATAAGCAATGAAAAGGTGCTCAATATTACCATTAGGGAAATGCAACTACAATGAGATATCACTTCATACCCATTAGGATAATTTTTTTTTAAGAGAGCTCTTGTGTGTGTGAGTGGGGGGGTGGGGAGGGCCAGAGAGAGAAAGAATCTTAAGCAGGCTTCATGCCCAGGGCAGATCCTGAGGTGGGGTTCAATCTTGTGACCATTAGGATAACTATTATCAAGAATAGATTAGAAAAAAAAAAGAAAAAAAAATTAAAAAAAAAATAGATTAGGGGACCTGGGTGGCTTAGTTGGTTTAATTGTCTGCCCTCATCTTAGGTCATGATCCTGGGGTCCTGGGATCAAGCTCCACATGGGGCTCCTTGTTCAGTGGAGAGTCTACTTCTCCGTCTCCCTCTGCCTGCTGCGCCCCCTGCTTATGCTGTTTCTCTCTCCATCAAATAAAATCTTAAAAAAAAAAAAAAGAAAAAACAAGTCTTGGTGAGAAAATGAAAAAATTGGAACCCTATACATTGCTGCTGGGAATATAAAATGATGCAGCTGCTATGAAAAACAATATGGTGGTTTTTTTAAACATTAAGTATAGACTTATGCTTTACCCAAAGAATTGAAAGCAGGAACTCAGATATTTGTACAACCATGTTTATAGCAGTATTATTCACTGTAGCCAAAAGGTAGAAATAACCCAAATGTTCACTGATGAATGAATAAACAAAATGTATTCTGTACATAAAATGGAAATTCAGCCTTTAAAAGGAATTAAATTCTTTGTTTTACTGAGATATAATTGACATACAGCACTATGTGAATTTAAGCTATACAGCATGACTTGACTTATGTGTATTATGCAATGAATACCACAATAAGTTTAGTTAATACCCATCATCTCATGTAGCTTCTAAAAACGAAAAAGGAGTGAAATTCTGATACATGCTATAACATGGATGAACTTTATGACAGTATGCTAATTGAAATAAGCCAGATATATAAGGACAAATATTGTGTATTTCCACTTAAATGATTGTATCTGGTATAATCAAATTAATAGACACAGAAAACAGAATGCTGATTACAAGTGGCTGGGGAAGGGAGGAAATAGGGAGTTACTGTGTAATGGGTACAAAGTTTTAGTCTGGGATGATAAAGTTGTGGAGGTGGATGATGGTAATGTTGGAAAACAATGCGAATTTTCTTAATGCCATTAAACTGTATGTTTAAAAATGGTTAAAATGAGAGGAGAATGGGTGGCTCAGTTGGTTAAGCATCTGACTTGATTTTGGCTCAGGTCATGATCTGAGGCTTTTGAGATTGAGCCCTGTGTCAGGCTTGTTCACACACACACACACACACACACACACACACACACACACACACGAGCACGAAGCCTGCTTAAGATTCTCTCTCTCCTTGCCTCTGCCCCTCCCCACCGCACTTGCATGCACTCTCTCTCTGGAAACAAACAAACAAACAAACAAACAAACAAAAAGAAACTAAACAAAACCAAAACAAAACAAAAGCAAAAACAAACAAAAAAAACCAACACATGATTAAAATTGTAAATCTTATGTATATTTTGCCAGATTTTTAAAAACTACCCATGGGTTTCTGGGGACTCAGCTGGTTAAGCATCTAACTCCTGATTTCAGCTCAGGTCATGATCTCCAGATGGTGGGATTGGGCCCTGCATCAGGCTCCACATGCAGCACAGGGTCTGTTTGTTCCTCTCCCTCTGCTTTGCATCACCCCCCCCCACTCCCTGCCATTAATTTTTGTGCACATGTGCTCTCTTTCTCTCTAGTAAATAAATAAATAAAATCTTAAGGAAAAAAAACACCCAAGGTGATTGTGATACAATTGATCCCCAAATCCACTTTGAGAAACATTGGGAATTAGAAATAAAACCAAACAGAACTTCCAAAGGAAATTTTTTTAAAAGTCACTGAGAAAATGTGATTATTTCAGTAAATGATTGGAAATATGAGTGTGCAGTGAGAGGGGAAGAAACTAAAAAGCATGGCAAATATAAAACATAAACTGTGAGAAATAAAGCCAAATATAAATATGAATGAGTTAAAACTACTTATTTAAACAAACAAAAAAAAGAAAGTGAAAATGAAAAGTTAGATTCAGGTTTATGCTTATTACTATATATAAAAATTAAAAATAACATAGAAGGTTAAAAATAAAAGTATACTTAAAAATCTAATCAGGGAGATGGTAACAAAAAGTAAGAGTGGCAATATTAATATCAAGCCAAATATTAGTAGACTTAAAGGCAAGATGCATTAAGGAAAACAAAATGGGGGAACAGTCCATGAGGAAAGTATAATAGTCATTACATAACAAAGCCAAAACTCTTTTATGATAAGAAATGAATAAATCGACAATCATGATGAGAAACTTAATATCCCTCTCTCAAAAATTAATAGTTTAGGCAAAAAAAGGAAATACATAAATTATTTGAATAACAGTTATTTAGCCTTTAACTTAATAAATGCATATAACCATATCACAACTGAAAATATCCAGTCTTTCATTTTGAAGCATACTTTTATTTTTTTGTCTTTCCCAAATATGTTTATTTTATTTTTTCAGTGTTACAAGATTAATTGTTCATGCACCACACCCAGTGCTCCATGCAATACGTGCCCTCCTCAATACCCACCACCAGGCTCGCCCAACCCTCCACCCTCTCCCCTCCAAAACCCTCAGTTTGTTGCTCAGAGTCCATAGTCTCTCATGGTTCATCGCCCCCTCCAATTGCCCCCCATTCACCCTTCCCTTCCTTCTTACACTGCCCTACATGTTTTTCCTTATGCTCCACACTTAAGTGAGACCATAAGATAATTGACTCTCTCCACTTGACTTATTTCACTCTGCATAATCTCTTCTAGTCCCGCCCATGTTGATACAAAAGTTGGATATTCATCCTTTCTGATGGAGGCATAAGATTCCATTGTATATATGTACCATATCTTTATCCATTCATCTGTTGAAGGGCATTTTGGTTCTTTCCACAGTTTGGCGATTGTGGCCTAAAGCATACTTTTAAATGCAACTTTTTAACCTGTTTGTGAGCTGCCAAGGGGAATGGTTTCTATTTCACCTCCCGGTGCTTACAGGAGGAATGGTGACATACCTAGGATCTCAGACTGGCAGAAGCTGTTTAAAGCAGTGATAGGCCCTGTGGTGCATGAAAGCTTCAGTGGGATTCTGTCCCTGGAACGTGATATTATAGTAGAAGAATATGATAGAATATGTCTAAGGCCCTGAGAAGGCACTGAAATGAGACTCTTTGGGAAATTAAGACATTTAAAAGCACACACATACACACAGACCCAGGCAGGACACGTAACCAGAAATGACCAAAGTAGATTTTAATTCTTACCCTGAGCTGCTCCCAAGACTCAAGATATACCTTGCTAATTAATGTGTGTTTTCCATACTAGTTTGCAAAGACTAGAAGTAGCTATTTTATCAAATGGCCAAAATTTTACAACAAAACAAAACACAAGACATTTAAAGAAGGAGGAAAACTTAGTACAGTAAGAGGAACAAAATCTCCAGAAACCATCTCTGAAAAAACACAGGCATAGAACTTACTTGACATAGGACTGTCCTAATTCTAAGACCTGGATGGAAACTGTGGACAAAGACCTAAAGGAAATCAGGGAAACAATATATAAACAAGATTAGAATACCAGCAAAGAGATAGCAATTATATATATAAAAAAGAACAAAGCAGAAACTCTAAACCTGACAAATACAATAACTGAATTGTAAAAAAAAAAAAAATCACTAGAAAGACTCATCATACTCAAACAGGCAGAACAAAGGATCAGCAAACTTGAAGACAGATCTGAGGAGCAAAAAAAAAAAAAATAAAACAAGCAAAAAAAAAAAAGAAAACGACAAACAACAGCAACAAAAAACAAATCAAAACAAAGGAAAATGAACATAGCTTAAGGAATTTATGGGACATATTAAATAGACTGATATACACATTATAGGAATCCAAAAGAAGAAAGTGAAAAGTACAAAGCTATTTGAAGAAATAATGACTGAAATAATAATGGTCCAAATTTGGGGAAAGACATGAATATACAAATACAAGAAGCTTAACAAACTCCAGGTAGGATAAACCGAAAGACACTTACACTGAGACACGTTATCAAGTTGTAGAAAGTTAAAGACAAAGAGAATGAGAACCTTGAAAGTAACAAGAAAAAAATGACTTGTGATGTACAAGAGATCCCCAGTAAGATTATCAGCAGATTCTCAATAGAAACCTTATAGGCCAGAAGGCTGTGGAATGATATAAAGTGCCAAAAGAAAAAAAAAAATCAGCCAAGAATTCTCTATCAGGCAAATTGTCATTCAGAAATAAGGGAGGGCGCCTGAGTGGCTCAGTTGTTAAGCGTCTGCCTTTGACTCAGGTCATGATCCCAAGGTCCTGGGATCGAGTCCCACATCAGGCTCCCTGCTCTTCGGGAAGCCTGCTTCTCCCTCTCCCTCTGCTGCTCTCCCTGCTTATGTTCCCTCTATTGCTGTGTCTCTCTCTGTAAAATAAACAAATAAAAATCAAAAAAAAAAAAAAAGGGAGAAATTAAGAAACAGAAGCTGAGTCTGTTATCACTAGACCTGCCCTACAAGAAATGCTAAAAAGAGATTTTCCATTTCAAGTTCAAATTAAAGGACTCTTAACAGTAACTCAAAGCCATATGAAAATACAAAATTCTCCAGTGCTACTAATTACAGAGACAAATATAAAAACCAGTATTACTATAATTTGGTTTATAAGTCTACTTTTTATAGGATTTAAAACACAAATGCAGGGGTGCATAGATGTTCCATTGGTAGAATATGCAGTTCTTGATCTTGGGGTGTGTAGAGATTACTTAAAATCTTTAAAAAAAGAAAAATAATCTTTTAAGAAAGAAAAGACAAATGCATAAAAATAACTATAAATCTATGTTAATTAATACGTGATATATAAAGATCTAATTTGTGACATCAGTAACATAAAAGTGGGGGGCAAAGCTTTAAAGGAGAATTTTTTAATGCAATTGAAGTTAAATTGGTATCAGTTTAAGATAAATTGTAAATTTTAGATGTTATATATAATCTTCACAAAGAAAATATCTGTAGACTATACAAAAAGGAGATAAGAAAGGAACCAAAATTTGTCACTAAAAAATCACATAATGGGAAGGAAGGCAATAATGGAGGAAATGAGGGGCAAAAAAGCCACGAGACATGCAGAAAACAAATAAAATAGCAAAAGTAAGTCATTCCATATTGTTAATTAATTTATTATTTTTAAATAAAGGTTTTATTTTTTTTGACAGAGAGAAAGCACAACTAGGCAGAATAGGAAGTAGAAGCAGGTTCCCTCCTGAGCAGAGAGCCCAATGCAGGGCTTAATCTCAGGACCCTAGGATCATGACTTGAGCTGAAGGCAGACTCTTAACCATCTTAGCCACCCAAGTGCCCCTTATTAATTACTTTAAGTGTAATTGGGTTAAACTCTCCAATCAAAAGATACAGATTGATTGGCAGAATAGATTTGAAAACAACAACACACCATATGTCAACTATATGCTGTCTATAAGATGATGCAAATAGTATTGAAATAATATCAAAAAGAGAGCAGGGTGGTTATTCTAATATCAGACAAAATAAACTTTTGAATACTGTTATAAAGGATAAAGAAAGCATAGTATAAAATGATAATTCTTGATTTAATTCATCCAGAAGCTATAACAATTATAAACATAAATACACCAAACAAATGAGTTCTAAAATATTAAAACAAATATTGACAGAATTGAAGGGGAAATAGCTCTACAATAGCAGTAGGAGACTTCAATATCCCATTTTCAGTAATGGATAGAACATCCAGTCAGGAGATCAAGAAGGAAAGAAAGACTTGAACAAGCCCTGTAGACAAATTGGACCTATCAAACATATACAGAACTCTCCTTCCAACAACAGTGTAATACATACTTTTCTCAAGTGTATATGGAACATTCTCCATGATAGAGCATATGTTAGGTTATAAAATATGTTAATAAATTTTAAAAGATTCAAATCTTAGTTTCTTTTCCAAACACAAAAGAATGAAATTAGAAATCAACAGCAGAAGAAACACTAGAAAATCCACAGATATGTTGAAATTAAATGGGGCCCCTAGGTGGTTCAGCTGGTTAGGTGTCTGACTCTTGATTTCAGCTCAGGTCATGATCTCGGGGTTATGAGATCGAGTCAGGCTCTGCACTGGGTGTGGAGTCTGCTTGTGATATCTTCCTCCCTTTGTCCCTCCCCCCCTCACCCACTCTCTCTCTCTAAAATAAGTTAGTAAATCTTTAAAAAAATTAAACAATATACTCTAGGGGTGCCTGGGTGGCTCAGTGGGTTAAAGCCTCTGCCTTCAGCTCAGGTCATGATCTCAGGGTCCTGGGATAGAGCCCCACATTGGGCTCTCTGCTCAGCGGGGAGCCTGCTTCCCCCTCTCTCTCTGCCTGCCTCTCTGCCTACTTGTGATTTCTCTCTCTCTGTGTCAAATAAATAAATAAAATCTTTAAAAAAAATTAAACAATATACTCTTAAAACCAATGGGTTATAAAAGAAATCACGAGAGAAATTAGAAAATACCTTAGGGGAAAAATGAAAATGAAAACACAATGTATTAAAACTTATGGGAAAGGGG
>CM052813.1:25594005-25739535 GCA_028533885.1 Nasua narica
TTTTTTTTCAAATTTCAAATCTGAAATTTCAAATTTCAAATTTGAAATCAGATTTCAAAATGATCAACAAACTTGACAAACCTTTAGCTAGATTGACTAAGAAAAAAAGACTGAGATAACTAAAATCTGAAGGAAAAGGGGACATTACTATTGATTTTACAGAAATAGAAAGGATTATAAGGCAGTACTATAAACAGCTGTACACCAACAAATTGGATGACCTAGATGAAATGGACAAATTCCAAGAAACACAACTCACCAAGACTGAATCATGAAGAAATAGAAAATATGAATAAACCTTACAACTAATAAAAACATTGAATTGGTCATCAAAATGCCAACAAACAAAAACCCAGGACCAGATGGCTTCACCAATGGATTCTACCAAGCCCTTAAAGAAGAATTAATACCAATCTTACAAAAACCTGAAGAAAAAGAAACACTTCCTAACTTATTCTGTGAGGCCAGCATTACCCTGGCACCAAAAATTTTATGGGATAGGCACTCTTATCATACCCATTTTACATGTGAGGAAGGTGAGGCACAACAAATTGAAGTAACTTGCTCGAGTTCACAGCCAATGATTGCAGGATCCAGATTCACGCACCCTGACTTACAGAGCCCACACAGTTAACCAGCCTCTCTCCACTGACAACGTGGAGAAAATAATCAAATGAAAGCCACAGAAAAATATCTACTTTTTTTTTTTTGTCTTAACATTTGTTTTAATTTTGTTCTTTTTCATCTAGGCCATTAAGACCTAATATCCTATTTATCCCAGTACCCATGTTTTGGTATTCAGTTTAGGTTAGTTGCCAATAAAACTAAATGAACAGCATTTCTCTTTCCCTCCCTGCCCTTCAGTTGACTCTGGCAGAGGAATCAAGGAGAGAAATGAAGATCTAGACCTCCATACTCTAACAGTTCCTCAACACTTGTTTTCATAGTAAAAAGACCATCACTTAACATATTTCTTCTTAGTGGACCTAGAAATTGATGAAGCATAGTCCAAAGTAACATATTATAAGGTTTTTGTCTGTAAAGATTAAAGAATATGTATTCTAACAGAATCTATCCTATTCACCAATTGACTGAGCACACACCCAAAAGACATTTCCTTAGATCCATTTAAAAAATTTTTTAGGACTGCGTTCCATTGTGGGAGAGAAAGAGATTGTGAGTCCCTCTGTATCTGGGCTGCAGGATGGAAGTGAGAAGGCAGTAACTTAACCTGGCTGTGCTGTGCCAAAGGATCCCCCATTCCCCTCTGCGAGTGCAAGGTTTTTGGGGCCCCAGGATACCCTTTAGTAAAGCCCTTCTCTATGAGGAGCAGTGGATGAAGGAGGCAGAGAGAGAACCAGATACAACAACGTAGAGTGACTTTACAAGGTCAAAATTAAATTTCCCCAAGATTTTAAGTTTCAAGCATAAGGTGGTATGGCCTTGCCCCCATCCCCACCACCCAGCTCGTGACTATAACAAGTAGTTAGAAACAGGTAACTTGGGGCACCTGGTGGTTCAGTCGGTTAAGCATCTGCCTTTGGCTCAGGTCATGATCCCAGAGTCCTGGGATCCAGTCCTGCATTGGGCTCCATGCTCTGTGCGGAGTCCGCTTCTCCCTCTGCCTGCCCCCTTCTCCTGCTCATGCTCTCTCTCACTCAAATCAATAAATAAAATCTTAAAAAACAAACAGGTGACTTCATTCAGAGCATCCAATAAAGCCCTTACGTGAGAGAAGCTCCCAGGCCTAGACCTACATTAACCAGTATGGTAAATCAGGTTATTGTTTTGATTAGCACCATGGTCCATGTCAAAATACCTGGGATGCTAATCAACTGAGTGATTCAGACAGAAATCTCTGTGAAATTAGGGCTGCAAATCTGCACTTTCCCCTCCCCCATTTTAAACAGTTCATTGAGATACATATAGTTAACATACAATAAACTGTGCCTACGTTTCTTTTTAAATTAAAATTTTAGTGACATTCCATTTTTCTATCCTAAAGCTACACCTGAACCCAAAGTTGTTTCATTTGATTTTTGTTGGTTTTTGTTTTTAATCTTTTTACAGAGCATATAGGATTGGGCAGTGCAGGGATGTGAAAGTGTTTAGACTGATATCTTTGGGAACTGTGGAGGAGATCATGTACTTACGACAGGTATACAAACAGGTAAATATATTTCCCCTTTCCTAATTAAGAAGTAAACATTTGTCTATTTCAAAAAATTGCAGAAATTTGTGTAAAAATATGTTTTTCATTTTATCTAAATTATGATATGGAATTTAATAAGATTATGAAATATACTTTAGAATATATTCTATAAAACAGATGAATTCTTATGCTCATTGAACTCCAGAGCTGAAATTTTCTTTGAGTAGTACTTCTTAAGCTTTAATGTGTACATGAATTACGTAGGGATCTTTAAACTACAGATTCTGATTTAGTAGCTCTGGGTGGAGCCCAGGATTCTACATTTTTAACAAGCTCCCACAAGTGCCAACACTACTACAGACCATAATCTGAGTAGCAAGGTCACAGCTCCCCACATGTGGGCCAAGACATGATTCTATGCCACAGATGGGATACAGGTGCGTTGTATCCGTACATGTTACCGTTTTCTGTATGTACCATTGCATGAAGAAGACTAAGGAGAAAATCCCTTAGAGATATCTAATGCAACCATTTCATGTTGTACATAATGAAACTGGGACCCAGGGACACCCCAGTAAATGGAATAATAGGAATAGAACTCAAGTGTACTAACTACTATGCTGGTGCTTTTAGTGTCCATCTGAAATTGTATTAACTCTTCAATATCCTTAGGGTATCAATTACTTCACCATTTATGTCTCTAAATAAACAAAACTTATTTAGTTTATAATTGCTCACTTGAGAAGATCTGGAATGAGGTTCAAGTTTAATTATAAACGTTAAATTTGAATTACTCCCTATATATTCCCATTGGCAACTATTTAAAAAGCAAACATCTGCCACATGTGGTGGTAGTTAACCTAAGAGTGATCCAATCTTAAATTTATGCTGTTTTCTTAATTCTAAAAATAGAATTGTACACAGCAGTTTTTGTTTTTTCTTAAGGCACTTAGCTGTATAAGAAGCCTTTCATCTTTTTGTTCTTTGGTATAGCACAACTACTTGAATATTATTTTGTTCAGATATATTTAACCAATGTTGGAAAAAAGTAGAACATTATTCTTTTCATCTTGGGAGCAGTTCTTTAGAATACTGTCTCAGACTTGTCACAATCCAGTGTGGTTTTTCTGTCCCTTTACTATATATATGTAGTCATTTTCTATATACATATGCATATATATGTATATGTATACATATATAATACTGTTACTTCAGAAGATGAGGATGAGATCCATTTTCAGAAGTTTATATGCTCTACTTGGTTATTAAAATATTTTTTAAGCATAAGCCCTTTAGGAAAGATTTAGCCATACAATTTAGTAGGCACAAATCAGGATAATAAACTTTAATTAAAAAGTTGTGTGAGGAAAAGGCAAGAGATATGATTTAAAGGTTGACAGGAGTTTGAACCAAGACTGCATATAGCATATACACTGAGGCTAGCTTGCCTCAAATGCCTTAGGGAAAAAGAAATCCGAAATGATTTTTTTAAATTTTATTTATTTATTTGAGAGAGAGTGAGCAAGTACGCAGGAGTTGGGGGAGATCCAGAGGGCGAGGAAGAGAGGAAATCTCAGGCTGACTCTGCTTCGAGCATGGAACCCCATGTGGGGCTCAATCCCAAGACCCTGAGACTATGACCTGAACTGAAACCAAGAGTCAGACACTCAACCAACTGAGCCACCAAAAACGATGTTTAAAAAAACTAAAAATTCTGGAAAGTAAGAAGAGTTCTATGTGTGGCCCAGAGTTATAAGGAACCCTAAAGACAAAAGACATTTGGGATCAGATTGAAGGAAGAAGCCAAGCTAAACTCAGAAAGAGACTATTAAGAAAGGTAGGTGCAGCTTCTGGATATTCCAAGTTAGAGTCAGCAGAGACTAAAAAAAAAAAAAGGGTGGGGGGAGTCTTAGGGTACTACGATGCCCCCTCTTTCGGTTATCACTGATGATCTAACAAGATGGGTTAGCCCCATACAGTCTGACCCCAATTGCAGCAAGTTACAGCCAACAGAGGTGTCTGCTGTCAACTAGAAATAATAAATAGAAATACTAGAAGCAAAGAAGCAAGACAGAGCTCCATATTTTGCTGAAATTAAGAAGACAGCCCCTCCTGTTGCCCAGAAGATTAAATACTTGCACTTCCCCTGCAGTAGGCTGAGATAAGACTATAGGGTATTTGAAGACAGATGAATACCCAACAAAAAATAATTGTTGAACAGTTTAAGAAACACTATGAAAACAGTCCTCAAAGACAAGAAGTCCTAATCCCTGGAATCTGTAAATGTTACTTTATGTGGGAAAAAAAGGGTCTTTGCAGATGTGATTAAGGATTTTACAGTGAAGCGATTAGTCTGGATTATCTAGGTAGGTTCTAAATCTCAAGTGTCCTTATAAGAAAGAAGCAAGAAGAAATCTGACACAGAGGAGAAAACAATGTTACCACAGAGGCAGAGAATGGAATGATGTGTTCACATGCTAAGGAATGCTGGCAGCCCCCAGCAGCTAGAAGAGGCAAGGAATGGATTCTCCAATAGAGCATCTGCATAGAGCATGGCCCTGCCAAGACCTGGATTTTAGTCCAGTGATACTGATTTAAGACTTCTGGACTCCAGAACTGTAAGAATAAATTTCTTTTGATTTAAGCTGCCAAGTTTATCATTTGTTACAAGAGCCATCAGAACTATTATAGGCACTCAAAAAGGAGAATAGGTAGAGAAAGAGGAAGAATTAACATCAGAGAAGACAAAAATTAATAGAAAAGAATAAAATAAATTCTTAAAAATATATAAGTAATATTTTCAAAAGGTGAGTGAGGGGGGTGGCCACGCGGCTCAGTCAGTAAAGTGTCTGACACTTGAGTTCAGCTCAGGTGGTGATCTCATTTGTCATGGCATCAGTCAAGTCCCACGACTGGCTCTGCACTCAGCGGGGAATCTGCTTGGGGATTGTCTCCCTCTGCCCCTCCACTCTCTCAAATAAATAGATCTTTAAAATAACAACAACAAAAAAAGGCGAGTGAGGTTGTTGGATCTTAGAAATAAGAACAGACTACTAGAAAAAGAATCCATTAGCATCCAGAAAATGAAGAACTCCAGAGGTATCCTGAGTAGCAGAGAGTAATGTTTTCATCTAAAAGAGAGAGCTAAACAATTGTTCTAGATTACAGAGCAAAAAGACAAAGAATACATGTAAGAAAAGTTGGGGGAAATGAATTCTAGGTCCAGAAGTTCTACTATCAGTCTTATAGTTGAAGAGGGGACTAAAAGGAAGGAAAGGAAAGAAACTCAAAATAAAGGAAGAAGCATATAAAAAGTAGAAAACAAGAGTCCATATCATTATATATATTCTAAACAGGATGAATGAAAATAGATCCACACTTACATCATCTTTCTATTATTATAAAACACCAAGGATAAAGTGGAAAGACCTTTAAATTTCCAGAGATTAACCTTCTGGAGAGAAAAAAATATTACTTATAATAGTACTAGGATTAGATAAATACCTAACTTCTTATTAGTGATTCTGGATACTTAGGAACAGTGATTTCAAGTGAGGGAAAATGATGCCTTTAATTCATTCATTAAAAATGAACTTTTAATTCAAACCTTTCTCATAAAACAAGATCCTAGCCTAGATGACTTCCACAGTGAATGCTATCAAACAATTAATATTCTTTTTGAAAACAAAGGTGGAGGGAACACTTATAACTTATTTTAGAAAGATAAAAAATTGTTGCAAGAACAAAAAATTATAGACCAATATCTCTTATGAACATAAATGTAAAAATCTTTAACAAAGTCTCTGTAAGGTTGAATTGTGTGCCCCCTCCAAAGAAAAGATATGTTAAGCCCTACCCCTGTGTATAACCATGAAGGTGATCTTATTTAGAAGTAGGGTCTTTGCAGATGTCATCAAGGTGGGCCCTAATCCAATGACGGATATACTTATAAGAGAGATATTTGGATAAAAACTGACACTGAGGTAGAATGACTTTGATGAAGGAGGCAAAGATTTCAAACCAAGAATGCCAAGGACTGGTGGGAGCCAAGGGTCTTCAGTTGGAGCCTTTAGAGAGAGTGTGGTCCTGCCAACACCTTGATTTCAGACTTTAGCCTCCAGAACTGTGAAAGAATCAATTTCTGTTGTTTTAAACCATCCAGGCTGTGGCATATTGTTAAAGCAGTCTTAGGGAACAGCCTCAAAGGCAAATTTCGTAAATTTAACTACATTTTTATGTGAAACTTCTGTATGACAAAGGACCTACAAGCCAAATTAAAAAATGTCTAGGACATCATTAGTTTTTGATGTAGTGTTCAACAATTCATTAGTTGCATAGAACACCCAGTGCTCATCACCACACATGCCCTTCTTAATAATATATGCTGGATAATTTGACATAATAATAAAATTAGAATAATTTTGGGAAACAAATCAGAAAATACGAGATACACATTATTAAAGACAGAGCTAAGAAATAGACTAATATACATAAATATGAACCAAGAAATGCTCTTCTATATGCCCTTTTTAAATGTCCAGATAATCAACATAAAGAGTTTGGCAGGGTGGGGGGCTGCGTGGCACAGTGGGTTAAATATCTGACTCTTGGTTTCAGCTCAGATTGTGATCTCGGGGTCTTAGGATCAAGCCCTATATCGGGCTCCACAGTCAGTGTGGAGTCTCTCTCTCTCTTTTTCTCTCTCAAATAAATAAATAAAAGGAAAAAAAAAGTGTCTAGAAGGAAAATTTCCATGTGTATGGAACTAAGAACATATAAGTTCAGTTGACTTATCTATAGTCTATCTATACGCATATAGACCATCTATACGCATCTATAGTGCGTAAAGAACTTCTACAAACCTCTAAACAGACTACGATTAGGCATTTTATTGAAGCTAAAATACAAATGGTTAACACATATATGAAAAGATGCCTAACCACAGTTGTAATCTAGAAATATAAAATAAAACAATACCGTGTTATGCACATTCTGCCAAAATTTTTTGTGTATGGGTTTTTATTTTGGGGGGTGATTAGAGATATAGGGAGATTGGTACTCTTCACTGTTGGTGGGAGTATTTGTGAAGAAGTACTCATATCATTTTTGATAATATAACTTGATTCTTTTATTTTATAGGCTCAGTTATCATTTTAAAACGCATAGTGCCTTCTTATCTGTCTGACAGAAATACTCTCATATACGAACAGTGAAGGATGACAAGGATTTATATTCAGCATTGTTAGTATTTGTTCATTTTTCCTTTTTTTCCTTTTTTTTTGTTTTTTGTTTTTGTTAGTATTTGTTTAAAAAAATGAGAAAATGAAACAGCCTAAATGTCCTGTAGTAGCAGAATGATAACATCAATTCTGATACATGCAACAGAAAAAAATATTATAGAGCAGATATACTGATCTGGCAAGACCGCTAAGACATTTTTAAGTGGGACCAAAAAACTTGACTCACAGAACAAGTGTATCAATTATGTTGATGCATGAAGTTATTTCTATGTGTATATATAAACAGCTCTTACTGCATTGACAGGCTTTCTGCTCTGCAGGGAGCCTGCTTCCCCCTCTCTCTCTGCCTGCCTCTCTGCCTATTTGTGATCTCTCTCTCTCTCTCTCTCTCTGTGTCAAATAAATAAATAAATAAAAATCTTTTTTAAAAAAAAGTGATAGAGGATGATCCATATTATTCAAGGGGGACTTTAACTTTGATATTTTGTTTGTATTTGTTCTGATAATGCATTCAGACATTTTATGCTTTTAAAAAATAAAACAGCTACAAAGAAACTGTACTCCCTTCATGTTTGGAGCATTTCATGTAATCCAAATTCACCTTAGCTTCTGAATGACAAATTTTAGATTATATGAAATGCTCCAAACATGAAGAAATATATATGCATATATACATACACAAATATATATACATATATATACACATATATACATACATATATGTGTATGTATATACAAACAGGAAGTACATATATCCACATATATATGTGGATATATATATATAAGGTGAATAGATATATATAAAATTTAGAAATACATTTGTATTTGCAGAAGATTTATAAGAATAACTCAATAAACACCCAATTAGGGGTGCCTGGGTGGCTCAGTCATTAAGCATCTGCCTTCAGCTCAGACCATGATCACAGGGTCCTGGGATTAAGCCTCGCATTGGGCTCCCTGCCCAGCAGAGAACCTGCTTCTCCCTCTTCCACTCCCCCTGCTTGTGTTCCCTCTCTCATTGTGTCTCCCTCTGTCAAATAAATGAATAAAATCTTTAAAAAAGGAAAAAAAAGAATACCCAATTAGCTTCACCCAAATTCCCATTGTTAATATTTTATCACATTTGTTTTTCTCTTCTCTTCAGTCATGATCTTTATTTTTCTGAACCATTTGAAAGAATCACTTCTAAGTTCTCTAGTATGTATTTCCCCCAAAGAAAAACACTATATGTACATAAAGAAATAGTTTTATGCATATAAATACTCAGTTCTGTGTGCTGTTCTGCACTTGATTTTTCCCTCTCCTCTCCAGAATATAGTTATCCCTATCAAGAAACTAACATTGACACAACATTACCTTGTAATCCACAAAAATTATTCAGATTTCACCAACTTTCCTGGCAATTTGTTGTCTTTTTCTTTTCTGGCTCAGGATCCAAACCAGGATCATGGTTATAGAGTATTTCTTTTCATGTCTCTTTAGTTTTCTTTAACCTAGAGTAGTTAGTTACCCAAGCTTTCCCTGTCTTTCATGACCTTCACAGTATTAAAGAGTAAGGCTTTTCCTTGTGTTAGCTCGCCTTTTAAGTAGGTCTATTTGATGTTTCCTCATGTCCAGATTCAGACCTCTAGAACCTCTGGCAAGAATAGTTCAGAAACAATTCTGTGCTCTTCTCATTGCATTGGTCAAGAGGCACCTGGTGGTGACATTTATTTCCATTCAATTTCGTGTCTGTCAGCTTTCTTCACTGCAGTCACCATTTTTTTCCTTTATAATTGATAAATATTTTATGGGGACATCCTCTGAGACTTTGCCAGTATTCCTGTTCCTTGTTAACCTATACCCATCAGCCTTAGCATTCATTGCTAATTCCCACCTGAATCAGCTACCACTATGATGATTGTCAGATAGTGGTGACTTTTTAATTTCCATTATTCCTTCTTTGTTGTAAAAAAAAAAAGTTTCCCTTTTTGTCTAAATATTTATTTAATCTATATGGACTCATGGGATCCTATATTAATAATAGGTTACAACCTGTTGAATTTCACTGTATATTTTGATGTTAAAACTGTCTCACTTTGGTCCAGTGAGAGCCCCTTCAAGGTGGGTACTGTGCCATTTTGTCAAGCCTCCATCACTCTTTTTACACGTCCTTACTATGGTAGGCTGAATGATGTTCTCCCAAGGATGTCCATATCCTAATCCCACAAACCCACCTGGATTCTCTGGGTGAGCCCATGTAATCACAGCAGGGAGAGGTTGGGCAGGAGGTTCAGAAAAAGGAGAGAAGGAGGAAATGTGACGGCAGAAGCAGAGGGTCAGGATGATATGAAGATGCACGCTACTGGCCTTGAAGATAGAAGAAGGGGTCGTGGCTCCTTAGCATGGTGAATATAACTTCTTCTCTTTCTACCTCTTGTACATCTTGTACATTGTTATGAGGAAATCCAAACATTTTCTACCCTCGAATGGGTTTTTCTTAAGCCGTAAACTGAGCTACGTTTTGTAATTACTGATTTTTCCCCTCACCCTCTTTAATTCTAATATTATTTTCTTACAGCAGCCTATAGATGGATGTATCTGACCTTCACTATTAACTGGAACCACTTTGAAAAACTTATTTTACATACAAAATAATGTGCCTTTTATAAATTTTGTGATAAAACTTTGGTAGGGAACTTATAAAGATGCAGATTAATGCTTACAAATTACTTTGGTGATTATATTTAGTAGTTTGCAGTCTGACAATACAGTGTTTAAGGGAGAGTCAGTAGCAAAGGGTAAAATCATCAATAGGACTATCAGGTACATCAGTTGCTATAGTGAGTCATTTTTCCCAAACTATAGCCTATGTTTCTGGAATATTGATACCAACTGATTAACTTGGATACTGATCCAAAGCTTCCTCAAACTAAGTTCCCAAGGGTCTTGTTTTAAAAGGGACATCTGGAGATGGGAAATTGTTAAAGTATAAATTTTGGAATTTAGCCAAATCAGGTATACATTCTAGAAATGACATTTCCTATCTGGGCAGCTATGAGAAGACACTTAATTTCTCTAAACTTAAGTCTTTATTTCTAAAAGGAAGATCATGATGTCTTATAGGTAGATATTAAATGAGAGAATGTACAAATATTATACAGGTAGTAAGTATTCATTGAATAGCAGCTATTATTAATAAGAATTATTTTAGTTGCCTAGAGTTATGTATTACAGTTCAAATCAAATTACAATACAGTATCACTTCTTGCTAATCTTTACATCAACAATAGACTGAAGTTATTTTCCACTCTATGCAGTCTTGGTTTCTTCCAAGAAATTTTAAAGTGTACATGGGGTTAATCTGATTATATTTACATTGTATTTAGTAAAATATCTAGCAAATAAAGAAATACACTATTGTTGTTATGAAAGTGGTATATGTCCTTCAAGATTCTCTCTGTATTCAGATGTTTCAAAGATGCAATGTTTCTAAACAGGATTGGATTTTGCTGTTAGTTGACAATATAACAATGGCCAATTAGTTAGACAGCAACATAGTTATCATGTAGTTACTTAGGTTGAATTTAACTTTGGTGAAATAGTGATATTTTTGTCAGTTTTAGTAGTTCCTATAGTAATGAGTCTAGAGAAGAAAAAAGTGTATTCAAATGTACGCTTTTATCATTAAACAATTTACATCAAGTGAATATTGCATAGTGATGGGATCTTGACTCAGTTGGTAGAAAACAGATAAAATAGGAAATGTAAGATCTCTTCTTCAATAAGGCTGGCCCGATTACTGTTATTTCACCATAATGGCAACATCTGCCAGGGAAATTAAAATAAAATTTCCTCCCTAAGGAGACTCTGCCTGCTCCAGCTAAAGCTGTGTATATACAGGGAATGCCAGGAAATTCTGACATATTGTTGGACCAAACACTTCAAAAATATCTTGTGTTTTTTCTGTTTTAGCAACTTCACTGTGTGGTGGTTGGAAGTGAAAATGCCAAGCGATATTTTGAAGCAGTTCAAGGATCAAAAGAACATCGAGGAGAGCTTTTTGGGGTCTGTAATCTCTTCAAACTAAGGTCCCAAGGGTCTTGTCTTACAAGGGACATCCTTGAGGTATGAAATTGTTTCCTGACCTTTTCAATAATATTTTAAATACAGCTTTCTCCCTCGGGAAATTTGAAATATAATTGCTGGTACCTTTTCAGAGAAATTTGGGGTTTTCTTAGTAAAAAATGCCTTGTGTTTAGAATTTTGACTTTTAGAAAATAGGAAATGAATTATTGAACCTCTAAGATTTCCCCATGTATAGTTATAACTAATGTATACATACAAATATAGATACATATAGTAGATAGTATGACCTCCAACACCATTTTCAGACTGGTAAAGAGAAATATATTATTTGGAAAATAGCTGCTAAAGTCAGGAACTAAAGAGAGAGAGAGAGAGAGACTTTCCTAAATAAACAAAAATATAAAATGTGTTTTGATTAAAAGTTACCAAATACTCCCTGAGATGCACTCTCATGTCTCATGGAGATTTTTATTTTCTGTTCCCAATAAAAATTCCACACCAATATTTCAAACTCTCCCAGTTGTGTTCATCCTCAGCATAACAGATGTTTCTTATTCTTCAAACAGAAATTTCTATCTTTTTAAAAAAAAAATCGCTTAAATTCTTTGATATGTCAGGATACTAAGGGTATTAGCCGGTTTTCTAGTTGATACTGATAGGAGTATCATAAAATCCTGGAGTAGCATCTTTTTGAATCCCCTAATCATATAGATGAGGAAAATGAGTCTCAGAAAACTCAAAGATATTTCCCTTAACTTCCAGGACTTTGTAGTAAAACCTTCATGTACTTCTTTGATTTGGTCAGTTTCATAAAAAATGGGTTAAGAACAATTGGTCCCTGTCCTTAAAGAACTTAGACCATCTTGATGAGAGGTGGATGAGAACACTTACATAATGAACATGTAATATCAGTAAGCATGTTAAGCATGATGGCTAAGAGTAAGGCATATATTGTGTATATCCTGTGAATACTGCAACTATTATACAGTGTCTGATGTATACTGCTGAGTTTTTATTTTATAGTAACTATTTGATTTGAATTGAGTGACCTATTTGAAGTCTCCCTGTCTTGGGACGCCTGTCTGGGTTAGTTGGAAGAGCATGCGACTCTTGATCTCAGGGTTGTGAGTTTAAGCCCCTTGTTGGGTATAGAGATTATTTAAAAATAAATTTAAAAAAAATAAAATTAGCTCTCCCTGTCTTTTTCTTGAATATGCCATCTATTTCATGGACTTGTTCTTTCCCATTCCTTTTTTATAATCAGTAACCTTGTTGGTATTCCATGCCCCCCTCAAATCCTACTTCCTTCTCAGAGTAATACCTAGCATACCAACCTATATTGTTGTTTCTCATTTGAAATTATTGTCTATAAGTATTTTAGTGTTATGTGACTTATCTTTTTTTCTCTCATTTATCAAATATTTGAGTTCTCTGTTAGAATAGCCGCCTATTTCTTAAGCAAATGTTAGGTAGGGCATTCAGTATGACAAGTTATTAAATGGAAAGTTCGCTTCTTTTCTGGTTGTCCTAAGTATATCTTGTTTCTCCTCAAGGACTGTTTATTAATGACAGGACTCTCCAATGTCTCATTTTTGTGTGTGTGTGGTAAAATGTGCTTAACTTCTTACTAGGCACATTATCAGCACCCCAATATTAAATTAAATTTTGAACTAAATTGCTCATTTGTTATCAGCCAGAATTTAAAATTATTCAGGCCAGGTGCTTACAGGCTAGAATAAATATCTCTCCCTCTAAAAAAAATAAAGAATAATAGTAGTAATAATAATTATAGTTATTCAGGCATAGTTAGATTCATGCTACTTTTGGCCAAACAATGTTTTAAAATATTATTATTCGAAGCCCTATATAATGTGGAAGCATAGATCACAAAGTAAAAGAATTTTTTCACTTCCTATGATGAATTTTTAATTTTTAAAGGTTATAGAAAAATCCCTTTTAAAATATTTTAAGATCTAGAAATTTTCATTTGTAAAGCACTTTTAATCGGATGACTTTCAGGCCATTTAGTTCTACTTTGCACTGACTTTGTTATCTATAACAAATATAACAATAACAAATATCTTTGTTATCACGGCCTCCCTTTAGAGAGCTAATTTCACAAATATCTATTGAGTATATGCTAAATGTCAGGTAGTACACATCATAGAGCTAGGCATACAGAAATGAATACAATAGACAAAAAGTCCTACCTGCAAAAAATTTACCTTCTATTTTGGGGAAACAAATAATAAATGAAAAAATTATACATATAGCCTATTATGACAATAGGCTCTAAGGATAAAAATAGAGCAGGTAGAAAATGAATGACTTCTGGAGATCTAATGCCCAGCATCATGATTATAGTCAATAATACTGTATTATATACTTCAAAACTGCTAATGGAGTGGATCTTAAATGTTCTCCCCACAAAAAAGAAACGATCATTCTGTGGCATGATAGAGATGTTAACTAAAGCTACGGTGGTAACCGTATTGCAATATAGAATTGTATCAAAACAGGTTGTACACCTTAAGTGTATACAATGTTATATGTAAATTATATCCTAATAAAAAAAGAATAGAGCAGGGAAGGGAAATAGGAAGACTGTCATGGAAAGAGCATTGCAGTTTTAGATGGAGTAGCCAAGGAAGTGCTCACTACGAGGTTGCAATTGATTCTTTGAAGAGATGAAGGAGGAAGATGTGTTTTGCACAGAGGAACAAATACGAAAGCCAGGCAGGAGGAGC
Source organism: Nasua narica (assembly GCA_028533885.1). Lineage (NCBI taxonomy): Eukaryota > Metazoa > Chordata > Mammalia > Carnivora > Procyonidae > Nasua > Nasua narica. Next base: position 25,608,213 of record CM052813.1, read on the forward strand.
ATGCCCAGCAGAATTTCCAAATGGCAGGAAAGCCAGAGTGGCTGGAGTGGAGTGAGCAAGAGAGCAAGAGATGGGGCCAGAGAGAGGACAGGAGGCCAGATCACTCAGGCACTTTGACTTCGACTCTGAGTGAGCCAAAAAGCAAGTAGAGGGTTCTGAACAGAAGAAAAATATAGTCTGACCTCTACAATCGAGATTAAATATTAAGAATTAGGCTATAGAGGAAATACAAAAGCAGAAGCAAAATGCCAGGTAGGTGGATACTGCAATAATCTAGCCAAGTGATGATGGTGGTTTGGACCAGAGCGATGGTGGTGAATGGTGTGAGAAGTGGCTGGATTCTGTGGATATTACCCAGATGGTGCTGACAGGATTTGCTGATGGGTTAGAGTACAGGGTAAGAGAGAAAAAGAGGAGTTAAGGATGACTCCCAGGTGTTTGGCCTGAGAAACAGAAGACTGGAGTTGCCATTTACCTATCACAAAGGGGTTCTGGCAGGATTGAGGATTTCTGGCGCTGCCTGTTCCATCCATTGTAGCTATCTGGCTTTAGAAAGGATAAATATAGTACTGGGATGGAGAACCTCCCCGCCCCGCACTAATAGTCTCTAAGCACTGGGAGAAAAGAACTCAAAGAACTATTTGTCATTCTCTACAGTTCTGGAGGGGAGATTCTGACTTGTTGCCCTGGATACCAGGTGGCTGGAACCATGCCATTGGTAGATCCGTGTATTTGTAAGTTGGGCATTTGTAACTCTGGCAATGATAGTAGTATTTCCCCTTGTTCAGTCCACAGATAAAGTCTTAAAAAGAGAAATAAATTGACTTCCTTTTGAAGGAGAATTTAATGGTCTAGAATCTAGGCCATTAAGTAGCTTTGCTGAATGGTATATCAAAAGCTTTAAAAGGATAACTACTTTCCCAAGAGATCTAACAAGCCTGTTACACAATTTGGATCTATTTTTAGTTTCATACTAGATGGACCTTTTCATTTGATGTTTATTAACCAAAGGGATCAATAAACATATTTTAGTGAATATGAACAATAAATACATTAGCAATATAGGCTAGACTATCAAGTTCCCAACGTTCAACATTATCTGTAGTGCTTGAGATATTAATAATATGTCCGTACTATAACTCTTATATAGACATAGTTACTATGGACATCGTTATTGGGTAAATATGTAACACTTTTTTCATTCTCTCTTCCCTACTAGAACTGTTAGTGGAGTTGGCTGAAAAGTACTGTTTTCTACCTGAAAAAGACACTTTAAGACAAGAAATTAGAGTACTTTATGAGCCCAGCACACTTCCATTCTACCTCTCTACTACCTAAGAATTATGAACATTTTAAAATGTTATGTAAACTGTATATGAGTTTATAGTAATTAACAACATTGAAAAATAACATTAAGAAAGCTAAAACAGTGCTCACTTTGGCAGCACACAGACTAAAACTGGAACGACCCAGAGAAGATTAGCATGCCCCCTGAGCAAGGATGCCTTGCAAAGTCATGAAGCGTTCCCTATTAAAAAAAAAAAGCTAAAGCAAGCTGCTCTCAGTTTGCCTTTCTTAGTTCTAAGTTTCAGCCTGCCACTGCTATTGTAAAATATTTTATAATTATTTGCATTCTTTATAGAGAGAAGGCAAAGTGGAAGCAGGGATCATGACGGCCACAACATGGTTGAAAGAGGAGCCTCCGGTACACAAACAAGAAACGGTAAGCAATTTGTTAATCTGTAGCCTAGGACTCCTGGAAAACATGTATTGGGACAATACAGTCCCAATGTATTGGGACTCCTGGAAAACATGTATTGGGACAATTTTAAGTTACTTTTCTTCATTTCTCAGTGTGTAAAGAAAAAGGTCTTTAAAAAAAAAGTCAAGGTCAGAGGACTTTGTCAGAGGACAAAAACAAAGTCAGAGGACTGTCAGTTAAATTAACAATTTAGGCTAATTTCATATTTCATATCATAAGAACAAAATCAAGAACAATCAGTAGTCATTTACATCCAAACTGGAGGGTTTTTTTTTTTGTTTTTTTTTAAACATTTTTTATAGGTTTTATTTATTTATTTGACAGAGAGAGATCACAAGCAGGCAGAGAGGCAGGCGGGGTGGGGGGAAGCAGGTTCCCTGGGAGCCTGATGCAGGGGTCCATCCCAGGACCCTGAGATCGTGACCTGAGTCGAAGGCAGAGGCTTTAATCCACTGAGCCACCCAGGTGCCCCCAAACTGGAGTTTTAACAATACCAAACTATAAACCCAAAATTAAATACACTGTATATGTGAACAATCCAACCTAGCCAGTTTTTCACTAACCGCTAAATTAAATGGAAAGATAGTAACCAATGTGCGTTTAAGATTATTAAATCCAAACATCAGGATTATTCTCTGACTCAAACGTATTTTATTTTATTTGAGTCCTTGATCTTGTGATCTTTTTGGTAGTTTGTCATCTCATATACTACAAAATCTCTATCGTCATCATAAGACCTCTTTAAAAGTAAAGAATCTACATGTGGAAGGTTTTTTGTTGTTGTTGCTGGTTTTTTCTTGCTTTTAGAGATTTAACTATACATTAACTATACATATAACTATACATTATACTAGCTTAATCATTTGGAACATGCGGTGAATATTTTTCTAACTTTATAGAAATTCATGAGTAGCAAATGTTGGCAGAAGTATTACTGGATTTAAAAAAAAAAGTATTACTGGATAATACTTTCCCCAATTCTTTTCCTAATAAAGCCTCGGTTTTAAGAAATTGAAGGATATATTTAGCTCTGATTGATGTAAACAGAATAAATACTGGTTTTAAATTTGTAGCAAATTTTACTTTAGAATATCTAAAATATTTTCTTTATTTCTAATGGTCAGGATTCTATCAGATCTTATTCTTATTTTTAATCTGTTAGAGCCATTTTCCAGTTATGAATTCTTTACTTTGTTAATGCCTACAAATTTGTTTTTTTCTTAAAGCGTGATTGGAAATATGTGCTGGACTACAGTAAGCAAGTTGTGTACTTTACACTTTTGAGACCAGAATCAGTCCCTACGTCTTAGAAGCTGACTGCTCTGCTCTGTGTTTTCCTTATATATAATCTGATTATGTGGTATTCTGTTTAAACTTCCATTTATTTTGGAAAGTTATTCGACTTGAGAAAACAGTGTACTAGACTCTAATATTAAATTCTTTACATCTGTTTATAAAATGTTGTACTTTTAGAAAATGCCAAGTGATATATTAGTTATCTGCCCAAACTTAATTCCCTTCCAGTGTGATAGATTTGATATTATCTTGACATTTTCTAATGTTTCTGTGACTGCTTCTTATATAGTCTAGAGAGCCTGACTGTCAAGAACACAGAAGTCTAGACCAACCTGTGGAGTTGCCAACAGAGGAAGCATGTGATCTCTGCAGTGATTTTAGTGATGGTGAATCAGTGGAGAACTCAAAAATAAAGACTGCTAAGAACAAAGCATCTGACTCAAGTAAAGCTTCAGGTTCTCCTGGACAGCTTACCCTACTCCATTGTGGTTTCTCTAAATTGTTTGAAACAAAATGTAAAGCAGTTGAGGATAGTGATGGAAATATTGCCTCTGATGATGAAAGTTCTGATGAACAGCCCATGTGTCTTTCAACAGAAGCCAAAGATGTTGGTTATCAGAAAAGTCATGACTCTCTTGGTACTTCAAAACACCAGAAATTAGCTAACATCTTAAATCCAAATGAAAGTGAGACAATTTTCAAACAAAATATTTCTTCTGAGTCTGATGATGAGAAAATTTTTAAAAATACAGTTGACCACCACTGCACTTCACCGAATGTCACAGAATCGGAAGATAGTGATGTCGTCTTTCCCACACAATATACAACTCAGAGATGCCCTGAGAATGGGATAAAGTTTAAGCCACTTGTGGATGGATCTCAAGATTCTGAAACAGAAAATCCTGTACAAATAAGAAATAATGGCGATGATAGAAAGACTGATGTCAAAGGAAATAGACAAATTTCAAAACAATTAAATCCTGAGAACGTGACCCTGAAATCTATTATGAAAAGAAAAGGCAGTAGTGATATTAGTGATGAGTCTGATGACATTGAAATTTCCTCTGAGTCAAGAGTAAGAAAGCGAAGAGCTACTAGTTCTTTGAGGTTTAAGAGAGAAAAGGAAAATAAAAAGGAACTTCTCACTTTTCCCAAAACAATGAAGAAAACAAATCAACTTTGTGCACCAGATGGAGATTGTAACTCTCAGGCTATTGATGACTTTTCGTCCTCAGACGACGATTTAACTGTTCGCCACATCAGTTTCTCTAAGCAGAGCCATCCACCAAAAACTGTAAAAGATAGAATCCGTTTCTCTTCAAAATTGCCTAAGCATAAGGAAAATGGCACTTGTATGCCAAGAAAATCAACCACATTTTCAAATGAGAAAGTTGTCAACCAAGAGCAGGTGTATGAGTCAATGGATAAATTTTTAGGTAACTATAGATACATTTTGAGAACTTTATGTTACATATTTGTTTTGTGCATTCAGATAGCTCTGTAAGATACAGGTTCTTGAATTAGCTTGCAAACTAGTCCTATAATCAAGATGCTACATTGAGGTACAAATGAGAGGAAGTGAGTGGATGGTAGGATAAAAGAAAGACCACCTAGGTCAACATAGTGAACTTTGTTATCCACCCCAGGACCGCCGCCATGTCCCCCATCTGAATTGTCCCCCCACCAGACTTCATTTAGTCTTGACCTGAAGATAACTCTAAATTTAATGCTCCTCTTCAGTCCTTATGTCAGTGTCCAGCCAGTCAGTTTGATTGTCAGAAGTTTATTTTCTAGTAGTCCCTCAAGAAGTGCTCATGAGAATAATATTCCCTGAGATTCCTGTTGGTAACAGTCTGTGCCCTTTATACTTAAAAGTCCTTTTTGCCAGATATAAAATCGTTGACTCACACTTTCTTTTCTTAAGTATTTTAAGTATGAGGCTTCATTTTCTTTTGGCATGAAGTGTTATATCACATGTTCTTTTTCCTCCCCCTTGATGTCCAAAGAATTTCTTTTCCTTTCATTATTGTCCAGTAAATTTACTACATTGTGTTTGAACATTTGTCTTAGTTCGAGTTGCTATAACAGACTACCACGGACTGCATGGCTTAAACATTTATTTCTCATAGTTCTGGAGAATGGAAGTCCAAGATCAGGATGCTAACATAGTTAGGTTCTTGGTTAGGGCCTTAATCCTGGCCTACAGAAGGTTGCTGTCTCGTTGTGTCCTCACATGATGGAAACAGAAATCTTGCCTCTTGGGCGCCTGGGGGGCTCAGTCAGTTAAGTCCCTGCCTTCGGCTCAGGTCTTGATCCCGGAGTCCAGGTCTCGAGTCCCATATTGGGCTCCCTGCTCAGCAGGGAGTCTGCTTCTTCCTCTGACCCTCTCCCCTCTCATGCTTTCTCTCACTCATACTCTCTCTCAAATTAAAAAAAAAGAAAAAAGAAAAGAAATCATCTGTCTTGCGTCTCTTTATTTAAGAGCAGTAGTCGCATTCATTAGAACTCCACCTCCATGACCTAATTATCTCCCAAAGGCCCAACCTTCAAATACCATCACGCTAGGGGTTGGGACTCCAAAAGGGGTTGGGACTCCAAAATACGAATTTTGGAGGGACGCAAACATTCAGCCCAGAGCAGTGTTGGTTATTCTGGGTCAGTATTGTAATATAGTTTCAACTCAGTTTTTATTTCAAGAAAACTTTCTTGTACTAGTATTTTTAGTTACTTTTTGTATCCCTTTGCTTTGGTTTTCTTCTTCAGAGACTCCTGTTATTCGAATATTCAATTTTCTTTGCCTGTCTTCAGTATTTGTCACATTGTCTCAAATCCTTTATCTTTTCCATTTCTTTTTGCTTTTTAAAAATATCCTTCCATTTTTCTTAAAACATTAGTTATTGTTTGTTCCCTCTTTGTTCCTGCAGTTTAGTCTTCATTTCTGAATTTTTTTTTTTAATTTCTAAACCTTTTCTGAGTTCTGTCCACCCATGTCTGAGTTATTCTAACTGTTGTTGGTTCCTGTATCTTACCATTTTCTTAATGTGTCTTTTACCTCATTTCGAAATCAGTTACAATTTTAATTTGCTTTGTGAGCACATGTTTATGGCATATTTTCATTCTGCTGCTTATTCTTTTTTCTCATAATCATTTTTATGAGACTTGACCCTCTTGCTCATTTTCATAGAAATTATCTTCCCTGAATTTTTTAAGTGAGGCAGAGGTTAGGGTATTTTTTTCTCAGCCCACAAAGATCCGTATCTGTTTTTTTGTACAGTGCTCAAAACTATTGTGGGATTTCGTGCCTCTGTTTGTACCCACTGCTTTGCTTTAGACCTTCTGTTTTCCTCATACCTAATCTTCCTATCCTGTTCTTTTTGATTCCCTCCCAGCAGTTTTTCATCGTGTGGCCCTGACTTGGGAGCCCTGATGGGTCAGTTTGGAGAATTCCTAAGAGCTAGTTTGTTTCGTTCTCTCAGGCCTTCTTATCGTAAGCCCGCTGCACCCACTCAGCATTGGAGTGAAATGCTTCCTTCCCAGGAAAACCTTCCTGGATTTAGCTCCTCATCTCCAGATGGCCCACTGTGCTCCCCAGGGCATACCTATCGACTCTTCTAGGCTCTTCTGTCCTCAGATCCATTAGATGCCCCCCTGTTGCTCCCTTCACCCACACCCTGATGATGTGTAGCTATTGGTGATTGTCCCCATCTATTTGTATTTTAGGGTGTCTTGTTATCTTAATTTGGTGTATGTGTTGTCCGTGGCCTTTTGTTTTGTTCACTTATTGCTGGCTGTTTTTTGTAGGGATTCAGAAATTGAAAATTTGCTTCCCACCATCTGCTGAGAATCTGTTTAGTGATTTTAAAGAGTTAGCATTGCTTTTAAAAGTGTTTGACTCATTCCCAGAAAAAAACAAAACAAAAACAAAAAAACCTATGTGAAAGAAGCTGACATATAAGCAAGGATATTTTGACATAGGAACTTTAATCATTGTATTTGACTTATTTACATATCAAGTTTTCTTTTGTTGTTATTCAAAAGCTCATTATGATATATATTTTGATATCCTTGTAACTCAGTGCTGGACTATCCTTTGGTTTGATTTAGGTTTGAGGAATTGTTGCATAAACTGTTATTTAAAAGATCAGCTGAGCTTTGTTTTTGTTTTTCACTGTGTAAAAGATGTCAGTAGTGTGGAACTAAAGCTATTTTGAATAATACATAAAACATGTCATCAAAATTGAGAAAAATCTGACTGAATCTTCTGCCAGAAAAATCCTTGATCCTTTTAGAGGTTTAAAACTGTTGCTGTACACACTACTTGGCATTTTGAGATTTAAGGAGAATATTATCTTAGTTGTTCTTTTTGTTATTTAACATCTTGTTTTCTCACAATTGTCACTTTTGGTTGAGAGAGGTTCAGGACTGAAACAGCACAAGTGTTGAAGGTCATAATTAAGGTTCATTGGCAGAGATGTTTGAGGGAGCTTTTACAGACCTCAGTTCTAGCCCTCTCTTTTATGACCACAATTTAAAAGTAAATTATAGGTGCCTAGAAGCAAAGCAATAAAAAGTATAGCCATTTTTTAGACTTCTTTCAGATAAAGGCTGTAAGTTAATTTTTTTCATTTCCCAAAAAGCTCCCAATCTTGACATTCTCTGGGCATATGTACAAAAAAGACAAAATACAAACAGTAGAACTGAACAAAGCCAACCAAACAAAACTCCCTGGTCATAAACCCCAGCTCCCACTCCATTGCTGTAATCAAGTACATGTCTAAAGGAACAGATAGATGAGGTCAGCACTGCTGTTTAAATTAGTAAACAATTTTTTTAAATCAATAGAAACACAAATCCATAGATGACCCTTCACTGTGACTTTTTTCTTAGCCAAAACCTTCATTTCAGATTTAAATTTAAAGGTTGTTATCTAATCTCAGAAATTCTTGTATTGATGAGAAGGAAAAGTCATTTCTAAGTTAACCTAGACCAATATATTTGAACTCTTTTCAATTTTTTAAAAAAAAATAGAATATTGTGATGTTAGCATACAAACTCAATGTTTTTCTTGAGGATTAAGAATAAAGCGTAACTTCTTCTTTAGTGTATTGCTGATAATTTTCGAAGTGTACATGGAACCCTGTTGCTTCACAAAGAGACATCACTTAATAAACACCAATTGCCTCCCAGATGGTGTTCAGGAAGTGGCTTATATTCACTCCAACCAGACTGTGATTGGATCCAGCAAAGCTGAAAATCACATGAGCCGATGGGCAGCACGAGATGTGTTTGAATTGAAGCAGTTTTCCCAGCTTCCCGCCAATGTAGCTGTTTGCACTTCTAAGGTAAGAGAACACAGGGTCCTGACATCTTTGGGTACTTAGAAGTTACTCAATAGGATTTTTTCTGAATACTTCCTCAAAAGTGGCTACTAAGACTGTAAGTGACAGAACGCCATTTGGAGCACTGTTGTGCTAAAATGTTTTGTATTAAAAGGCACACCTATATTTAAATGCCTAATAATGTTGAGTTGCTTAATAGTTCCCCTTAATAAAAGTTTGCCTAAAAAATGAGAAATCTGAGGGAATCATTCAGTTAAGTCACAATCAAAACCACTTCCACTCATACAGAAAAGGAAAGTGTATGATTAGATTTCTTTCAGAATTTTTCATCTAACATGAAGGCATGCACGGACACTAACTTCATATAGAATTCGTGTGTGTGTGTGTGTGTTTGAGAGAGAGAGAGAGTATACATGGGGATGAGTGGGGCTGAGGGGCAGAGGGGAGAGAATCTTAAACAGATTCTACACCCAGCATGGAGCCCAATGTGGGGCTCTGTCTCATGACCCTGATATCATGACTTGAGCCAAAATCAAGAGTTGGACGCTTAACCAACTTAGCCACCGAGATATCCCTAGAATTTATAGTTTTAGCAAAAGGATTAATTTAATGTTAAAAGTAATAAATAGATCCTATATGCTTTTCCTGTTTAAAATTGCTATTATATAAAAATAAGGATTTATGTAAATGTGGTATTTATTTACACATAGTCATTTTCATCAAATGTTTTAAAAAACGTTTTCTTCTCTTTGGTTTATTGTTCTTTATTCCTAAGAGCTGATTGTCTGAGAAGTTTTTCTACTATATGTAGGAGTTAAAAATGGGTGCTGTATAGAACAATGATACTTTGTTTCTAGTTAGTACTACTTTTTTAAGAATGAAGGGGGTAAAATGCCTCTGAACTGTCAAGCTGTCTTTATTTATTTGTACCTCCTCTGGTTCCACAAAGGATTTGGATTGTCCTAACAAAATCAGAATTCAAAATGAAATTCAGAAACAAGGAAAATATAAATTAAACTGCAAGTTCAGGACTGAGACAAAGTTAAATGCAGATATATAGGACATAATGTTGTTAGCCAGATATTTTTTTAAATGACAGGTTTGAGTTTCCTGGTAGACAAAACAAAGGAAGTAAACAATTTATTTAGTGTTTTCTCAACTACTGCTTTTGGAAATGTGTGTGGGCACTTTGGGTGGTCACAGTGACTGAGTGCCCAAGTGGCATTAATGTCTGAAGGCCAGGCTGTCGTGGGGGAGGGGAGACCATCCCACATGCCAAGAATTGTTCTGCTCAAAATGCCATAACACCCCGCTGAGAAGCACTGAGCTAAATTGTCCTTAAGGAAAAGAAAAAGGAAAAAAAAAAATGCTAGCTCTTCTAAGGAGGGAGAGAATTCTTTCCTAGCACTTAATTTGAGGGAAACTGGGCTTTTAAATGGTGACTACTGAATGATCTAGTGAGCAGGCAGTTGTCTGATCATATCCTTAGAGTAAATGGAGTAACGGACTTTGAAAGGCGGTGCTATTAGTATTTTTCATTGTAATCCAAAGGCACAATGCCACAATATAACATGTGAAAACATTCTTTCATGACCCACACATGCTGCCTTTTTTATATTCTCATTTGATCTAGGAATATACCATATCTCAACCAACACTGTAGAGAGCAATTTCTATCGTTTGTCTACCTTGTAGGAACTATCTGAAAAAGGTAAGCAGAAATATGCTGGGTTTGCCAGAGATTTGCTCTATTAGACTATATTAGAATGAAGATCCTATTAGAATCACTTAAATAGACAGCTAATTTTTTCTTAGGGTTTTATTTTTTTAACCATACCCCCTTTTTTTAACCATGCCCTTATCCAAACAAACAAATTTTAATGTGAAAACGTCAGCTAATTTGGCAGACCTCTATAGTAGATGTTAATGAAATAATTTAACAGGATATTGGTTGTTGGTTTATTTAAATATTTCTCAGAAAACAAATTTGCAGTCTCATGTAATTCCTTCCAAAGTGGACCTGAGAAGCAACCACCTAAATATAAAAGAAATAAAGGTTCCTTTGGAACTTTCTTAAGGCAAGTTGTAAAAAAATAAAAATGGTAGAAATATACTTTGCCCTTAATTAGGCTGAGGACCAGGGGCAAGGGAGTTCCTTTATCCTTACATTAGCAATCCCAGTAGTTCTCAATCTTTTTTGGCCCTAACATTCTTTTTTTTTTTTTTTTTTAAGATTTTATTTATTTATTTGACACAGGGCAGGGGGTGGGGGGTGGACAGAAGCAGGGGGAGTGGGAGAGGAAGAAGCTGGCTTCCTCCTGAGCAGAGAGCCTGATGTGGGGTTCGATCCCAGGACCGTAGGATCATGACCTGAGCTGAAGGCAGCGACTTAACCACTGAGCCACCCAGGTACCCCTAGCCCTAACATTCTTGAGGTAGACAGCACAGTCTCATCAGAAACTTTGTCTCTTCACAGTGATTTTTGGAGTGAGGGACATTTCTTACCAAGGAACAAGTTGAAATATTCATCCCCTACGATTTCTAATATGCCTTTTGAGGCTGTATGTCTCCCCAGGACACACAGACCAGCTTAGTAAACCTTTTTTCAGGGTGTATGAAGAAATGCGTTGTTTAATGACTAAATCATAGTGGGTGTAAAATATTCAGGGAAGTTTTAAAGCCACTAAGCGGGAGGTCCCATCCCAGGCCACCAGGCCGGCAGGCCAAGAACAGTCTGTACGAACACGCTCATCTCAGCAGCCAACTTTACGCGATACAGTAAAATTCCAACCGAGTAAGATTCAGTCCGTCAGATTTTACCTCTACCATTTAGTACATCAGGTTTACAATATGGCTGTAATTTCTTGACAGTTGTAATCTATTACCTATATCCAAAAGTCACTTGGGGACAGTACATGTCTTAGCATTGAAAAAGAAAAGTCTTACTTGTTAGAAGAAAATCAGAATTTTCAAAATAGATAGTGATCTTACATATTTATGACGTTCTTAGTTTTTCACCAACATCAAAGACTGAAACTATTGGTTTTTTTGACAAAACTACAACTCCTGAGATATGTCTCATGCTTTCCTCCTTTTAGTTTAGTTTGGTTAGTAATAAAGAACTTTGTAATGAGTTTCATTTTCAATTTGTTGAACTCTGTAATCTCCCATGGGCAGAAGTTATAACTAGCCTATGGCATAGACTCTACTCAGAATGTCAGAGTTTAGATTGTAGCTCTACTTCATACTTCCTGTGTGACCCTGAGAAAGGTACTTACCTTCTCTGTGCCTCAATTTCCTTGTGTTTAAAATACAAAATAATTATATTTCTTACCTCAAAAAGTTCTTGTGGGGGTGCCTGAGTGGCTCAGTGGCTTAAAGCCTCTGCCTTCGGCTCACATCATGATCTCAGGGTCCTGGGATCAAGCCCCGCATCGGGCTCTTTGCTCAGCAGGGAGCCTGCTTCCCCCTCTCTCTCTGCCTGCCTCTCTGCCTACTTGTGATCTCTCTCTCTGTCAAATAAATAAATAGAATCTTTAAAAAAAAAAGTTGTTGTGAAGACTAAATGAGGTAAAATACCGTGGACGGTACCTGACACAAAGTAAGCACTCAGTGAGAGGTAAGTATTGTCACCACTGGGTAAGATTAATGTTCGGTCTCTAATTCCCCTGGAAGGTGGGGATCAGTGAGGAAAAATGATCCTTAATTAGTTGTATGCAACCATTTTTAATTATAAATAAAAGGATGGGTGATACTAGCAGATCTGGGGCTTTGGACTCCCTTAAAAAGAAAAACAAGAATATTCAGAGTAGAATGGTCTTTCAAAATTTTATATGTGACTACTGAGATTTTGCTTATGAAAACAGAAAACCACTCAGTACTTTATATTGGTTTATTTTAGATATTCTGTATCAGAATTGGAGATATTAGTAACTTTTCTACGTAAAGCTGATAGATTTACTTTGTTTCAATTGATCAATTGAAGTGACTGCTTTTAATTCCAGATATCTCCATAGCTGCTGACAGACATTCCAATGAGTGAGACATCACTCTGCCATCAGACTAGTCCTTTCATATTATCTCTGTATATCATATTCTTTGTTCTCATCATTATAAGTCTTCTGGAAACTAAATACCACCTTAGTAATGTCAGGGAGCTGGAATGATGGAACTTTCTCTTTTTACTAAAACTATTTATAAAGATGGTTAAATTAGGATATCTGAAAAGACTTTTTAAAATATTATTTTACATAGATGAGATACCAATGACATTTCAAAACCATCTTACAGAAGTTCTGAGTAAAAAAAAATTCACATTCACCGATTTCATCATATCTGGTCAAAATTATTTAAACACCTTTAATTTAGAGTAAATCACTGAAACATACCATCATCTTTGGTTAGAGATATGTATATCACTCACCGAGAGAGTTGTAATGCGTTGGTGGCAATAATGTGTGGTGGAAATAGTGATTTGCAGTTTTGAAAAAAATAAAAGTTGTTATGGGAAGAAAAGAGAATAAACTAAGGTAAAAGGAAACAAAGCAAGGTGAAAGCAAAAGAGTCTCAGCCATAGTGTCAGAAAATATCTGCAAACCTCTTGCTTCTAAAATCTCCAGAAATCCCCAGACCTCCCACCTACAGTACAGTATCTTTCATCTTGGGGCTCACATCCAGAATCTTTACTACTGAGAATTCTTCTGAGTGCTTCTTGTCTGTCACCAAAGTTTTATTAGAGACCTTTATTTGTGTTTGAAAAGATTGTGTGTGCGTGTGTGTGTGCACATGCTTGCGTGTGGTCTGTGTGTGTGTATCTGTGTGTCTGCAGCCAGATGCAGATGTGTTGTCTCCCTGCCTAAGAAAATGAAACAAATCCTATTTATTTGTATGAAGACAACACACATTTAACAGTAGTTACAATATGCAAGTATTTCACTCTCCAAGGAATACTGTAGTTGAGTGTAAGAACTTTTAAATAAATTGCAAAGGAGTATACTAAATGGAAAAGTTACAAAAAAGAAGTAATGTACACCACAATCCTAAACGAACTCCTATGGTCCTTTTAGAGTTTCTCAGTCCTTTTGATGTGATTATTGATAACCAAAATGACAAGAGCTCGGAACCTGCTTTTCAAATTCAACCATATATTAAATGGCCTAAAATATAGTATCTTTTCCATGTTTCCTTTGGTTTCTTATAGTTTATACCATTATAAATCAATTTCTATTTATATAATATTTTATAGATGTCTTGAATGAAAACCTTTCTCTCCCAAAATAAATTTCTAATCAAACTTGGTTATTTAGCAATATAAACTATATAAAACAAGAACTCGTTTTGCCTTAAGTTGTACTTAGATATTTTAGACCCATTTCTGAAGACAGCTTATCTTAAAAGATGAGATGTCTGATAACAAGAGGGAAAATCTGTGTGGTTTAGGTTTAAACTCAGACCAGAAAAAAATGTTTTTAAGCATCTGAAAGGACTGATAATACCTTTATTAGAGTTAATTTGTTCTTTTAATATATGGAAGTATGTCACGGAATTTAGCTATACCTGTTTGTGATGTGGGGCCTCATTTTTTCAATCAACTGCATGTTTTCAACTTAAGTATACTTAAAGTTTTCTGAAAAGAAATGTACAAAGACAGCATTCAATTAAGGATTAATCACTATGGCAACTGAGACGTGGTGACCAAGAGGAGGGGATGTATTCTCCCCTCCGTTTCCTGCCAGCTGTCATAGTCAACCTCTGTGCCTGAATCCACGCCAAAATATAGACTGTGACCAACTCTAAGAAACTATATCTGTATTTTTATAAATTGGTACAAGTATCAGACTATAAAAGAAGACTTAATCCCCTGAATTGGATGACAGACACTTGGCACTCTTGCCAGTGTTTGACAGAGAAATAACGGGTCGCTTTGTAGTAAAACCTGGATTAATAGTAAACCCTTCTTTATGTTATTGCAGTGTGGTGTAAATGAGAGGCCTAAGCACCCTGTCAGCCCAGGCCCGGGGGAGCGTGGGGAAGGGTGCCTTTTATAACCCGTGCAGGTTTAAGCACTGCTCAGAATACTGTAAATACAGAATGTTGTGTTAGTAAGAACTTCTCTTTCTTGTATTCATATTAGATTGGCATTTTGTAGATTACTTAAAGAAAGGATTTCTATGAGCTATGGTGGATTTGATTGCAGTATGTTTATACAGCTTTTGGAGTCAGCAAGGAGGGATGGACTGTTTACAATGAAGCCGACTTTGGGGAGATATAGTATTCCATTATCCTATTTTTCAGGATAGTGAATGGCATGATGGTTTAAAGTAATCGTTCACAAATGACTGGTTTATGAAGTAGTTGCGTAAGGAAGGTTTATGGTTTCAGCATGTAACAAAATTAACTCTTACTGGGTGGGATTTCTTATGGTTTTATTATTTTTCTTTCTATAGCTAGATGCTAATTTTATGGTATCTATGTCAGAAAGTTATTCTTTCAGGTAATTTGAGTAGAGATAAAGATTTTTAAAATTTCGCGTGTGTGTATCTGTAATTATGTAACTAGTGTTGGCTTGAAAAGTTTCTATCTTTGGAACTAGGGTTGATTCAGAAAGATGGTAATAATTCATGAACACCTGTCACCTAGTCAGAGGAAAGAGACTCTGATATTAACTTTAAATATACACACCCAGTCCCCTCCTAGCTGGTGGCTGTGAGTAGACGTGGCCCATCCTTCCTCACAGTGGTGTTACCAGGATTAATGGAGTAACTCGACTGCTGAGCTATTGCATACAAAATACATTCAGCTTCTTGCAAGAAAGACACTGAAATTACTGAGAATGTAATATAAATTTTTATTACTATAATTATGATTATTGCTGATCAGTAAAGGTGATGAGTGAACTCCCTCTGTTATTCTCTACAATGTCCTTATATGATTTTTATTGTTAATAGTACCAAGAATAGCATATGTTAGAAAACCGTAAAAGATGTCTAGTTCTCTAATTTTATAGATGAAGGACCCACTGTGAGCTAAGGCTCATTTGTCATGAAGAATTCTTTAGAAAACATACATTTGAAAGGAATTATAAACTCATTTAACGACGAACTGGACTGACACAAATAACTTTTGCTTATCGAGAAGTAGTTGGATTCTAATTCACCTCCTAGCTGGTCATTGTTCCAATTGCATAAAAGATAGACGTTGCTTCTTAAAACAATTTCCCCATTTAGAATAGTTGGAAGATTCTAAATAGTTAAAAAATACTATTTCTTCAAATAATACTATCTCCTGAAAAATATAAAAGCTTAGAGATATAAAATACTATTTCTTCAAATAATACTATCTCCTGAAAAATATAAAAGCTTAGAGATATAAAATCTCATTGAACTGTGATTGATTCTACCTAGTGACTTAAAGAAAGTCAAACACTTAACAGACCTTTTCAAATTATTATCCCTCTGCGAAAACCATGGTATCTATTGGACATGGCCACTTAATGGAAACACCTATTGCCTTGTTGTCTGAGAATCTTGTCTTTACACATATGAATTCTGAATTTTTATAGGATGAATAAAGCAAAATTATAAGACTAGAGAATCATAGCATTTCAGAATTTGGAGGATTCTTGGAGACTATTTAATGCAAATGTATTATTTTTACTGTTTTCTAAAAATGAGATGGTAAGTGATTTCCCTCAGGCTCAGTAATATAAAGTAAGCTTAAATCCCTATAGTCTTTCAACCCTTCTATCTTCTCTTGTGTTTTTTTCCTCAGTTCCTTTGGCTTCTATTTTGTTTTGGAGGTTTTACTTTTTTTTTTTTTTTTACTCCATTTTACTTTTCCAATATGAAAAATCAGTCTAATTTTCCAAAATAACTTGCCTGTGAAGAACACCCTCACTTTAGCAGTTAAACAAAAAATTCAGGTGGACAGAATGTATCCTTCACTTTAAAAAATATTTTTTTAAATAGTTAAAACTCTGCCTGGCATACACTTTCATAAACACCATGACTTAGCAACAGACAGCAGGGTGGGAGTTCAGAAAATGTTTGGGAATTCCTGCATGCAAGTATTACATAAAGTGCAGTCATCTTCGCTATGACGTCAAGGCTCCTGCACTCTTAGCTCCACAAGTTAATGTTAAATTGGATACACTGGCAGATCATATAAGGATATTAGTCATTTTAGGGCAGCGTAAGTGCTGGTATTCTTCATTTTCACTCACTCTTTGTCATCCGTTGGCCCTAGTGCTGGAATAGGAAACTCACTCAAGAAGAGAGAACCTGGATAGCGGTGTCAGAAAGGATATCCCTCCTCATGCATGACTTTATGGGCTTTCCTCATTCAGCAGTAATAATACATCTAAACAGTCACTTTGGGCCTTAATTTTCTGTCTTCCAAAGTTCTGTGAAATGTCTTTTTGTGCTTCTTTTCCATGGCACACAAGGCCTATCTCAATTAGGCCCCCGCCTGCTTTTTCAGTCTCATTCTGAGACACTCATTCAAAGTTACTGATACTCTGTACCAATCATTGTGGGACACTGGGGATATAAAGATTATCAGGCTTTTCTGGTCAGCCTTCCACTTATAAACCAGTCTCCAAGCACACTGTGGATTTTTACTCCGCCATGCCTTTGCTCCTGTGGTTCTTTTGTTTAAAATTCTATCTCCGGGTACCTGGGTGTCTCAGTCAGTTAAGCGTCCGCCTTTGGCTCAGGTGATGATCTCAGAATCCTGAGATTGAGCCCCATATTGGGCTCCCTGCTCAGTGGGGAGCTTGCTTCTTTCTTTCCTTCTGCCTGCTGCTCCCCTTGCTTGTACTCGCTCTCTCTCTCTGTCAAAAAAAATAAAAAATAAACAAAATCTTAAAAAAAAAATAAAATAAAATTCCATTTCATCTGTGTCTGCCTATTGAACTCCTGCCCCTTGGATCATCAATGATGACTGTCCCCTCAGGCTTCTCCAAAGCAGTGTAAATGTCTTCCTCATCTTCATTTTTACGTGTGTGTGTGTATATATGCTGTAGCACTTATCACTGTAGTATGTGATACTATAGTATGTCTACAGGATGCTTTCAGCTGCAAGGAATAGAATAACCATCTAAAAGTGGCCTATACAAACAGATACATGAAGAGATGCTCCACATCACTAATTGTCAGGGAAATGCAAATCAAAACCACAATGACATATCACCTCCCATCTATCAGAATGGCTAAAATAAAAAACACAAGAAACAACAAGTGTTGGCTGTGGAGAAAAAGGAACCCTTGTGCACTGTTGGTGAGCATGCAAACTGCTGCACCCTCTACAGAAAACAGTATGGAGGTTCCTTTAAAAATTAAAAATAGAAATACCATATGATCCAGCTATTCCACTATTGAGTATTTACCCAAAGAAAGTGAAAACACTAATTCATATATATATATATCACTCCGATGTTTATTGTAGCATTATTTACAATAGCCGAGATATGGAAGCAACCCAAGTGTCTATCAATATATGAATGGATAAAGACGCTGTGGCATATTACACAATGGAATTTTACTCAGCCACAAAAAAGAATGAGACCTTGCCATTTGCAACAACCTAGAGGATATTATGCCAAGTGAAAGAAGTCAGACAGAGAAAGACAAATACCATGTGATTTAACTCACGTGCGGAATCTAAAAGACAGAACAAGTCAATAAATAAACAAACAAAAAGCAGAAACAGACCCATAAATCAGAGAACAAACTGATGATTGCCAGAGGAGTGGGAGGGATGGGCAAAACGGGTGAAGGGGAGTGGGAGATGCTGTTATGGAATGAGCAAATCACAGGAATAAAAGGTACAGCATAGACAATATAGTCAATAGTATTGTAATAGTGCTGAATGGTGACAGGGGGTAGCTATACTTGTGACAAGCCTAGCATAACACAAAGACTTGTCAAATCACTATGAAACTAATGTAACATTGCCTGTCAGCTCTACTTCAATAAAGATTAATTAATTAATTAATTAAAGTAACCTATACAATGGACCATTGAACTAAGTCACATAACAGCAAGTCTGTTGAGGGCTATTTCCAGGTTTAGCACTATAGATCAGTGACCCTGTAAGGATTCAGGCTCTCTCATCTGCCCCACTATCCTTAGTAAGTTACCATTTAATCCCTGGGCCTTTTGCCTCATGTTGCAGGATAACTACTGCATCTCAAGAACTCATTTTCTCATACAAATGTATCCAAAGGCAGAAAGGTGTGGTTCTTTTCATATTTGTCTCCCTTTATTGGGGAGAACAGTCTTTCTTGCAAAACAGGCCTACTAGCTTGCCTAATCTCAGTTTATCCCCCCGAAAATTGAGAGAGCAATCCATCTTCCCTGAGCACATCTCTAAGAGAACTCTACTTTTGTTGAGACAACAAAGAGTAACAGTGGCTATTGGGAGGCCATCAAAATGTTTGCCACTGTATTCCTGGTTAGCTTGTGAAACTCTTTTGTGTTATGGACCGGATATCTTAACCCTTTTATTCCCAGGAGCTAGAACAGTACCTGGTACCTAGATATTCAATCAGAGCTTACTAATTTTAATTGAATTTCCAATGGATACTAAATAAAACCTTCTCAAAGAGATTCTACAAATAAAAAATGTGAGGAATTTTTAATTTAAGCATGAATTCTTGTGTGGTGGATTGGCTTTAGGTGGGATAAATAGGTTTGAACTGTGGTCCTTGATCTAATATGAAATTTGGGACTCCTTTGCAAATTTCTTATGGAATTTGTGATATTTTTGCAAATTTCTTGATGAGGCTAATATCCCTGTTAACATAACCAGAGTGAGCTCTCACAGATTTTATGTCAAGATTGTTGGTAAGTTGATGTTTTATTTTAAAGGTATCATCATCTCGTAGCCAAGCTACTATCAGAATCGGCTTTCATCTGTTAATCTGTAAACAATTTTCATGACTCTGGCAGCAACTGCTTAAAAATGGAATTAGAAAGACATATCCTACTTTTATTCAGTATTTAAAGTTATGCTGTTATTGTTGCCAGGCGAAGTAATGAATACCTTAAGAGGAAGAACTTTTCACTTTTGGTAAATTGTCTTCCAAAAATTTTTCTTACTTGTGTTATGTTTGTGTAAATTTATATTCGCCCAACATCCATTTATTGGAAGTTTGTTGGGTACATGACTCAGGACTCTCCCTCTCCCTACCCCCCCTTCTCTCCCTCTCTCTCTCTCTCTGACTCTCTGTCTCTCTCTCTCTCTCTAAATATATACACACACACACACATACATACATACACATATACACACACACACACATATGATTGTTCTCTGTACAGGGGCCCTACCTATTCAAAGAGGTATTTTTAATTTGTTGTATTCCCTTGATTTTGTTGTATTCCCTTGGTGTGTGAAATTAGGATTTTTGGTTTACATGCAGCATTATTGCTGCTTGGTTTAGTATGCTCTATGTGATTACATAAAATCTTAAATCAAGGTAGATTGCATTTATATAGTAAAGCTATCCAGTGAGAAATTGAAATAGCAATGCAAGAAAAAAAAGGATGCAAGGAAAGTGTCATGATCTGGACCTTTAAGCGTGGGTAGGACTATGCTGGGCAGAAGGCAGGGCTGAGGAAATTTGGCTCCAGAAATGAATATTGTGATGTATTTGGCAGTGGCGAGAAGACTAGCCTAATCAGGCCAGCCCATATAGGACATCAAAAAGAGTAAGGCTGTATAGGGGGAACGGATCATGAAAAGCCTTGCACGTAGAACAATAATCAAAAGATGCTAAACTGACCTGAACAGACCTTTCAATATGTGCAGAATATCTAACCATTCTCTGGTGAAGAAGGCCAAGAGCCAGGCCTGGAGCTGGTAATAATTTTTCTAGATAGAAAGACTCTTAGGTTTTCCTTCACTAAGGCAGGAGTCTTTTCCTGTGTGTAGACATAAAGTTGGGTGAAACCAAAACCCACTCTGGATCATCCTGGTCCATTTCCAGCATGGAGGTAGCAAGTTTGTGCTGAATGAAGGCGTGTCAGTTTCTGGTAGATGAGCAGTTCTCCAAGTGTGGTCCATGGAATGGACCCCTAAGATATTTGAGACTCTTAGAGGGGTCTGCAAGGTCCGAACTATTTTCAGAATATTTCTAAGTACCCTTTCCACTTGTCAACATTTGAACAAATGGTACAAAAGCAATGGTAAGCAAAGTGCTGGCAGCTCAGCGTGAATTGAGCTGTGCCCCCCCCCCCCATTATGCCTCGTGGCCTTTGGGTTCTGTACCGCTACATATTTGCAGGAAAAGAAAACTAGCTTCTCTGATGAATATCCTTGATGGATTTATATCCTTGATAAAAATGGCCTTATTTGTCAAATCTCAACCCTTTGTACTCATCTTTTTTTCCTCTTCTGTTTGATAAAATAGGAAGTGTACATAAGCACTTGTATAATTGAGCTGGAAACAGAACTAGCCCCTTTTTTTATAAAACATCATTTGTACTTGACAAACTGGTTATTTAAATTTGCATATTTGGTAGGTAAGTTCTTTAAAATGAACCTAGTGAGTTTTGTACTTCAAGGAAAACAATGGGCGGTACGTGTTGCCAGGAATAAAAGTTAAGCTTTCAAGTGAAAACTAAAATGTTGAAAAACCATGACCATGACACTTTGCCTATAATTATAAGATTTTTTTTCCTGATGCAATAGGTGATGATAACAACAAATATGGTTTTCCAGTGTTGTACAGTTGAATGTATCAATGTTTTGAAGATCTACATAGCTCAGTTAATCGATATTTTCAAATGACTGATATTTCAAATGAATGATACTACAAAATCGTGCTGGGGAAAAAGTCCAGCCAAAGTGCAAGATATACCAGTGAATTTTAATTTTAACAATATAAAATATTTACTGATATGGGTTCAGATTTTACATGAAATTAACCTTAATTGAGTTTTGATACAGTATCAGAAAAAATATCTCCAATTATCTGAAAAGGCTGTTCAAATATTCTTACCTTTTCTAACTACATAGCTATATGATACTGATTTTCTTCATATACACCAACCAAAAGAACCTCGTTGCAACAGATTGAATACAGAAGCCAGATGTGAGAATCCAGCTGTGTTTTATGAATCCAGATCTTAAAGATAGTTACAGAAATGTAAAATGTAGCCACTCAGGGAGCCTGGGTGGCTCAGAAGATTAAGGGTCTGCCTTCGGCTCTAGGCATGGTCTCCAGGTACTGGGATCGAGCCCCACATAAGGCTCCCTGCTCAGCAAGCAGTCTGCTTCTCCCTCTCCTTCTGTCTCTCCTCTCCGTTCCTGCTCTCTCTGTCTCTCAAATGAATGAATAAAATCTTTTTAAAAAATTATAAAAACATGTTATTGATATTTTAATAGATGAATAAGTATTTTAAATGTTTAATAGGTAAGACCCATACAAAATCTCTTTGGGGTCCTTCATAATTTTTAAAGTGTAAAAATGGGGTGTCTGCGTGTTACAGTCAGGTAAGTGTCTGTCTGACTCTTGATTTCAGCTTAGGTCATGATCTCAGGGTCCTGAGATTGAGTTCCAGGTTGAGACCTGCATTGGGTTTGCTTAAGTATGGAGCCTGCTTAAGATTCTCCCTCTACCCCTTCCCCTGCTTGCAAGCACTCGCTCTCTTGTGTGCGCACACTCTCTCTCTAAAATAAGTAAATCTTAAAAAAGAAAAAAAGAAAAAAGTGTAGGGAAGCCGAGTGGCTCAGTCAGTTAAGCATCTCCTTGTGGCTTAGGTCATGATTCCAGAGTCCTCGGATTGAGTCCCATATCGGGCTCCCTTCCCAAATAGTTTTTAGAGAAAGTTTTACAGTAATGTAGTTAATACATATAAGGATTCAAAATTGTGTCAGGACTACAAGATTCTAAGAACTTATTTGTTACTTTCTGGAGATCCTATAAGAACTGGTAGAATTGTGAATTTTACATATGGAAGAGACTGATGGGAGTCCCTGATCCAGATTCCCACCCCCTAGATCCTAATGAGGCTCAAAAAGATACAAAAACTTCCAAGTTTCCCCTGAACCCTGGGGCCTGAGGTGCTGAGTCCAGTGTTCCCACTGCTACCCCAGGAGCCCCCAGATCCTGCTCTATCCTTTGTCTGCAGAAGGTAATAAAGGGAGTATATGCCCTGACCACGCTGCCACAGAGGACTGAGGGTATAGGTGGACAATCCCTTTTACTGGTCTGCAGACTTTGGTGATTGCCACCGTCTCACCTGGCCTTTTCCACAGATGACTGCTGTGGCAGTGCCTTCAGGGTCACAGATCCCAAAGAGACGGGGCTTTTGTATTTCTTTTCGTAGTGTGTGCTCCACAGTATTCACCTGCTCTCCCAAGGCTTTGTTCTTTTAGATAGGTGGATCTGTCGGACAATGAGAAATGGACTCTTGTGGATAGAAAAGGAACCTAGGCTCAGGACAGTCAATATAAAGTTGTCCTGTTTTGACTCACCTAGAAAGCAAAGCACTACTAAAAATATATAGATATGGGGCGCCTGGGTGGCTCAGTTGGTTGGGCAACTGCCTTCGGCTCAGGTCATGATCCCGGAGACCTGGGATCAAGTCCCGCAAGGCTCCTGAATCCGCAGGGAGTCTGCTTCTCCCTCTGACCTTCTCCCATCTCATGCTCTCTCTCACTTTCTCTCTCTCTCTCAAATAAATAAATAAAAAATCTTAAAAAATAGATAGATAGATAGATAGATAGATAGATAGATAGATAGATAGATAGATAGATATGAAGCGCCTGGGTGGCTCAGTCATTAAGCTTCTGCCTTCGGCTCAGGTCATGATCCCAGGTTCCTGGGATCCAGCCCCGTTGGGCTCCCTGCTTGGCAGGAAGCCTGCTTCTCCCTCTCCCGCTCCCCCTACTTGTGTTCCCTCTCTTACTGTCTGTCTCTGTCAAATAAATAAATAAATCTTTTAAAAAATATAGATAGATGATAGATAGATAGATAGATAGATAGATATAGAGATGTAGCTGGATTGTAACTGTTATTTCTTCCAGGAAGAAAACAGACCAAAGCCAAAACAGATTTTGAATTTGCATCATTGCAAATTCAATGAATTTGAGAAATTCATTGAATTTGAAAAAGTGTTTTTTTCAGATTTGAATGTCATTTTTAAACATGCAGAACATTTGACTTTAATATGTATTTGTGGTGGCTCCTCTAAACGGCTGGCTTTTCTCCAGAGGATGAGTAAAGACCACTTCAGGGCTCATAGTTGCTTTAGGCTCTCCTGAATATTGGAAAACTACATTTACAGCAATATTGCCTCCAGGCAAAAATCTTGAATGATTACTTTAGGGCTAGGAGCTTTTTCATGCCTGTACAAAAACAGAAGTTTTTGCCCTTTTAGAAACTCAGATGCCATTGAATGAATATATTTACACATGCTGTATGTTTTTATAGTACTCCTGATTCCCTGCTTTGCAAAGACAAGGAAGTTTATGACTTTTTATGTGTTTACAGAGTTCAGCCCTTACCCAAAGGGAGATTTCAATTTTAATCTTTCATTTGAACAGATGTGTAAACAGAAGTCTGCCTCTCAGACTTCACTAAGATTTAATGAAGAAAAAACTAAAAGAGCTTTTGATTTTTTTTTTTAGTCTCTATGGCAAAGTTGATGTGATCAGGACAGTGTGAGGACCCCTGACTACATGGTGCGCCCACACGTGGCTGTGACCATATGGTGCCTTGTGGGGCTCTGTGCTATCCTCAGGAAGAAGGTGTAGACCAAGAGATTTCCTGTAATGAGCAGATCCTTTGGTGATCTTAGAATCCAGCTGTCATTAATCTTTCCACTCAGGCTTCTCAGTGGGTCCAAGCCATCAAGACCTTCTAATGCCTTTGAAAATCTCCTCCCTATGTTCAGTTTTCTCAGTGATAAATCAAGCCTAAACATCTGGTTATGGGAGGAAAACAGTGAATGTGTCTGTTAAATATGCATTGCTCTTTGTTCTGGTGTATGTTCTTCCAGGTATTTTCTGGAAAAACCAGCTTAGCAGACAGATCTATTCCAAAATTGCTTAATAAAACATTTCAGTAATTCCTAGTAGCCTACTGTGGAATAGTAGAAGCCTATCAGGCTGTTCTGTTTCATTGTGCCCTATTCCTGTCCAAGCTTGAGTGGAGGGTACAGATGAGCAGAGGAGAAAGAATCAGCAGTATCTGCACTGGCTATGGCTGCACTCACTCTCCTGGATTGTAATGTTTCTTGCCCATTTGTTATAGGTTTCTGGCTATGGGCAAGATTGATCCCTATCAAACTTTTCTCATCTAGGTGCTTTCTGCAGTTCTTTTAATAATTTACCTCCAATGTTATTGTTTACCTCCAAGACTATTTAGTAGAAAGTTTTTTTTTTTAACTTAAACATTCTCTGTACTATTCCCAGTAGAGTTTCCTAGTATATAAAGATAGGTTTCCTACATAGCAGAGTAAATAGAAAAATGTCAATGTAATCTATATGGCTGTGAGGTAGGGGCATATGCCTTTTTTCTTTTCTTAGTACATTGATGCCACAGATTGCAATCTTTAAACTTTTAATTTAAGAGTCAGTTTTTCTTTCCTTATTTTCATAGTGAAAATCTATATATACTTAATCACCTGTTTTTAAGCTATGCCTTTCAAAAAGTAACTGTTGGTTCAGTTAAAGTAATGTAGCTTGGTTTAAATCTAATGTCTTGAAATACAGACAATGCAACACACTTTTGATTCAAAGGAAAAAGGAAGTATTATCAAAAGTTATCTGAATGTTTCTTAATATTGATCTGAAGATAAAGAACTTTCCTGGTAGAACCAATATAAACCTAAAACTTTTTGGGAAGAAATAAATTGTATAGAATTATATACAGTTATTTAGGTCTAGTGTGGATTCATTGTGGCTACTCCAGAAGACAGAATTTTTCTCTACAAAAGTGCCATCTTATTTATTATAATCCTAATGTATATCTTTTACAACTTAAAAAAAGTATAGCTTTTACTTTATAGAATGTATACACTGTACATTTTAAATAGTAATTTTTATGATATAATTTCAAACATATTATAGATATGTCACAAAAATCAATAATGATTTTATAACTTCATCAAAATTAAATCAAAGCTGATAGTCATGAAGTCTTTGAAGTGAGCTAGTTCCAAGTTAAACATTTAGTTGTGAATAGATGAGGAGACTGTTTTGGCCAAAATATATTAGAACAATTGTCATTTATAGAAATAATGTATATTTAACATTTTAGCTGAATTGAACAAATTTTATATTATGAATTTTTGTTTTAATAACAATTACCTTTGTAAAGACAACACTTCATGTGTTTAAATTCTTAATTATATAAATCAGATTAGGACTTAGAGAATCAGACATAGCCTATCTTTCACCTTTTTAGCCCTGTTTAACTGTAGTCTGAAGGGGGACAGTTTTTCCTTCACTTTTTCAATTCTCAACTTACTGCTCCATATAGTATGTATATGTCCATAGCACGTTACTGCTGATAAATTAAAGTTATTACTTTAGGATTCTCTGATAAATCTTCTTAAGTAGCCCCCCATATCCATTCAACTAATCTCATTGTCAAATGGATTCTTAACTCCATTTTTACATTTCCTAGAAACAATTACTATGTTCCTTATACTCACTAAGTTTTGTTTCTAATGAAGATTCCATAAATTGAATTTGACTCTTCATACAAACACTATAGTAGAAACACCTAACAATACCCAGTAATTAAGCAAATAATCATGAATTTAGCAATACTAAGTTATAAATTATATTCTAATAGTGTCAAACTTTCCAAAATACGTATTAGCAGAAATATTTATACTATACAAATACTGTACAAACTCCTTATCTTTATAATTTCTTATCATTATAATGATAAATTATCATACGAAGGTAAGCTTCATCAGAATCACAGATTTTAGAAGTACTTCCTTAAGGCAAATCTTGATGAATAGTTTTAAAGAAGCTTTTTAAGAAAACATTAGGAACAATTAGGGGCTTTTGCAGAAACTGGCATTTCTGCTTTATTCATGTCATGATTGCAAAATTTCTTTTTAAATACAAACATAGTGTTCTGGTTATTGGCCATTCTACTCTCTAGGGGAAAGAGGAGTGGATTCCTTCTGCTTTCTTTAGCAAGCAACCTCACCCTCTTTCCTAGTGTTAAGAAGAGATAGCCTTAGTCTTTTCAATTCTTAATCCAGTTCATTTTACTGAATTTTTTATTACTCAAGCCTTTATTACTGTTGCTACTTCTTCATGTTGCCTCAGTGTCATATGACTTCACAGCTTTGACATAGTGGTAATGAATAAGCTTGAGTCCAATCCACATAATCTGGAATCTTTTCATTTTGGCCATAGGCCTTTACTTTGCTTTATAATAAATTATAACTTTCACTATAATTGAACTTCACTTTGGCACTGTTTTCCGTGTATCAGTTAGTATAAAGGATACTATTTTACTAGAGTGAAACCAGCTTTGTAACAAGGCCACCAAAATGTTCATTAAATTAATTAATAAAATTTTGTTTCATAGCCTTGTTTCAGTAGTTTCAAAGGACTCCCAAAATGGAAATCTGAAGCTGGATAGTTTAAAAAAAAAAAAAAAAAATGAAGGATAGGGTATTGAGCCCATGTGGGAAAAGAATGTTTTTCCTTTTTTATGATTGTCTAATATAATCAGGTTTTTAAATATGGAATATTTGGCAAAAATTAAAGATCCACATGCTTGATACCTGTTGTTAGAAAAGCTGAATTTCCCTGAAGAATTTATAAAACTGACTTAAAAAAATGTATCCACACAAAACATGAGCTCTGTAATCCTGCCAAGGTCAAAAAGACCCAGAGTGGTCATGTAAATTATCAAAAATTGCCATTGTCTGGCATGATTTCTCTATGGCTTCAGAAATTTCAGTATATGAGGATGGAGTGCTCTTGGTTGGGCCAATTCCTTCTTTTTCTGTTTATTCCCTTTATCTTCATGTAAACATCCCATTTCTCCTTACAATTAATAGATCATTATTTCTTGGTGATCATCTAAGATGATGAGCCTTTTTATTGGAAACTTTCAACCTTCCTCTGTTTTCTTGTGATATAAAATAAATCCATCAAATCTCTTTCAAATTTATCTTTAAAGATCAGCATTTTCCTTTCTGTTCATGCTTTAAGATTCAAGAAATAATGTCTTTAAGGCAAGTATTTTCAACATTTTGTGTTTGTCCATCTGAGTCACGAGAGGTATTTAAGAAGTCAACTTATTTTTATTAGCACTGGTTTGCTACTACAAAACATGCAGTTACAGGGTGCCTGGCTAGCTCAGTTGGTAGAAGGTGTGACTCTTGATCTCGGGGTCATAAGTTTGGTACCATGTTGGGTATAGAGGAGGGGAGGGATGGGAAAGGAGGGGAGGAAGGAAGGAGAAGAGGAAGGAAGGAAGGAAGGAAGGAAGGAAGGAAGGAAGGAAGGAAGGAAGGAAGGAAGGAAGGAAGGAAGAAAAAGGGAACGGAGGAAGCAAAGAAAAGAAAAAGAAATAACAGTTTTATCATATGTATTATATTCAGTTTATTTCAATAAAATGAACTCGAATATCAGTTGAAGAGATACATGAGTTATTTTTTAAAAGAAAACTAAATGTTCCTTTAAAATAATCTGTAAATAATAACGAAAAAAAGGGCTTGTCCTTTTTAAGTCCTTTATGGGTTGGGGCCTCTTTGTATATGTAAATATCTGTGTTCTCAACTGCATAGTATGGTGGCAAGAAGATAATAGGTGCTCAGTAAATATTTGTGGAATGAAAAACTATTCCCTACCCATATTCATTTATATGTTCCATTTCAATCCCATCAAACTCCTATAAAAGAAAAATAATTATGTGATTAGCAAGAATCTGTATCTAGTATACTCATATAGTCTTTGTATGTCTGAAAAAAGAGTAATTTAATGATAGTTTAACTGGGTATAGAATTCTACATTTACAGTTTTTTCCTCTCTGCATGTGGAAGGTATTATCTAATTATCTTCTGGTGGTGGTAGTATTAATGAGAAGTCTTTCTTCAGGTTGATTGTCTTTTCTTTGTGGGCTATCTTGTTTATTCTCCCTGCTAGTTTTTAAGATACTCTCTGTGATATAACAAGTACAAGATTTATTATTATTTTTCCCACTAGAGATTCTCTCTCCTTTTTTATTTTGAGGATTCATGCCTTCTTCAGTTACCTGCCATTATGTCTTTGCATTATCTCTTCTATTTTCTCTATTCTTTTCTTCTAGTATTTTAGAAATTTTGGTATGTCTTCTTACTCTACCACTTTCCCAACTATCATGTGGGAAATTCCAGTTTAGTCAGCTGCTTTAACTCATATTTTGAGCTTGTTCCTATCTCTTATTTTTTATTTCAAACTATATTTCCTTTTAAGAGTTTGTGTTTGGTTCTTTTCAGATCTGCCTATATAATACCCAGTTCTTGCTGGCAGATTTTATTCCTTCCTTTATCTTTCTGGACATGCTAATGATTTAAAGTCTCTTTCAGGTTGCTTCATTATCTATAATTCCTCCAATTGTGTATTCTCACATTTGTTGCATCTGCCCGTTTTCATGGTGGTGGGTTTTATATGTTCTTCATAATTTTTGCCTCAGCTCTTCCCCATTCTCCCACATTGGAATCAAAAGCATTCTCTGGATTATGGAAGTCTTCCTAGGGTATGTTTTTATATTCATCCCTCATTGAGAGCTATAGTTTTCAGTGATTCTGGGCCAGTTTGTTTTTTTTTGTTTGTTTGTTTGTTTGTTTTTTAGTTAGTTTGTTTGTTTGTTTTTCAAGAAGAAAAGCAGCCTTAGGCTTTAATTTGGGAAGAATTGAAAAGTGTTTGGATGTGCCCCTGTTATGTAACAAATAATAACAATGATTATTATATTGTCTCAAGTAAATACAGCACATTGAGCAAATGGTCCTTTGGATCCTCATAAAGTGAAATGTTAGGGAAGACAGATATGTGGGGCAGGGAAGGAATGGGGATCAGACCTATAGAAATAAGAGCCCCAGGATATCAGGACATTTGCAGGAGCATGTTTATCATGGGACGGCTCATACCATGCAAACTAGGACAAAAAGCAAACATTCATCATTTGGGGAATGACTGAAGACATTGCAGTGCAGCCATGGTTCCAGTCTGGGCCAGTTTTTTTTATGTTGGTTTTTAGGTTAGATTTTCCAAACCACCCAGGTGCTACGAAATTGGATTCCACAACTGGCACAGCCTGGGCAGTCCACATTTCATGAGTGATTCTTCCTATCTAGAGTAGGAAGGTAGCCTGCTTCTATCCTGTGTCCCCAATTTGGGCTTTCCTACTTTTAATATGCAAACTGGATATCCTCCTTTGTTTTTGGTTTATTTTTTAATGCAGGGATTTCAGTCACTTTCATCTCCCCTCTAGACATTGGGTCCTGCAGACTATAACTTAAGGCATTAGCTCCCATTCACCACTATGTTTCTTCTTTGCTTTTTGGCACCTAGTGATTTACCTTTCTTATTTCTGAGCTCAAATGTAATTTTGCTGTTGTTGTCAAATTGTATACAGTATTTCTTCTTTTGGAATGGGATAGGACTTTCCACATATTCACTGTACCATCATCTCAGGGAAATTGGAACCATACAGTTTAAAATTATCTTTTTTTCTTGACCCAGTGCTTTTAACAATTTATGTTAAATAAGCAACCCATATAGTCTGTAAAATAAATATAATTTTATCTATAATTTTAACCAACTGTAATTAGCATCTTAAAACCATTAAATATCTTGACAATCCAGTAGAGATTATAAAGTAGGTTTTATGAAAATAGTTTCTTATTTAATTCTCACATAAAGATTATTATTTTTTAAAAGTTTGGCTACTTACATAAAACTAAATACCTGAAAATCTGATTTATAATATTGAGAGAAATTACTGAATTTAAGAATTTTAAATAGCTCATTTTTATGCCATTATTTTTATAATCACTAATTTTTATCTTCACTTTGTATTGTGGATATCAGCACACATATGGTATGCAATCAGTCTTGACAATGAAGACATCATCTTATTGCTATTACTTTTATTCTATCTTTAAGAAAGGTATATATCTTTAACATATATCTTAAACCATAGATACCATGGAAACATAGTATTGCCATTACTTTTATATATTTCAGAAAAATAAAAAATAATTTTCCCTGTATCTTCTTTTTAAAAATCTAGGTTAACATCTCTTATACTGCTTTCAGTTGGAGAATATGATATACTTGATTATAAAGAGTTTTGGAGAAAAATAAGGACATCTCCTCATTTAACCAAAAATGGCTGTTTTTTCAGACTTCGTTTTTGCTTTCCTTCTCTTTTCAGACACATAAAAAAAAAGTGAAAACAGATATATTGACACATACAAAGAAAGGTCAACAACCAAGTGAAGGAAGCATTTCATTTCCCCTTTACATTTCACACCCCGTAACCCAGAAGAAGAAAAAAGTCTACCGCACAGACCAGACCACCTTCATAATCGGAGAAACACCAAAAGGAATCCGCAGGTATGTCTATAACAACATTGGACTTTAAGAATTATTCTCAAAAGAAATATATCTGCTTAATAAAATACACAAAATTTTTTAATCTTAACCATACCTGGCATCTGAATTTGTATACTTTAAAAAATAAATTCCAGATGTTTTAAATGTTTTTAGAAAGCTAATCCCTGAATTGATAAAAAATGAAATCATTTTATATGGATACATGAAATACTTAAGTGCATTATATTCATTCATTGAATATTTACTGAGCACCTAATATGTACTCAGGCATTGCACTGTGTGTTGAACATAGTGTAAAAAAGGACATAGAGCTTACAGTGCAATGGTAAATTGGCATTAAACCATAAGAATTTTCAAAAGTAAAAAAAAAACAAACTTATAAATAATTATAAAATGATATAACAAAGAAGTGGACAGGCCTCCTTGAGAGCGAATAATGGGATCTGGAACTGGGGCAGATAGCTTTCTATGAGATAATCAGGGAAGAGCTCACGACAGAGTTGACATCTGAAACCTGAGGGATAACCAGGCAAAGAACTAGAGTTAGAACATCCCTGAGGAGGAAAGAGGTTGGTGTGTTCAAGGAACTGAGAGAAAACTCATGTACTAGTACATGATAAACCAAGCAGGATGCCATGAGATGACGGCCGAGACACAGATGGGGCTGGAGCATGCAAAGCCCTGTAGGTTGCAGACAAGAGTTTGGATTTTATTCCAAGTGCAGCCAAAAGCTGTTGAAGCATGAATGTGATCTGATGTATGTTTCTCAAAGATTGTCCTAGTTTCTGTGTGAGGACAGATAAGGGGAGACTGTAAGGAACTAGTTGGTGGTTGGCGATAGAATGGTTGCCATGGAGACAGTGAAGGGGATGAATTCAGTTTGGTGCTGGACTGGTTGTTGGAATAACAGGCTAGGTTGACTAAATGGGGAAAACTAGCAGAGAAAAGAGTTCGGAGTGAAAAAAATCAAGAGTCCTCTTTTTGTTCATATTAAATATGAGGTTCTACGGAAATGCCAAATAGGCAATGGATATGCTACTCTGGGGTTTGGGGATTGGAGATCTAAATGTAGAAGTCATCAGCATCGAGATTATAAATGATTTTAGAGCCACAGATTGTGTGAACAGCCTAAGAGCCCAGCACAGAGAGGAGAGGAGAAGCCCCAAGACTGAGCCTTCAGTTGACAGTGGCCCAGTGGGTAGGAGGCACCATATAAGGTCCTGAAGTCCAAGAGGAGTGAAAGTTTCAAAAAGCAGGGAGCACTTCACTTTATTAAATATGCTTCTGAGAACCAGAATCAGATGAAGTGGGAAGGTGGCTCCTAGGACTGGCAGCAGAGGGCTCCCTGGCTGCCTGGATTGGGAGGGGTCAGCACATCTAAGGGCAGATGCCAAGCAGGGGGTGGGCGGGCAGACCCTGTGACAGCTCTTGGAGAGTGAAAAGTAGCAGGAGCTGGAGGGTGTTGTCGGTCAAAGGTAAGGTTTTTTTAAGTTGGGAAGATAATAGAACCTGTTTGTGTATTGAGAGAAAAGTCTAAGGGGGGGCTGGGGGGTTTCGGGGTGTCATACTGGAGATATACTTACAGAAGCCCTGGAGGCAGGAGAGGGTGAGGTTAAGACCCCTGAAGAAGGTCTAACCTTCTAGATGAAGGGATGAAGACAGGCATTGATATGGTGATATTTTCCTCAACTAATTGAGAATTAAAGTATCAATTCAGAGGGAGGGAAATTCCAGGAGAGAAAAATCATGAAATAAATCACTTATAAAGTAGGACAGCAAGCTTAGTGGGGCTAGATTTCTTGGCTCGCGTTAAGTCCCTGTTTGAGAGTAATTCCAGTAGAAGCCTCCGTGCAGTTGTGCAGGCTCTGTTCAGCCAGCTTCAATTGCTCAGTTACAGCCACAGAACAGAGAGATGCTCAGGAGTGAGAATGGAGCTAAAGAGAAGCAAGGAAGCTGAAGGATGTTTGCAAAGGGTTAATTGTAAAATTGAACCTAAGCTAGACAAGGGGAGGCTTGATGAGGTCAGAAGTATCTTCCAGCATTGTGGTCATGGGGGAATTGGGCTGGTGTATAAGGGGCCTGAATTCAGTCAGGGATTTGCAGGTGGTGCAGTTAATGGTAATGATGGTGGCAGTCTATGGTCTTGAGAATAGGGACCTGACGTGCCGTTGATTCTTGGTTCAGGAGTGGTAAAGACATTGGTGGGCCAGGAGTTGGAGGTGGGGGGGGCATCCACATGGATATTGGTGTTATCAAGAATGATGGCAGGAGATGGGAAAGGAAGCAGGATTAATCTCGAGTGTTCAGTCCCTAGCAGAAGCAATTTAGAGGTCACTTTACAAGCTGAGGGAGAGAATGGTTTAGGGAGATAGCATAAATCTAAAAGAGGGGAAGGAGTCTCTAAGAAAATAATGGTCTGAAAGCAGCAATGTGAACCATGAACCCTGAGATTTAGGGTGTAAGGTATAAGAGCCTTAGCTTGTGAGGGCCGCATGGGAAGAGGCAGTATGAGGGGACAGAGGGACCATTCTGGGAGAAGAACAGGGGAGTTGGTAGATCATAGCCTGGTTCGGGGGGCAGGGAGCTTTGAAGAATGGTCTGGAAGGGTAAGGGATTGTATTAGATTGGGGATGAAGAGACAAGGAGGGGATGAGAGGCCAGTGGTTCCAGGCAAGAGAGGAATAGTGGCTGAGATAAGGGGGGATGGGAGGCCTGGTTGAATTGGCCCCGAAGGCTCAGCAGGCAGTGGGCAAATAAATGATGTTGGCTCTCTGGGTTCCAAATTCCTTCCATCAGGGTTTGGCAGCTCCTTGGCCCTTGGGGGCTGGTGTGGTAGGTAGCATGGCTCTTAGCTGCCCACCCTTGCCCAAAAAGGTGAACTCCCCTCATGCTACTGCAGCATATCCCCTCTTAAACAGACTTACAACTATGATTCTGGGCAAACGTAGGGCAATTTACTCTGTGCGATTATTTTGTTCAGAGGCCGACTGTAATGCATTTTACCAGTTTTTGAGGAGCACAAGGGACCTTATCCCCTCTAGCACTGTATATTAAAGTAAAACTATTACCAATGCTTAGTTTTTGCCTCTCTTCCTTCTTTCTCTACCTAGCCTGGGGAATAAATGCCTCAAGCTAAGTGAAAGGCAAACATTAGAATACCAACATCTGAACCAGGGATCAGTGTTAGAACTGCTGACCAACTTTCCCGCTAACCATCTCCCTTTGTGAGAATCACGGCTCTATACCAGCTGCAGCCCTCAGGTCACTGGACTGAAGTTTCTGTCTGTCTCCCTTCACTTTAGAAAGCTCAGGCAAAGAGAAGATGGTTCAGCTGTGTTCTCCCCTTTTCCTCAGTTCCTCAAGGAAAGGGGAGAGAACATGAATTTTATCCATGGTGCACAACTACTCTGGATATATTTGCTGAAAGATGCCTGTCTTTGGTTTTCTTTTTTTTTTTTTTTCTTTCTCTATAGTGGCTCATGAGTGTCTATTCTCATTTAGTAAACTGTCCTTACAAAGTAGGCTTGCTTATACCTCCTGATTGTACCTTGCACTTCCTTAAATACTTGGAAAAAATTCTTTTAAAGACCAAGAGTTATGAAAGCCAGTTAGAAGGCAAAAATAAAACAAATTATAATCGTAACTCGTCCTGTGAAGGGGCATCCACACAGCCTAATTTACTTGCATATTACTGACCTGACAGGGGTCAGAAACAGGTCTCCTCCCAGAAGTGACAGGATTGTGGGGCTTGTGAGTGAGGGCAGCACAGCAAAGGTGAAAGTACTTTGGCAACTGCCGAGACACCACCAAGTCTTGGATAAATAAAAAGAAATCAGCCTGTAACTTGGCCATTAACTTAATCTTCACAGCACAAATATTTATTAGAAAGGCCATGAAAATGGATTTGGAAATGATTAAGAAACACAATAATAATACCTCATCACTTCCTATGAAGTGAAAACTGGAACCTTTTAAGAACATGCTTGTTGCCTTCCAACAAGAACATTGGCAATTTCCAGGACAGAAATTTGGAAGCTTGTATTTGCATTATTAAATATTCTCTTGGCAGGAAGAGCGGCTGTTGATCAGGCACGGATAGTATCTGGACTTGGAACAGTTAATAGGACCAGTGTGGTGAGGACTAGAAGCCAGCGTGCTCATCTGGAGCCACGAAAGAAAGCCCTGAGCCTGCGGGATGGGTTGCCACTCACATCACAGGGAGCACAAACTTTATGTAATCTGGCCTGAGCAGCAAAAATCATAGTGGCTTTAGAGCTCCTACATACACAGATTACAAATAAATCAGTATTTTGTCGTCAGGAGTCTCTGTTGTGTGCAAGAGAAAATGCAAACTTCTGAAATTGGCATACGCACCCCTTGTGCTTTTCAGCCTCTTCCTTGGCCATTCCTCCTGCCCTACTGTACACCAGGTCCTCTCAGAAGTGGGCCTGTGTGTGTGTCCCTCTCACTCATCCTTATCTGACTGGTGACACCAGGGAAGCCTGCCCTGCTACCTTCCCCATGACCCATCACTGGCTTTGGTACCCCTTCTGTGGGCACCCACAGGGCCCTGTATTTACACCGTGGTGGGATTTATCACTCTCTTCTGGTTTGATTTTCATGCATCTGCCTCCCCCAGCTCAACCATAAACTCTTTGAAGAATATAGTAGAGGGGCTATTCACGGTGCCTAGCACATAGAAGGTCTATAAATATTTGTTGAATGCATAAATGACTGTTTTAAGGAAATACTATATAAAATACAAACATGATTCTAAAACTTTGGGACTTTTAATCATGTGCTACACCACCATCTCTGGCCTTTGTTTGAAAGAATGTTTGGGAACACTGAGCTCTCCTGATTCATGGCCCA
Organism: Nasua narica; assembly: GCA_028533885.1. Classification (NCBI taxonomy): domain Eukaryota; kingdom Metazoa; phylum Chordata; class Mammalia; order Carnivora; family Procyonidae; genus Nasua; species Nasua narica. The sequence goes on from CM052813.1 coordinate 25,644,069, forward strand.
AACTCAGCATCAGCAAAGCAATACCCTCTGTCTCAATCTACTCTGTCTCCTGTAACGAAATACCAGACTGGGGCTTAAACAACAGAAAATTATTTCTCACTGTTCTAGAGTCTGGGAAGTTCAAGATCAGCATGCCAGCTGATTTGGCCTCTGTTGAGGGCTCTCTTCCTGGCTTGTAGATGGTGACCTTCTCACCATGTCCTCTCAGGTGGAGAAACCTCTCTCTCGTGGCTTCTTATGACCTCATGTAGCCTTAATAATTTTCTAAAGGCCCTATTTCCAAATACAGTCACACTGAGGATCGGGGCTTCAACATATGAATTTGAGGGGGACACAGTTCAGTCCATAGCACCCTCATCTGGGGGAAGGAGCAGAGTCTGGTGTCCAGGGTTCTGAAACAAGCTTTCTTTCTGCCTCTGTCTTTCGAGTGTTCTGGAAGGCCAGTTTCCTCACACATGCATACGATGGCTTTTATTAGTATCTCACACTAAGAATGAAATTCACTGCTTTAGATAGCATCTCACTTCTTAGCTTAGCTGTCTAGACCCACGTTGAACCAGTTGGGGGAAAAAAGAATCTAGGTTTATCAGTTTGGAATTTTCCTTTAGGATCTTCAAAAAATTGTGTGACATTTCTATGTTGTATTTATGGAAGAAGGGAAAAGAGAGAGAAGAAAAAAATCCCTTTCTATTTCAGAATTTTCTCTCTTCCATTCATTAAGGCCTTTCTTTGACAATTGTAGGACTTAAACACAATATAGGTTTTCAAATACAGATTGTATAAATTATGATTCTCATTTCAGTCATAAATTGGCTAACTGGAGGAGTAGCATGCTGGGATCCCACAATTCCCAGGAAATACCTAATAGTATAAATCAGAATAACTTAAAAAGCTGGTGATTTCATGGGCTAAAAGTTTTTTTCAGTAGCACGAGGAAAGAGGTCACATCCTGCTAGCATAAAATGCGTTTTCATTATGGAATGAAACTAATATATACTAAATAAATAAAAAAAATTATAGTTGACCCTTGAGTAACACGGGTTTGAACAGTGTGAATCCACTAATAGGCAGGTTTTTGGGGTTTTTTTTGGTAAATACAGTACTGTAAATGTATTTTCTCTTCTTTATGATTTTCTTAATAACATTTTCCTTTCCTCTAGCTTACTTTATTGTACGAATATAGCACATTATATATTATGCATATAACATAGAAAATATGTGTTACTTGACTGTATTATGTTATTGATAAAGGTTTCCAGTCAACAATAGGCTAATTTTGAGGAGAGTCAAAAGTTATACTTGTATTTCCGACTTCACGGGGAAACCTAACACCCTTGTTGTTCAAGGGTCAAATATACATAGCTTTTTATTTTTATTTAAAAAAATACCACTAATGAGGAGTTCTTTAAAAATAAAATGTAATAAAAATAACTACTGCTTTTGTTCATTAAATCTTCAGAAAACAATTTGAAGAAATGGCTTCTTATTTTAACTTCCCTTCTGTAAAGGAATTTGCTGCACATATAACTAATGCCACATCAGAAGAACGACAGAAAATGCTAGAAGACTTTTATGCTTCTCAGTATCCAGAGGTAAAAGAATTTTTTGTGGATTCTGCTGCAGAATTCACTAAATCTTCCCATCAGAAAAGAGAGAGAGTCAGGAATAAGTCTGAAAAAAGAGAATCTCCTAGAAAAGAAAGACTGTCAGATTCTGAAACTTTGTCATTTAGAGATTCTCCCAAAAAAGTTTCTCAAATTTGCAGCCCCAAAATATATAAAGAAAAATCAATTAAGTTTCAAAATCACAGTTTCCACAGAGAAGAGGAGCTTTCTGATGATGGAGAAACTAACGAATCACCTACCCAAAAGACTAACAGTGGGAAAAACAGCCAAGCCTCCAAAGATACTATAGCATCCCATTCCCCGAACACCAAGTCTGAAGTATATGAATTGGAAAAATTAGAATATACCATGAAAGACCAACGAGACCTAACAATAACAGGCATTGCAAGAAATGAACCCCTTTTCAAAGTGGAAAACAAAAAGCTAGAAAATCCAGAGTTAGGAAACACTTCTGTGGTAGGCTTACTTGGTGACACATCTATTCTTGATGACCTCTTTAAAAGTCATGGGAACAGTCCCACACAGCTGCCAAAGAAAGTTCTTTCAGGGCCCATGGAAAAAGCAAAACAGAGACCAAAAGATTTCTGGGACATCTTGAATGAACAGAATGACGACAGCCTTAGTAAACTGACTGACTTGGCAGTGATAGAGACTCTCTGTGAAAAAGTACCCCTTGCTGCCTCCTCTAAAAGGAGAGAGGAGCTGGAAACTTCACTTTGGAAATCAAATGAGAAATTTTTGTGGAAGAAATTTAGCTCAGGTGATACAGATGAAAACACAACCAACGCGCGAGAGTAACCCATAAACATACAATGAATTACTCCAACCAGTGAACTTCTGCCCTCTGTGTTCACAACACTGTGTTTCACACTAATGATGTTCCCTTGAACACCATTGTCAACATACATTTTTATTCAACTCCTGCTCTAGGGTTGTTTTAGCCTAAAAGGTTATCATGAATTTTTTTTCCTTGGTATGTGGTTTGATCTTTTAAAAATATGATTGTATTATAGTATAAACATTTCATGAAATAGAAAAGTTCTGCATTTGTTATCAGGAGACCTGGGACATCTTCCTTACTGTGTAATTATGTGCCTGTAGATAAGTCACTTACTTACCTTGGTGTGCAGATATTTCCTAATATGAAAGATGAAGGTTTTGAACTTAAGCAACATTTGTGTCCTTCCAGAATTCCCAGATTCCATTAAGTCGCAGGCCAAATTATGGTCATCCCCCAAATCAGGTGTACATTGATGTGTTTCTTTCTTACTAGCATCTAGAAAATTCAGTTAACTGCCTTCCTTTCCCCAAAGTATGATTATTACTGAATTATGATAAAGTAATAACTAGTACTGAATATACGATGTGTTAAAATAATAATTTTATAACTGCTCAGATATGAAGGGTTAATGTAGAACGGTACTACTTAAGGTATGACACAGAAGTAATACAACTACTACCGAGAGCCACAGAAGGCAATGCCTCCACTTTTTATACAAGTTAGGATTTAATCAATATCCATTAAGCTTTGTGTAGTACTTTTGTATGAAGTGTGGAGAAATGAAGAAACATTTCATTTAAAACTGTTCCATTTTGTTGAATTTAATGTATGTGGTTTATAATCAACGGAATGTGCTTATTGAATTCATTTCCGTGGAAACAGCCACTCGGTCCGTGTGTACCACGCCAGCCGCTCGAGCTATCGCTAGGGGTAAAAGACAGGAGACCACGTCTGTGAAGAACGCCGCCCGGAAAGGCCGGGGCGTCATGCCAGGCCCAAGGTAGCAGAGACCCGAGGCTTCCACTGACCCCATTCAGATGTGCTGCGGCAGCTGTCCTTCGGCGGAGCTCCCGGAGCTATAGGGCAGGAAGAAAAATAGGAAACAGCAGTGACCCAGAAGTGGTGGGCGCAGAGCACTGTAGATGGTTGTTGTGGTGAGGGGGGCAGGGCGTACCGAGTACCCGCCATTGCAGTGCGGAACCGTGGCCGGGAAATGGAAAAACCAACCAACCAACCAAAAATTTTCTCAAGGGACTGAGTGACCAAATATGATTTTCTCTGGGGTGTTGTTCAGGGCTGCAAAATCTATTTTATATCATGACCCAGTACATATGTGTTAATACAGACTGAAACAAAATGTTCATGCAATAATATTTACCCATAAGGCATGCAGTGTCCTTTGATATCTCCATTTCTGTTGCACTTTTTGGCTCTTATGTCTCTGTGTTTTTTCATGCTCTCATAACCCACTAAATTGCTTTTAAGACCCGTTAATGATTGGAAATCACAGTTTGCAAATCACCGTTTCCATGAATATGGAATTAGTCTTTTTTTTTTTTCTATTTTCAGCTGAGTTGCATCCAGACTTACCAGATGCTGAGTTTCACCACTGAGTTGCTTGCTACAAAGTCAATATGTTGTGTATCTGTGGTAGGCGCATAAATGTTAGCCTGCTCTGGGCCTAGCTGTAGAAGGAGCCTGAATAAGCAAGTAGACACCCCTTCATCTCGGTTTACATACCAGATGGGAGAGTTCAGTCATTTTAATAAAAATGGACCTTCCATAAAATATCTTCAGAATTTTTAATATAGATATGACCTTTGAATCATAAAATGATATTCATACAATAAAATGAAATACTATTAAAGAGATTTTTATCAGTAAAAGTCAAAGTGGAAGCAAAAATACAGACCTGGAATTTAAAAACTAGTTTTCAGTAATTGCCAGTGAGACTCAGCATACAAGAACAGGGTGTCAGGCAGAGTACGAGGCCAGTTGGAGAGTTCCCCGAGGGATTCTCTAAGGGTCGACTTGCCCTGCCCTGGAGCAATGGGAAGAGTTGGATCAGCCATTGATGAAGTGGGGAACAGACACTATGAGGGGGCTGACAATGAGAATGCCAAATAAATAGGTGGCCCCAGGCAAATCCCAAGGCTTCTTTCAGTCTGTTTCCCCCTTTAAATTTGAGATGGACTGGATCAGTGGTGCTCAAGCATTTTTTTAAAGCAACTGAACTCTTTTTTTTTTTTTTTTTAAGATTTTATGTATTTATTTGCGAGACAGAGAAAGTGAGAGAGAGCATGAGAGGAGAGAAGGTTAGAGGAAGAAGCAGACTCCCCTTGGAGTTGGGAGCCCAATGTGGGACTCGATCCCAGAACTCAAGGATCATAACCTGAGCTGAAGGCAGTCGCTCAACCAACTGAGCCACCCAGGTTCCCTGAACTCTGTCTTAATTAGAAGATCGATTGTCAAAAATAATTAAAATGGAGGTCTGCTGGTTCCAGCAGCACCGCCGTGCCTCCCTGGAGCGCTGGTGTGAAAAACCACAGGGATGATGTCACTTCCAGCTTCAAGTTTCCGAGATCCTATTTGCCACAGTCTGCCTTGTTCACTTCTCTTTAAAGCACTCAACACGTAGTTATTAACATTGGAAACTGAGGCAAAATACGGAGAGGCTTTTGCACTTGAATTCCTTGGGTGTCCCTTAAAGCCCTGCAACCACTTCTCAGAGTAAATTAACATCATCGGCGTGGTCTAGGCAAAGGAGCCTTAGTTTACAGAGGGGAGTTGGTGATGAACTTTCTGGCAATCCACAGAAAATGGGAAAGCCAAGGATAGTAGAGCTCAAAGGTTTTAAAAATCCAGGTGTGCAGTTTTTAAATTCTGAAGTTATCCTTCCTTATATTAAAATTGTCCTCTCTGTATGAAACGATAGTAGATGGTAGTTTTTAGTCTTTTTTATTGTCCTTACTTGATATAAAGTTGATAACCATGTCAGTTCCTAAAAGTTTTATTTGACATTTACTAGTCTATAAAACCCTAAGAATGGAATCACTGCCTGCCTCAAAGTCACGAATGGCTACCTCGGTGGCCACTATGTCATAAATCCAGTTAACAGTGGGTTTAGGACCCACCAAGGATGTCACTGAACCCATATGATCCTGTGAGATGGATCTGCCTTCACAGAGCCCAGAGTGCAGAGCGCATTAAGCTCCCCACCGAATTCTTATCGGGTCATCACTGATGTAATCTTGTCCCCCAGCTCCATCCCCACCTGCTTTTGCAAAGCATCCTCCAGTGCTTCTGGGAGTGTTAAAGGAAAAACTCATAGGTTCAGGAACACTTCTTGTCACTGGCCCCACTGTATTTGCCCTGGGTGACAGCTCTGTGTGCTAACCGCCCCCCCCACCCCCCGCCACTCAGTGCTGGTTCCACATGGTGTTTGTGGCAGGTGGAAGGAACATCACACTTTTTCTTTATAATGGGCAACCACAGGAAGGCTGTCTTGCCTCACAAGGTCTTACAGAGTTTTAAATGAAAACAGCCCTTTGGGGATTGACCCTCCCTTTGGAGGGCAGTCCAAGGCCAAGGCCATGAGGTTCCCAGCCCTCAAGTGGCAAGTTAGACCCACCTGCAGAGGCTTTCAGGCAATCAAGGGGTCAGCACAAGCACCTATTTTTATTTTTTAAGTTTCACACTATGATAGACGTGCTAATACTTTGTCTGAGACCGTCGGTGGGTGGAGCATTCTCTCCAGGGAGCCCCTTCGCCAGTGGACGTGCAGCGGAGCTCATCCTGGAGCCCCAGAGTTGTCCTTAGCGTTGTGCTTCAACTTGGTCAGTATGTACTTGATTTGCTTTGCTGCAGGTTAACAGGTGGCAGTGGTTATATCTATCCGGTCAATTTCCAAATTTAGTCTTAATTATGGGAGTAGGATGCGTTTCACTGACACAGATAATGCCCACCTGATTCCTGGGTTTGTGCTGCTCTCTCTCATGGTGAAGAGTCAACAATGCCTCTTTTGGGGCGCCTCAATCGATTAAGTGTCAGACTTCAGTTCAGGTCATGATCTCAGGGTCCTGGGATCCAGCCAGGGGCATAGCTCTGTACTCAGCTGGGAGTCTGCTGCTCTCTCTTCCTTTCCCTCGCCCTCTGCTCCTCTCCTGCCCCAGGTTCCCTCACACTCTCTCAAATAAAATCTTTTTTTAAAAAATTCTTTTAAAAAAATGCCTCTTTCTACAGATGTCTTTTTGTTAGCTAAATGGGCCCTCTCCCTCTTGTTGAAAGAAATAACTGTAACTCACTTTATATTCTTTTAGCTTATGTAAACAAGGGGGAAAGTGTGCATCTCTGAATGTCTTATAGGTCTCTAAGGAAATTCTAGTGAGTCATCTTGTCAAATTAAAATATGAATTGGTCTCCCCCTCACCGCACATATATCTTTTAACTTTTATTTTTTCGTAAAGGGAGACATGCTTCTGGACTGAAAGACTTCAAAAGAAAGCTCATAATAGCTAATGCATATATCTTCTTCTATCCTAAAACTATTATAAAAGCATTGATGAGAACAAGAAGAGGTCGTAATTCTTCGAGACATAAATGGCAACGTGTGCTTCATGAGAACTGATTTCACATGGTCAGATCATGCCCGCTCTGCTGCCCAGCCGCCTACCAGCGCCTTCCCTGTGCTTCCAATAGTTGACTCTTTCTCCCCATGTCTCCTCACTCCCCCCTCGGCCACAGCCCTAAGTAGCCTCCCTTCAGCGCCGCCTGGCAAAGTCCCAAGTTCCTTGCGGGGTGGTCCCTGACCTCACACCCTTCCCCGTTCTCTCCAAACACTCAGACCTCTTCACCACCTGATTCCCCCAAGCTCCCCTTCCACAAGGGGAAATGCATCAGCAAAGCCGGGCGGGCTGAGCGACCTGGGAGGAGAGCTGAATGTCATACCTGAGACCCTCCTGAAGCCAGATCACCAGGCAAGTCCTCTTCGGGGGTAGCAATTGACTGACCTGTCCGGAGGAGGCAAAACCAGCCAGTCTGTGGAGCTCTGGCCAGGGTGCCATCATGAACCTCCCCACATGGCTCAGAGTGGCCTTTTTGCCCTGAAAGGCACAACAGCTCCTAAAAGACAGCTGAGGGCACACCAGTGTGCTTGGGCATGTTGGGGTGGACAAGCAGATCTCAGGAAGCATGGAATGTCCCCTAGGAGGGTGTGAGTAAGAGGACAGGCCACACCAAGGAACCCAAGTGCAAAATGTGTGCTGAGCGGTGGAAACAGAGTGGCTTCCAGAGTCCCAAAACGAAGAAACATGCTTTGGCATGAGTGATCAGGAGAGGCCACCCCAAAGGCTGGGGCTGCGGCTGGGGCCAGGCCTGAAGGAACGGGAAGGCCAGAACATCGCTTCCTCCAGGCTCCCTTGGCCTTTAAAACCCCAAATGACCAGGAATGTGGTCCTGGTAGAGAAGTCTGAGTTTGGGACTGGCCCAATACAAAAAGCTTCTGACAATGAATCTAACCTCCAAAATACACAAAGGCGGCGGGAGACCTAAGTGCCAAAGTGCCAAAGGAGAGCGAAACAGAGTCAGGTGGGGTTAGCCGCAAGTCCTGTGCGTGGGGCGCCCCAGGGCACCTGCGGAGTCCGGGCAAGGAGAGGCCGTTCGGCCTTTCCTCCGGCGCGTGTGACGACGACCGAGTGTTGTCGGCCCCGGGGGGCCGCGCTGTGCCGCCCCTCTGTCCCGCGGAACCCGGACCCCGGCGCGGAGGTGCGCTCGGCTCTGCCCGCTCAGCCAGCGCGCGCTTCCCGGGAGCGCCGCCGCCGCCGCCGGGGAGGCCTCCTTCCCCTCCCGCCCTGCAGGCAACTATTAGAGGCTGCCTGTGAGTGGAAACAGCTTCAGATACAGTTCGTCTGAAGTTTCCAGGAGGACACCGCGGCCGCTAAGAACCGTCCCCGGAAACCCCGGCTGCGGGGGTCACCGCACCCGAGCCGGGGATTCACCGCCCCGGGCAGAGGAGAGACCATTGGCTCCTCCGACTCAGGTTCATTTTCTCCCTGTGGGGAAAAGAGAAGGAAGCTAATTAAGTTACGCTCCGGCTGTAATGATGGAAAACACGAAAGCCGACTCCAGGGGCTTGCGCCTCAAGGGCGCGGTATCTGCCACGGGCCGCAAAGCTCAGGAAAGTCCCAAGCCCGGCGTTAGCAGGAAGCCCTGGGTGGCCGGCTGCCTCTCTCGGCCGCGCCCAGGGGCTGGGCCGCCGGGAAACGCGAGGCCGGGAGGAGGGGCAGCGCTGGGTGGGTTCCTGCCTCCCCCTGAGCTGGGGAGCGCGTGTAGCGCGAGGTAATCCCCAACCCGCGCCCTTCCCCGCCCGCAGTCTGGGGATTGAGGCCGGAGTTGGGACCCCGCCGGGGGCAGGCCGGAACGGGGCTCTCCGGGGCGCGCGACGGGCTGCAGCTGAGAAGGGATCCTAAACTGGCCGGGGTAGGGGTGGGGGGAACGGAATCCTTGCGGTGAGCGAGGACACGAAGAGAGATTCTCCGGCTTGCGGTGCCCCGGGGTGGGCGGGGAGATCCCGGGCCAGCGTGCAGCGAGGAAGGGCGGAATCCCGGACTAGCCGGGCGGGGGGGCAGTGACCCCCCACTTTGCAGTGGGCTGTGAAGGGGGGCACTCCCGGGCTTGCGGTGGGTTGTGTGGGGGCGGGTAGAGAGGGATCCAGGGCTTGCGGGGGCAGAGGGATCCCGGACAGGCGGTGGGCGCGAGTTCCTGCGGGGGCACCCACCCTATTTAGCGGCGCGCAGCGGCCCATGGCCCCCCCGCGAGCCGACTCTTGGGGCCCCACCGGGTTAGAATTCAGCGGGTGGTGAAAGGCGAGCCTCTCCGCCAGCCGCCGCCGGGGCTGGGGGCCCAGCTGAGAGGGTCCTGTCCCCCGCCGCCCGCGCCCGTCCCGCCCTGGCCGCGGGAGGCGCGCGGCCGCCGGGTGTGAACGGCGGCGGTTTCTGCGGTCTGGCCGGCGGCCCGCTGGAAAACCAGCCTCAACTTGATCCCGAGCGCGTCTCACTGAGGTCATGGGAAGCGGGAGGGCGGAGGCGCCGGGGGGCGCGCGGAATGGGAGCTCGAAGGCGGCGAGGGGCGGAGGGAGGGAGGAAGGGAGCCGGCAGGAGGGAACTCCCGGCAGGTCCCCAGCGCGGGGTCGGCCAGTGCCCCGGCGGCTCCTCCAGGCCGGCCCAACTGCCAAGCAACCGAAGGTCGGAGGAGGAAATCGGGCTTAGCACCTCGACACAGCGCCCCTAGAGGAGCGCCAGCTGCGCCCGAGAACTGCATCCCCACACCCCACACCACTCCGCGCACAAATCCACCTCCAGCCCGGGCCCCACCCCTGCACTCTCAGCCTCCTCTGGGCCTGCCGCTTCTGCCTCCCATCCCAAGCCGCCCCTCTCCCGCCCACACCTCTAAGATCTCCCCTGCAGCTGCCTCCCTACCTTCCACCTTCCTCCAGCCATCAAGGTCGGTGCCCTCCGCTGAGAGTCCGTTCCCAGCCTGTTACCAAGTCCTAGAAAGAATTTCTCCAAAATGTTTCCTGAATCCCACTGCCAAGGGCCTGAGTTCCCGCCCCTCCACCTCCCATCTGGATGCCTGCAGACTTCTCTCTCGATTTCGAGCCTTTAGCCTCCTCCCTTCCTAATCTATTTTCCACACCAATTCCCCCCAAAGCGTGTTAAAGCACACAGGGACCTCAGTGGTTGTAAGTTTATATTTCCCCAGTTAAGCAAGTTAAGGGAGCTTGGGCTGGAGAATAAAAACTGAAGGCTTTGGCGCATGTTTATTGAGCACTTACTATATGTTAAACACATCAAGTGGACTTTCTCATTCAACTGCCCAACAGTCAGTCCTTCCGGGTAGGTATTATTAGATATTATTATTATTATTCTCTGCTTTATAGAAGAACAAATTGAAACAGACAAAAAACAGACAAACTACTCTTTGGTCTGTTTCTCCACCACTGCTATGCACTTCTGCAGGGAACCTTGACCTTCCTAATAGGGTTGGAATTACCCACAGCACCTGATCATGGGACCAGGTGGCAGCAACCATCTGTTAGTAGCAGTACTAAGTAGATGGGTGGGTGGATCTCAGGTCAAGTTTGATCTGGAATGCCTCAGAGGCCCCGTTGCTCTCCCACCTGCCTTTAGTGGATTAGCAGTCTGAATTTCTGGGCATGGACAAGTTAGAACAGCCGCCACATTTATCTCCTCCAGTGCTCGCCTGACAGCTTTCTCTCTCTACACTCCTCACACACCATAGGTGTCCTACCCACAGGGAGGACTTAGGACGGTCTCCTCATTCTCCCACAAACACAGACCCCTTAGAGCCCTCCACACCACTAGTGTCCTCCCATCCCCAGCCTCTGGCCACTTCCTTGGCATGTAAATGAGGCCCTATCTGGGCTGCCTTTGTCCTGGCAGGGGATGGGCTTTTGATCACTAATTAGTGGCTGGGAGATCAGGAGTCAGCAGTGGTCCCCTTTCCAGGACCCACAAATGATAGCGATATGGGAAACAAAGACAAAAGAGAAAAATCAAGTTTCTTAACTGCCTACAGCCCACTGACAAGTGCTTGGAACAGGCAGACTGACATTCCTCTAGGAGCCCAGCCGCCGTGATGTTAATGCTCTGATACAGGCAAAAGGCAATCTTAGCTTAACATTATCCCGAACCCCCAGGATCCTATTAGTCTACTTCAACATATAAAAATTCCTTTGGACATTTCCTTTATCGCTGTTCCCCAAGATATATGTTAGCAATCATCCTTCAAGCATATGACTCACTGGTATACATTTGAAGGGTCTCGTGACTGAGTTTTTGCTAAACAGTAATAAATGACCTTTTCCTAACAACAGCCAGCCCCCCTTAGGATCCTAGAAAACTTGTTTCCAAAATACCTGTCCCTAACCCCTTTACAACTTGAATGTATATAATCAGCCACTCCTTGTGACCCTAGTGCAGCTCTTTCTGCCCAGGGGTCTTGTCCCGTGTTTTAATAAAACCACCTTTTTGCATGGAAGATATCTCAAGAATTCTTTCTTGGCTATCAGTCCCAAACCCCAACAACTTCAAACCCCATCAATCCCACAATGGTCCATGCCACCATTTCCTGCCTGGGAATTAGGGAATTAGGGTATCCATGAACTGGATAAGATGGGCAGAGGCTCCTAGGCAGCAGCAAACGAGACTACGTGATTAGCGTTTGCTCTAGTGAATCCCTGTTTTTTATTTCTGTGAATGCACCTGTTAGGTAATACTTATGCTGTCCTTTACTTCCTGGAATGCGTACCCTACCAGCAGCTTTTTTTTTTTTTTTTTTGCTTTTTTATAGGATTTTCAATTAATTTTTGGTAGATCCATAAAATGAAATTCAAAGGCTACAAAAGAGAATACAGTTTGCCTCCTTCTCACCAAGGGGCGAGCTCTCCCACCCCTGTTAGCAGCTTCCTATGCCATCTTTGTCAGAAATAATCCACACATTTATAAACATCTGTCATTTCTTTTAACCGTGTTTTTGATTTTTTTTGTATTAACACATAAAAAGTATACTTTTATGCTTTGAAAAAAAAATCAGCACAGTTTCAGAATGAAGCCCTGTGATTACGTACAGGAGGATGTGCAACCTACAAGATTTGGTAAGACGTAAAAGATTCAGGAGAGGAGAATCTAAGACCCCCTTGGATGTCCATCAGTTGAAACAGTAACCAGAGATCCTAACCAAACAAGGGTGGGATGAATTTTTCCAAGTTTCTGGTGAGGGATGTTTTAGGAGCAGCATTCTTCTGTCAAGAAGTCTAAATCTCAGGTGTCCTTGGCAACTTTACATCTTTTAAACACGAATTGCTTCCCAGTAAACGCTACTAACTATTGCTCTGGTAACCAGCTCCAGGCCACAGTCCAGTGCCCTCCTACTCAGAGGCGGACCTGCAGACACTGTGCGTCCCGAAGCTTTCCTTTCTCTGGTCAGAGTCCCTGTCTTGGTATTTGTTTCCTTCTATCCTTTGGTGGAAGCACTGGTGACAAGGAGAAGACAGCAGCCAAGTGGATAAAGGGAAGTCAGCGACGTAGATTATTTGAAATCTGCCCCATCAGTCCCAAGTGCATTCTTGGGACTTGAGAGAACTCATCTGGCTTTCCTAGAAGGGATGAGGTGGGTCGTGACACCACGCAGCGAATCACGACCTCGTTCTTGAGTGTTTTGCCTCCCTTTTCAAAGGCTGTGCTCCCGCCTGTCCTTGCACATCTGTCAGTCTTGGCCTGGCAGGCTCCCACCTCTCAGCAGGTCCCTTCTGTCTCCTACCAGGCCACCTGCAATCTGAGGTTAGTCTCGCACCAGACCATCTCTAGTCACCAGCATGCTGTGACCAGCCTGGATGGGGGTGATTGCAGTTCTTCGGCACCAGCCCTGACCTCTCTTCTGAGTTTCCCACTTACACCCAGTTGCTGTGGTGTGACCGTAGTGTCTTGGGCGATCCACAGACTCACTGATGTCCAAAGTGGGCTTCATCTCCAACTCTTCACTCATCCTCCTGTTTAACTCCCAACTCAGGATCACCTTTTCACTGGATGCCTCCATTTCTCTCACTTACTATGGTTATTCAGTAACCAAGTCTTAATATTTCTTAACCCTACTTCTTAATTTTCAATTTCCTACCACCATTCTAATGCTTCAACCACTGCTTCAAGTCTTCCACTTTTTAACTCTTCTAGAGAAATCTGTAGATACCTCTGGTAGAACTCTTGATTCCAGTGACAGAAACTGACTTAATCAAAAAGGAAAACTATGGGTGGGGAGGCTGGTTTCAGGAGTGGCTTGCTCTAGAAACTCAGCACCCATCACTGAGACCCAGTGCCTCCATCTTGCCACTCTGCCCTATCCTTCTGCAAAAGTTGGCTTCATCCTCAGGCTGCACACAGTGGCAAAATGGAAGCAGAGGCTCCAGCTCACATGCTTCCAACTCCAAGTCCTACAGGAAAGCACCAGGCCTGAGTCACGTGTTCCCTGGGCTGGGGAGGGGAGAGTCATCCCCTCCAAACCTCACGACTGAAAATGGTGGAAGGTTGGAACGGAGCCCGTTGGTAGGAGTGGTCTGAGTGGACAAGTGAGCAATCAAAACACATCAGAAATCTGCCACACATCCGGCCCTGTTACTCCTCTGCCTAGAATTCTCCAACAGCTCCCTAAGTCAGTCAAAATCTTGTCAACGTGATTTAACTCCCATCAATGCACAATTTTCATCATTGTTGAGCTTTTTCATTTTGTTTGCATTGATATTTGCATCAGTCATCTTGAATAAGAGTTGAAAAAATTTTTTTAAGATTTTAAATAATCTCTCCACCCAACATTGGGGCTCAAATTTACAACCCTGAGATCAAGAGTCACATGCTCTACCGACTGAGCCAGCCAGACACCTCAAGAGTTGAATTTTGAAACAGATCCCCTGGATTTTTCTCTTGATTTGCAAGGGGACCTTGACCATGCCTCTAGGAGCTCTGGGGAAAGGGAGAGCCTTCTTCCAGGTAGAGGCCAGTCAGGAAGAAGACCCCACCCCTCATTTTAATGGACTATAAACTGAACATAGTGAATTGGTTGAACAGATGTTGGAGGGCTGAAAGGCAAAAAGGGACACAGAGTCATTGAAGAAAGCAGCCGGCATTCCCAAGGAACAAAGGGAAGAAGGTAGCATCTTAGAACCCAGGGCTTAGAAGCCCGGAGAAAGGGCCCCAGGAGTTGGAACCAGACCCCAGTACCAGCTGGCACTGGGGCCTCAGAAGTGGGAAGTGGGCCTCCCCAGGGCTGGGCTCACATCTCTGAGGCGGACGCGCCTGCCTGCAGGTGCTGATCTCCCTGAGGGAGGGGATGAGGCTGGTCCCGGGAGTGAGGAAGCAAACCCGGACACTGTTGGGGTCCCAGTCCACTATTGTGGGGTGATGCTGACAGCAACACATATGAACAGAAGGCTACGTCCTGCAGCCTCCCTCTAGTGCCCCCTACTGGCAGAGCCCAACAGGGCGGCTGCAGTCACAGGGAGGATTGGGAGTCCTGGGAAGGTCCCACGGGGACAGATCAGAGCCGATGGGGTGGATGGGAACTTAGTAAGTGGCCTGGGGAAGAAGGGGGAAGAGAGGGGAGCCTGGGAGCAGGATTGTGAGGTGGGGACTGTGGGAAAGGGGGACAGAGTTCTCTCTTGGTCACCTCTTCTGCAGTGTGGACAGCCCAGAAGATAAAATACCCTCAAAACCCAGGGCAGCGTGAGAGCCCTTCTCCCTCCACTTCACACCCTGGACTTAGTGACACACCACGCACACAGATGCACCGCACACCTGCACCATGCACAAACACCACACGCACACACGCGCCCCACGTGTGCCCACCATGCTTTTCCTCATGAGCTTCTTTAGCTCAGCTCCAGTTCCCCGGCAGTCCTGGGACAGGATTTGGTCCACACACGATGTATTAAAGGACATCAGGGGAGATGGGTGAGGGAGGGAGGGAAGCTGGAGGGAAGGGGAGGAAGCCAAGCAAGAGCCCGATTTCAGGCTAGATCCCGTGCGAGCAGGTTCAGCCTGATTCGGCTGGGGACCCTGGAGGGGAGGTCGTGCCCAGACTTATCCTGACCTGATGCTAAGGACACTGGATTTCATATTCTCGCGCCTGGCAGTCAGAGTCAGAAGTGCCGGGGAGTTCCTGGGTCGCCATGCGGCCACCACCCGCCCCCTGCCTCAGTGACTGTGAACCTGGCCAATCCTGCAATTCCATCCCAGCTCCGGATGGGTGGTCACTCAGAGTTGCCACTGTCAGAAGGTCTTCCTTCCTTCCTATCACCTGTCTTTCCTAACGTTTGTGGAGGCCTGGGTCTGATTGCATATGGCGGCCCAGCTGGCAACCTGCCCTCCTTCTCTTCCCGATCACGGCTCCGCCTGACTTGCAGGGGTGTGGGCCTCCCATTTGTGTCCCGGGGACTGCACAGCTCCACCAAATACCTGCCGTGTGGCCACCCTGTGAGCTTAGGAGCCCGGGTATCAGGTGCACACTCTAGAAGAAGACACCGACCTCCAGCTTCCCCTCCCAATTTATACGCTTTTTAAAAAATTATGCTTGATCTCTTTAAAGAGTCCACAGGACATTATTGTTGCTGTTTTATACAGATAATTCCCTTTGTACCTTATGCCTATATCTTTACTTTCTTTTTTTAAAAGATTTTATTTATTTATTTGACAGAGCGAAAGAGATCACAAGTAGGCAGAGAGGCAGGCAGAGAGAGAGGGGGAAGCAGGTTCCCTGCTGAGCAGAGAGCCTGATGCGGGGCTCGATCCCAGAACCGTGAGATCATGACCTGAGCTGAAGGCAGAGGCTTTAACCCACTGAGCCACCCAGGGGCCCCATATTTTTACTTTCTTGTTCATCAATCCTTATGGCTTCTTGAATTGACCATCAGGGGCCTTTTCCCTACTACCTGAAGTGCGTCTCAGAATTCTCTTTCATTAGCGGTTTTGGAAAAAATTTACCTTTCCTTGAAAAGCACTGATTTTATCACTTTATTAACTCTTTGATATACTGAAGGGTTTTCAAACAGCTTTTGTATTATCTGGTGAGGGTGGTAAAGAACATGAGAAATTGATGATTATCTAATAAATGGAGAGGAGGAGGCTATGCTAATCAACCAGTTCCAGTTTGTTTTTGTCTTTTTGTGGGTGTTCCTTTATGCAGAAACATCAAAAAGAAACACAGCTTTGAGAAAAATGTATCCACCAAGGAGAAAATGACTGCTCATCATTACTTTGATTTCTCTTTATGTAGTACTCACCTCTTTCTGGGGACTATGGGATAATTACAAGAAGTTTCTGTTCTCAAGTGGCCAAAAGCATTTGGGCCATCTGAGCCTCCTCAAGGGAATTGTTTATATTCTCTGGCTCCATTTTATCAATTCCTCCTCACTCTTAGTTACCCCCCCCCCCACTCTGGCTCTGGCTTTCAGCCCCATTATCTACCTAATCATCTCTCAGTGAAGTCACTGAGAGCTGCCGTGCCAATCCCGGTGCTATGGAAGCCGACTCTGAGAGTTAGAGGCGTGAGAGACTCAGGAGGCCTAACAGCCATGAAAGAGAACATGGATGCAGACAAGCCACCTGTCTGAGAGGGAGCGGGATGGGGTAGGGAGAGCACGTGGGGCCGCCCAGCTGGGGCTGCAGCGCTGAGTTCACCCGCAGGGGCCGGGGCGTGTGAGCCCTTCCATCACCACTCTGCTCACTCACTGCTGACGGCTGCCCAGGGAGGAGCGGGCCTTATCAGACGCAGAGGCCGAGCCTGGAGGCACCCGTACCTGGAGGCCGTCTGACGAGCTCCTTGGGGCAGGGTCTCTCCTGCAAAGGGGGCTCTGAGTGGCGTGCCTCCATGCCGCCTTGCTCACCCGATGTCTCGGAAGCATCAGGACTATTGACCTGTCCCTTCTTCTGAGACTCTCTCTTGCCTTGGCACCTGAATCTCAGTATTTTCTTGATTTGCCTCAAATGCACTGGCTGAGAGTTCTTTGCAGGTTCCTCTTTATCCCTGTGGCCTCTCTACTTCACTACTGTCCAAGCCTTATTGCTAGGTCTCTATCCTACCTTCCCTCCACACCTATGACTGCAATTAACAATCCCATCTAGAAGCAAGTCTTACATCGGCAGCCATCAGGGTTAGTGGACAGCGTGATCTAGTATGGCACACGACCCTGTGTCTGGGTCTTCCTTTGTTTCTGTGGCCCTCAGCTTCCTAAGAGCACAGGGCATCAGTGGTCAGATCTGTAATGTGGGCTATAACTCCCACTCTCAGAACTGATCTACCTAATGTACTTGAAGGTGCTCTGTAAACTGCAAAACTTAAACAAAAGCTTGGTGTTATTGTAACATTTGTCAGATAGTTATTTTTGAAGTAACACTGACCATCTATTTTCAAAGTTCCCTATTTTCTAGAAAAAAAAAATCCCAATCCCTCTCTTTGCATGAAAAACTCATCCCAGAACATGTTTCCCTCTATTTTCCTTAATTGGCCCTCTGTTCTGGATCCGTGTTTCCTAAAGCTGTGAACCTTAGAACACCAGTGCTCCTTGAGATAAAAATTGATGCTCCATGAAAAAAATCAAGTTTGGGAAATACTGTCCTCCTCAAGGTTAAAATACACTCTCTCCTAGTAAAGGTGGTGAGAAAAAGAACCTTTTTAAACCAGTTTCCCAAATGACTAAGCCACGGGCTCCTCTCATGCCACACTGTAGAATTCTTTTTTTTAAGATTTTATTTATTTATTTGACACAGAGAAAGAGATCACAAGTAGGCAGAGAGGCAGGCAGAGGGAGTGGGGAAGCAGGCTCCCTGCTGAGCAGAGAGCCCCATGTGGGGCTCGATCCCAGGACCCTGAGATCATGACCTGAGCCGAAGGCAGAGGCTGTAACCCACTGAGCCACCCAGGCGCCCCAACGCACTGTAGAATTCTAGCCCAAGAGACAGGAACCCCTTTTCTAGGCAGGGGGAGAAACTTACCATTTCACCTTAAGAGGTGGTCCACAAGTTCTTGATTCATTAGTATGGGGAGCCCTGATTCTTACCCTTTGCCAAGCCTGGCTGTTCCCTCTTCTTCTTCTATCCTGTGAGCTGCTTAGAACAGGTCCAGTAAACCTACTTCTCCAAGTCAAGTTGTCCCGGCTAAGTTCTGTTGCTCCCAGCTGCAAGGCTGGCTGACACGCCAGGGGGCAAAAAGTCCACGGAGCGGGGGTCATAGCCCTGAACTGGAAATTTCCCAAATGACCCTTAACATCTGAATGGGTAAATAAGTTGTGGAGCGTCCACACGTGGCATACTGTCCAGCAGCAAGAATCAAGTCTCTTCCACCATATGGAATGATATGCACGAATTTCACAAATATAATTAGAAAAAAAAAATAGACACAATATGAATCCATCTATGTGAAGGTAAAAAAACAGACAAAACTAACCTGGGATATTAGACACCACGACAGTGGTTACCATAGGAAATGGAAGGACCACAAAAGGGCTTCCAACTGCTAGTAATGTTCTCTTTTTGGATCTGTATCCTGGCTGCTTGGATGTATGCAGTTGTGAGCATCGGGACTGTACTTTCTGGAATTCTCTGAATGTATGTGATGCTTCGGTAAAAGTTTGGGAGAGGTGGTGTCGGAAAAGATCATTCCGCCCTGGGTACCCCATTGGCAAAACCACCTGAAGACAATATGGCGATTTCAGGACCAATGGAAATAGAACGATACCCTGACTGTCTCCAAACTATGTGTGGTTCTTACATTTGTGTAACCGTCTACATTTCTACACATATCGAAGAGTCCTTCTGTATTGATCATGTTTGTTTGTGGTTTTTTTTTTTGTCTGTATTTTGATACTGCGCCAGCCTGGGAACTTGGGGACAGAGCAAGGGACTGCCCTTCCCAGTTAGCTATTTCCTGCAAATAGAAAGCAACTTGTGTGCATGTCTTTCATATATGCAAACGACCCCATCCAGAAGCTGTACTCCAAACCACCCCCCTCTCTCAGCGTTTACAGTCCAGGAGGCCATATTCCTCCACTCAAAGCGCCAAGTATTAGGCAAGGGGAGACCACCCCTCTAGCTGAGAGCCTACAGAAATCATGCATACTAGCCAATCCTAAACCTGTTCAGCTCCTTACCCGGCTGCTGACGCCTTCCCTGAAGACCTCGATCAAGGTTCACGCCCAGGCTTTCTCCTCTCCCCTCCCACCCCCATTGGATCCTGCTGCTCCCCCCAGGGGCCCTGCATGCTGTGTGGTGCCTCCTGTTTCTAGGGACCCGTGAGTGTAGACTTCTTCCTTCATGACAAGCATCTCTGCATGTCTTTCCAACCCGATAAAGACAAATCCCGGGTACCTTTTAAAGTACAGTCATTCATTCCACAATGTGTATGTACTATATTTCAGGCACTGTTTGAGATGCCAAGGATAGAGCCGTGATCAGGCAGATAAGGTCCCTGCTCTCGTGGACCTCATGTCTAGAGGGACAAACGTAATAAACAAGCAAAGAAATAAATGTTGCCAAGTAGAGTTAAGTGGTATGAATGAAGAAGGCCAGGATGGGTAATTTTATGTTGTCATGTCTTATTTGTTTTTGTTTTTGGTGTTTTGGTTTTTTTTTTTTTTTGTATTTTTTAGGAAGACTGGTCAGGGGTGACACTCAGGCCAAGGCCTGAACTGTTGCTTGTACATGCAGGGCACCCAGAGATCTGTGCTGGGTGTCTGGAAACATCCGGAATAACCAGAATGATGTATCTCCTGCCAATGCTCATCCAGAACAAACTTTCCCGACAAGCAAAGCAAGGTTTGAATCCAAGAGGAAATAATTTCCTGGCATCCGCAGAATCCACAGCCTGCTCCAATCAAGTTGCCTTCTAAATGCTAGAAAGTCTGAGGTGTCCAAGTGCCAGGACCCAGGGGATGGGTTGGCTGCATTCCAGAACCCTTAGGGCTGCAACCAGCTTGCATATGTATTTGTGTAACTGTTTGCAAATAAAAAGTAAGTGTGCAGAGTCCTGAGGCTTCCTTGCTCCCCCTCCCTGGGGACCCACTGCCCAGTTCGGCTTGCCAGTAACTCAAGCCTTTCCCATCACTGCAGGCCTGACCCACTGCCTGCTGCCCCCAGACCTGGCCTGGGAGGCCTTCATCCGGGCCTGTCCCGGGAGCGGCAGGCTGGTCATCCTCTAGCCGCACTGACAGCACACACACATCCCACCATTTTGTTTTATTAGATCCAGCTTGCTGGGGACAAGATCAGAATCAGGCAAGGGAAGCGAGAGTAAATCTCGGGCCCCAGCTCGTCAGCGGCAGTCGTGCGTCCCTGGGGTGGTCCCGGTCTGTCTGGACGCCAGCCCCTGAGCTCTGTGTCCCTGGACGCTGGGAGGGAGAGGCAGCCGGCACAGTCCCTTCCTGCGGAGCTCCCAGGCTGGGCCCAGGGACCCCGCGCTGGGGACCTCCGACACACACCCCGAGCCCCCGGGCCAGCTCTCTGGGCACCTTCCTTCATCCAGGAAAGACCAGGGACCCCGGATCTGAAAAGTCCCTCCCTTGTCTGCCCCCGGATCATCTGGGAAAGAGCAGATCCATCTCATGTGGTGCAGCTTGAGCTGAGCCGCGCACGTCCTGCTTTGCTCAAACGGAAGTTTCACTGAGAGTCTGGCTCAGGCTCTCTTCCTCGGCCTTGTCTCCCCTCACAGGGTGCGCGCCAGCGACGGCTCCTGCCGAGAATGTTCCTGGCGAGCCCGGGGACAATCCGGCTCTATCACTGCACCGGCCTGTTCATCTTCGCCTCAGCAACTCTGAGAGTTTGTCTCTCCCGTGTGTCTCCCCGATGCGCCTGTTTGGGTATTTACACTAATGCAGCCCTTCAGCCTTGATGGTTGTCCTGTGGGAGCCTTTTTATCGGTCAGTGATGTCATGCTCCAAGGCAATGGAAACCCAAGAACACACTCTCAGACCTTGCAGCAGCTAAAACCAGCGGCGATCTCACCAGGAACCTAGGGCTGGTGCAGCCAGAGAGCACTTCTGTGCAGCGGAGAGCCGATTCTAGCAATCTCTGCAATGCCTCTGCCCTCCACAGACTCCATCAGGCACTTGATGGACTGTGAATAAGTCCATTTCCCTACGTGTAGGTCAAATCTTGAATTCTCAAGGCTCCCAGCTGGCTTAAAAATGTCAACAAAGAATCTTTCTACTTATCAAGCATTTTGTTTTCCCATTTAAGCAGGAAGTCTGCCCAGACCAGAGCCCAAGCCCCTGTTTAATCTAAGAACCAGGACGCAAGGGTTGAATGTTGGTGATTTAGTAACCTGTATGCGTGGACGCTTCTCTGGAAAACCAAAGCTTCTGTGGAAAGTGCCTAATTCCTATAAAAGTAATTTATTTGCTTATCCACCTAATTATAATATTCATTTTGTTTGTGTAAACCCACGAGTCACCGGTCATTAATAGGAACCACAAGAAACTGTTTCAAGTAGGATTTTGTTCCAGACATAGTTTCCCGTTTGAATCTGACATATTATACCTGGGAGGATTGCAGGAAACCATAAATAATTCCTAATTCCTACATTGGATCTACGTATAATGCAGATTTTTCTGCTGCCTAAAAAACACCACCACCACCCAGAGGCTGGGAACGAGGTGCCCAGGCGGGAAGGCTGGCCTCAGAGTGACGATGCCCCTTCTCGTAGCCGGCACGAAACAAGAACTGCCCTGTCTTCAGACACGAGCCAGACAGATCGCAGAAACTCATTTCGCATCAAGTACATGGTTCAAATCACAGAGCCCTACAGCAGGATCTCAGCCAGCGCCAGCAGGCAACGCGTGGATTTCTCCCACAGGATGGGGCAGGGAGGCCAAGGCCACCATGGGACCCGTCCAGGAAGGAGCCGAGGAAGGACCGGCTGTCTCTCAGCCGAGCTGCTCGGGGCCACGGTGACCAGCTTGGCCCAGCCCACGGTCTGCGTGCCCAGAAGCACATCAGAAACCTGGCTTGAAGCCTCCCTCTGTTCTCCCAAGTTGAAAGGAGAGACAGAATCTTCAGCACCCTTCCTGATGGGCTCATGCCGACAGGCCCTGCCGGCGGCCGCCACCACCTGCCAGCTTCGCGGGATGCCTGGATTGCTCTGGCAGCCCCAGAAACACATGGCAGCGGCCTGAGGGCCTTCCAGGCATGTTTGGCGAGTGCCAAGCAGCCCGCTTGCCTAAAGCTTCCCTTCTCTGGCTCATTCAAGTGCCTGACCTCTTACTTTACAGCTTCTTATGCTTCCGTCAATGCTGAGCAGGCTCATTTTCCCGTCATTCATTATGCAACGTGGGAATAGTGAGGCCTTGACCTTCAGAGGAGGCTCCTTGGCCTTTGAGGCGCGAACCAGAGTTAGGTGGGTGGGACATGGGGGCAAAGGCACTGCGATCAAGGGGACAGCCAGTGCCCTGGCGGGGAGGTGCGGAAGCTGGGGGCACCGGGGAGAGTGGCAGAGCCACAAGGTGAGGGACCGTGAGCCCGGGCGGAGGAGGCCGCTGGAGCTCAGGGGGCTCTGTGTGCCCAGCTAGGGGGTTTGAGGTTTCCCCTGAAGCAAGTATAAGAACGACTGAAAATCTTTGCCCAAGACAGACAGACACAAAGTTAGACTCGCTCTTTCGAAAGATCACTGTGGCCAAGGTTGAGAATGGACAGAAGGGTCAGAGTGCAGGAAGGCAAACCAGGAAGGAATGGAGGTGAACCTGACCCAGGGCAAGTGGTCCTGGAAGCATCTGTGGTGTGCAGCGTTTTGGTTCCAATTCTTGGATAGATACTTTTGTAAAACAAATTATCATAAAAATGTAGTTTAAAAAACACAAACAAGGGGCTCCTGGGTGGCTCAGTCTGTGAAGCGTCCAACCCTTGACTTCGGCTCAGGGCATGATCTCAGGGTTGTGAGATTGAGTCCTGCCCTGGGTCCCACGCCCAGTGAAGAGTGTGCTCGAGATTCTCTCTCCCTCTGCCCCTCCCCCCACTCCTGCACGTGGGTGTGTGCGTGTGCTCTCTCTCAAATAAATGACCTTTTAAAAATAAATAAATAAAAATAAAAAGACAAACAAAGTGTAAGCCCTAATCTTTTATCCAAAATTTTTTAATCGGGATAAAACATACATAACATAAAGATTGCCATCTTAACCATTTTTAAGCATACAATTCAGCAGCGTTAAGTACAGTCATATTGCTAGGTGGCTGATCTCCAGAACTTTTCTGTCTTGCCAAAGTGAAACTACTCATTAACCGGCAATTCCCCTCCCCCCTTCCCCAGCCCCTGCCAGCCCTACCCTCCTCTGTCCCCTGAGTTTGACTACCCTGGCCGAGGACCTCTTCTGAGTGGAATGACACAGTTTTGCATCTAGCTTGTTTCGCTTAGCATTGTGTCCTCAAATGTCACTCATGTTCTAGCACGTGGCAGATTTCCTTCCTTTGTAAGGCTGAATACTACTCCACATTTGGTTTAGCCTCTTATCCTACGATGGATAGGTTTCTTCCACCCTTTGGCTACAAATAATGCCATGAAAATGGGTGTACAGATCTTTCTTCACATCCTTGCTTTCAATTCTTTGGGGTGTATGCCCCGCAGGAGCAATGGCCAGATCACATGGGAATACGTAAGCGTTTGTTTGAGGAACATCCATACTGTTTTCCACTTTGCACTCCCACTAACAGGGTACAAGGGTTCCACATCCTTGCCAACACTTGCTACCTTCTGTATTGTTTTTGTTTTGCTTTTTTTTTTTAAGATTACTTATTTACTTATTTATTTAAGAGTGTGTGTGCGCCTATGTGTGTGAGAGAGAGAGAGCGTGCGCATATGCATACACGCACGAGCATGAGCAGAGAGAGGGGCATACATAGGGAGAGGGAGAAGCAGACTTCCCCCTCAGCAGAGGGGGGCCGCTCCATCATAACCTGAGCTGAAGGCAGACAGATGCTTAACCGACTGAGCC
This sequence comes from Nasua narica, assembly GCA_028533885.1. Lineage (NCBI taxonomy): Eukaryota > Metazoa > Chordata > Mammalia > Carnivora > Procyonidae > Nasua > Nasua narica. Next base: position 25,668,013 of record CM052813.1, read on the forward strand.
ACCCAGGCACCCCTACTTTCTGGTGTTTTGATAGGAGACACCCTGATGGGTAGAAAGTGAAGCCCCAGCTTTTTATTATGAGATTTAACGTCTATAAAATTATCCATTGGGCCCTGTAATTGTTTAAGGTACTTTAGGGCTATAACACTTAAACCATCCCCTCTCGACCTCTGCACTTATCCCATTACAGACCAACAACAAACATTTCCCAGATTGGCTCCAGTCTGGACGGGACCCCGAGTAGCGCTGCCTCGTCAATGTCCATCGCGGGGCTGGGAAAGGGGGTAGGCCGGCATGCTCAGAGTCACCCTTCCTGAGCTTACTCCCCGGCCCTCTGTGGATTCATCACTTAATGACACAAGAAGCCTACAAAGTAGATACAGTTATTACGCCCAGTTTATAGATGAGAAAACAGCGGCCCAGAGGCTAAGGGCCTTGCCCCATGGATGTCAGAGCTTGGGAAGTGACAGAGGAGGTGGGAACCCGGTAGTATGGCCTCAGCTGGTTTTTTTGTTGTGGTGGTGGTGCTTTGTTTCTCAAGATTACTTAACTGATGGGTCCTATGGGGGAAGACGGAAGGCTCCCGGGTTCTGGCTTGAGTGACCATGTGGACAGGGATGCTATGTTGAGAGGAAACACTACCTGTCTAGTTTTGAATGTGTTAAGGTTAAGGTTCTCAAGTGATATCCCGGTGGAACGGTGCCAAGTGTTGGGCAGTAAGGTCCGAGCTCCTGAGCAAAGACTGTGCTAGACGTTCAGTTGAGAAAGGCCAGGGAGAGGGTGGAGCATGAGTTACCTCAGAGACACCAAGAATATTCCAGGAGAAAGCAGGGAGCCGGGGGATGAGGCGCCAAGGGGGCTGGGGTAAAAAGGTCTCAACAGAAAGGAAGCATCAACAAGGAGTCCAGGGCTATGTGAAGGCCACACAGGACTGGGCAGTCTGTGTGGCATCCCCGTCAGTATCACGGAGGCTGAGGGAGGGAGGCTAGACTGCAGTGGGTTGACAGTGGGTTGGACAGAGTGACCAAAAGTGCAGCTCACTCTTTCTAGAAGCCCAGCTGTGAGGTAGAAGAGACACAGGACAGTTCCTGAAGGAAGCCATGGGTGTGTTGTTGGGGTAGGGAAGAGAGCGGGCCAAGAATGGGTTGTTATTTTGTTTAGTCTTTAAAAAAAAAAATCTGAACCAAACACAAGTTTGTTCTTGGTTAGGCAGGGAACCCAGTACAAAGGTGAAAGACTAAGAGGAATTTGTGCCAACGGCTGCGAGGCTGGAAATCAGATGTGGAATGAGCAGACTTTAAGAGACAAGGAGAGAGGCCCCTCTTCCCCCGAGATGGGAGGGAAAGTAAGTTTATGATACAGATTCATTTGTGCAGGCAGAGAGAAAGCAGTTGGGTCAGAGGCAAACTGGGTGCTGAGAGGAGCAGTGTCAGGTACTGAGGAGAGAGGTGAACTTGGACGTGCCACCAAGAAACAGCAGGGAGAGTCCCTGGGGTCCCCGGCGTGGAAAAATTGTGGAATTTTTCCCCATCAGGGCTCATCTGCCTACACACAGAAGCAGAGAAGGTGGATGAACCTTCTCCACAGAGAGCAGGTTCACTGGTTGGCTCTGGCTGCAGGCGAGGGGGCAGGAAAGCAGCGGGATTGCCCTCCTGAGAGGAGGAGAATCAGGTGAGGTGAACTGGGGTGATTTTAATCTAGGCCACTCCCCCTTCCCCGGTGGGCCCCATTTCCCCTAACCATGAATGTGGGCGGGCCTTAGGGACTTGGCAGCAAAAGTGACAGTGACATGTGAGACTTCCAATGCCAGCTCACGAAAGACCACATGGCTTTGGTTTTGCCCCGTTTCTTTCTTGGATCACTTGCTTTGGGGAAGACAGCTGCCATGTCATAAGGATGCTCAAGCAGCCGTACCGGGTGACCCTCGAGGCCAGGAGCTGAGCCTCTGCCAACAGCCCTGTGTGGGGCTATGTTGGCAGCAAACCCTTCTGTCCCAGCAGAGCCTCCCCATCCTGTGGCCCTGGCCGGCATCTCCTCTGCAGCCTCCTGAAAGACCCTGAACCACAGCCAGCAGCCACGGGAGGCGGGGGGTTGAGGGGTTGGTGACATGAGAAGAAGAGAATCAGAGGGGGCCAGAAGGCGCCGTGGAGATGAGAAGGCCACGAAGAAGTCGGGAGCCTAGAGGCGTCGGTGAAATCAAAGCACCCAGGCCTGGGAATAGAGGTGAGTGGGTGAGGCGCAGAAAAGTCAGAGTGGGTTTTCCTGTCTGGGGAACGTGCAGAGGTGGAGGAGGCTAAGGAAACGGGAAGCCGAGTGGAGTGGAGGCCCACGGCCACTGGAACCAGCCAGGACAGGGGTGGACTCAGGCCGCAGAGGCCACAGGTCTCCACACCCGTTTGGGGGCGCTGGGGTTCAGGCCAACGGATGACGGGGTGGTGGGTGGGGGGAACATGGCTTCTCCCTGCAGCTTGGAGCTTCAGGGAGGTTTTTCCTAAGAGTGGAGGCCTGTGCGCGGGCGGGAAGGAGCACTCCGAGGTCCGGTCGCCCTGAGCGGGGCAGCCCGCAGGGAGCAGGGCCAGCCGGGGACCGCGCCCTGGAGCTGGCCGGGGGTCACTGTGCGGACTGGATCCCACCATCGGCGGGACACCAACAGCACCTAAATCAAGACACAGCCCTCAGAGGGAGAAAACCTTAGAGGGAAATGGCTTTGCGGGAAACAAAGCCCCCAGCCACCCCCGCCCCCCCAGCCTGTCTCAGTCGTTTGGGTTCTCAGATCTCGGTGCTGTGCTGGGGTGCACTCATTCATTCATTCGTTCGTTGGTTCGTTCATTCCCCTCACCTTCTGAGGCAGGATCCTCATCGTCCTCTTGTCCTGGTCCTTCCCCACCCCCACCCCCACCCCCACTCAGTTTCTTTTTCCTTGGGTGGGTGGCTCTGGATGCGACCTCTGTGACTGCTGCTGTTCCTTCCTGCCACACCTCCTCCGGGGGTTGCTGTATTCCCCAGCCACCTCCTCTCCTGCTGAGGGGCCTCTGCTGCTGCTTCGCCAGGCAGGGCCTGGAGTCCCCCCTCCATGGCGCTGGCTAGCCTGCTGGATTCTGTCTTTGCTTAGGTGAGCCTTCCCTACCAGCCTCTGCAGCCGCTGGGGGGAATAAATCTCAGCAAAGCCCTGTCACCAATGCCAAGTCTGAATGAATCCCAGAGCGGGCAGAGCTCATCACCACGCTCTTCACATTTACCCTGAAAGCCGGATGTCTGTGTCTCTACCCTTAAATTCACTAAGGTTCCCAAGTCTGGGTTTCTCCCTCAGGCAGAATGCTTTCCAGAAGCAGCCCTTCGGGGGGTCCCCTGCCCCTTCCTGCCTTCTATATGGATGCCCAGTTCACAGCCACACTGTCCAGTGAAGTGACAGGAGTGACAGCATTTGCCGAGAAGTAAACACTGCAGCCTGACAAAGCCAGAAACACCCTCTGCAAAAAAACGTTAGAAGTTAAAAGGACAGGCTCGTATGCCTCTATCCCTCTGGCTTTTGTAGCTGTTTAATGTTGGAACAAGTCAACCTGAAGCCGTGGAATAAATGAATTCCATCTTGAGCCTTGGAGGGATGGGTTTTGCTGGAGGGAACTTGTTTACGCTAACGGGTCCCCCCCTACCCCCCCAGAGTTCCATTTATGTTATACAGAGTCTTGTCCATCATCTGGATGCTGCTGTAAACAAGATAATCTTTGTTACCAGGAATGAGTCCCAAGCCAATAACTTTAAATAAACACAAGCACCAGTTTTGTATTTACATTGTCTGAGGGAATGTCTGCCAAGAGTTTTTAATGGCGCCATTGGCCCTTCCCTGGCTGAGGTAGCATGGGCTTCTGGGACTCTTCTGGTTTGTGGAGGATTCAGGGAGTGGGAGATTTCAGACTTAGCAGGTGAGTGTTACACCCAGGCCTGTATTCTTGTGTGTGGTTTTAGCGTTTTTTAATTCCATCAAGTTAGCGTTGCCCCTTTCTGTGCTGGGTGGAGGAGAAGACCTTAGACAGGTTCAGTGAAATTGTGAGCTCAAGCTACTTGATTTCAGCAGTGGGGAGGCTCTGGGTGTGAGTGGGGTCCGAGGACTGTGTTATTAATGGGGCTGTGACGTGTATGGAAGACGTCAGTGCATTGAGCTGCGTTCCACGCAGAAAATAAATGGAATTTTGCAGAACTCAGAATGTCTGTTGCGATTCCAAACCAAGCAAACACACAACATACAACTCCTCAAAGAGTGATAAATTATCTCTGTGGAGGAGTGATGCGAAAAGCAATTTTCCCTGCTAATTTTCCTTACAAAGAAAGAGAGAACTATGTAGTGTGTGTGATTCATGCTCCCAGCCCTCTTCAGGAACAGACTGAAAATATGTTACTAACTTGGTTAATAGTCCAGACTTCAAATGCAGGATGTAAGAAATCAGTTTTTTAAGAGCTAAACGGGCTTCTGATGGAATATCCTTCTGCTAAGGGATGGTTTTAGGGGAAGGTAGGAAAGCTAGTCTGAATACTCCACCCAGGAAAACATAGTAGGAGTGAGATCTTTGTGGTCTCTTTTTTGAATTCAGATTTACAAATCTCTCAGGTCTGATTTATAAACCCACAAATGAAGATGAACAAAGTCAAAGAGTCAAAAAACAGCCCACTTCTTAATTCTGTACCTTATGGTGCTTGGTTTTATTCCTTGCAAAAGAGCAGACACATTAGGGCAACTGGGTGGCTCAGTTGGTTAAGTGACTGCCTTCGGCTCAGGTCATGATCCTGGAGTCCTGGGATCAAGCCCTGCATCGGGCTCCCTTCTCAGTGGGGAATCTGCTTCTCCCTCTGACCCTCCCCCATCTCATGCTGTCTCTCTCATTCTCTCTCTTTCAAATAAATAAACAAAAACTTAAAAAAAAAAAAAAGAGCGGACACATTAGACCAACCATCAGACTGTCTAGACTGTAGGCCGGATGGCAGAGGGCGGCAATGAAGACCATTCATCCTGCAGCCAGACTGCTCGGGGACAGAGTTTGCTTTGCTTCTTGAAGACTCCAGGCAAATAATAGAATCCACCTGTGACGCGGTTTCCACTGCTGGGTGATAGGAGGGATAATGGTTCGCAGCTCATAGGACTACTGAGAGGATTAATTTATCATTAGTTCCGCACATTGCGAGCCATCATAGCACCTCTCTGACAGACCCCATCTTGCCTTGTACGACGTGATCTCGCAGCAGAGACTCAAGGTAGACCTACTACAACAGCAGTATCTGTGGGGGCTTGGTGGCAGAGAATAGAAGCCACTCTAGTTAGTGTGAAGAGTTGGGCTGAATTAAGCAAAATGGCTGCAGAATCGGCGAGGGGGCTAAAAAGCCACCTGTGGGCTGAGCTTTCAGGGAGGCGTCCCAAACCACCCCACCAAACTGAGCCACCAGAGAGCTGCCGCCTCTCCGGCAAAGTCAAGAAACAGCTACCACCACCACAGGCCCCAGAAAACACGCCATCTGTCCCAGCTAAGTGGAAGGCCCTGGGCCTCCGGATGTCCACAAGCTCACCAGGGTACCACAGACACTGGGCCCACTTCACTCCCATCTTCTGAGCCTGTCACACATGTATCTGAGTGGCCGACTCAAACTCGCGTGCAAAAGCTCAGTTGCAAGAATGTTTGGTAAAGTTTGTGTAGTGTTCCAGCCCCAGCAGATCAAGAGGGTGAGTGGAAGGTGGTGGGACAAAGGCCAGGCCCCAACCACCATCTTACCACAGGGGCCTTGAAGTCAACACCTAAGGGCAGGAACGTGTGAAACAGGACTCATATTCCCCTCCTCTCCCTACCTTCCTTGTCCTTGGGCTCCTCAGCCCCTGTGGCCATGAATGAAGCCCAGTGTGGTTCTGAAAGCTGTGTTCTTTTAGAACAATGAGGCAGAAAGGACTAGAAGTTTCTAGAAATTTCTAAGAGAGAGAGAAAAAATAGAAAATATGGATGAAGTCAAAGTAGATATTGGTGGACAACGAAAGATATTGGAGGGTATGTGTGTGTGTGTGTGTGTGGTGTGTGTGTGTATGTGTGTGTATAATTTTAATGGTTTAAAAAGCCCTAAAATGTCTTCTAATGTTAACTAAAGTTCATTGTCTACTTTGGTAGGATTCTGCAGGATACCAGCACAATATGAAAATTGCTTTATTCTTGCTGGTTAAAAATGAAACAGCAGGAGGAAATGCAAAAAAAATATTAGTGGTGTTCACTTCTAGGCAGTGGAAAAGAGTGACTATTATTTTTTTGTCTATTTATATATCCATCAATATCTATGTAGTAATTATACTACCTATAAAAAAAACAATCTATATGATTTTTCAAACCACTCAACCAAAACCAAAATTTTCTTCCTCCTTCTCTTTCTCTTCCTTCCTTCCTTCCTTTCTTTCTGATCCTTTAAATCATCTGCAGATACTTAAAAGACCTCACCAGTAGGTAAATCCTTCCTCATGGAACTAACAGATCATCAGACATTTTCAAATTATTATAAACACACAACTCTTGAACTAAATTAATCTGTCTGTCAATGGCTGGATTTTATCCCATCTTTTGAGTGAATTTTTCTATCAACATCTTAGAACTGAAATGCAGGCTTAGAAGCTATTTTAAAGTTGTTTCTGGTTTAACTTGCTCCTCTAAAAACAATGGCAATGGCAAACCCCAAGAAGCAGACTGTATTGAAGATTAATGTAATTTTTAACCCTCAACAATGTGGAGCGTAGTCTCCATAAGGTAAGGGCAAAACTGGTCTTTGTTTATTTAAAATATAGTATATGTGTGTGGACCACACAAAGTTCTTCTCATGAAAGATCTCATGTAGCCTCAGGTGCTGTGTTTTTTATTTTATTGGAGGAAGGTGCTGTGTTTTTTATTTTATTGATGATGAGGAAACAGGCTCAGAGAGGCGGAGTGATTTGTCAAAGACCACACAGCCCTCTAATTCCATCCATGGAACCCCGTCAACCTCACACAAGCCCGTGTATATTTGCATCCCTCTTTCTCAAGCTGCTCTAAATGCACATCGCCATTGTCTCACTTGTCAGCGAAGGATGGTGACTCACGTTACATCAGCTTGCCTCCTATAGCTATCCCATGATTACTCACAACCTGGCTTCCACTCTTCAGCCCAGTGTGAATATGGATCAGGAGGCGATCTGAGTGGAGTAGTAATCCCCTGTCCCCGGCACCTGTCCCATCTCCGTGATGCTCAGCTGGGCCAGGAACCCCTGCCCCGCATCATCCCCCAGCAGTCAGCGCCTGGCAGCTGCTCGGGGGAGACTCTGGGGGAGCACATCTGTGGGACAATTTGCCCCAAAGCATCGTTTCCCACAGGTTGGAATTTCACAGACTAGGAACACTACAGTTTGCCAACTTTTCACTTTTTTTTTTTTTCCTCAGAAGGGCATTTCTTACTATTTAAGACCTCTGCCCCCAAATTGAGAAGACATACTTTCAGAATTATAATTTTAAAAACAACTTAGCTTCATAACAAGAACACTACGCCGCCATTTTTCTCATTTTGCCGTGAACTTTTCTGGTACGTGTGACGGCCCCCTTCTACCCCTGGAACCTGTGAGTGTATCACCTTACACAGCCAGAGGGAATTCAGGCAGCAGAGAGAATTAAGGTTACTTATGAACACACCTTACAATAGGGAGATTATCTCGGGTTATCCAGGCAGGTCCAGTGTAATCACCAGTGACAGAACAGGAATTGGAGGGGTATGATGTCATGAAGACTCCCCTCATTGTTGCAACTGTGAAGATAGAAGGGGCTGTGTGCCCAGGAGTGAGGGCGGCCTCCAGAAGCTGGAAAAGGCAAGTGAACAGATTGTCCCCTAAAGCCCCCAGAAAGGAACGCAACCCTGCTGGACACCGTGGTTTGAGCCCAGAGACGGAGACTAGAGATCATAGGTTTATGTTCTAGTCAGCCACTGAGTGTTTGGCTCACACTCACAACCAGCGAAACTTCATCAGGACCTTAGAGAAGGGCTCCCCTGGCCTCCGGAAGCCATCCTAAGAAGAGCTTGTCGAACGTCCCATTTTACAGAAGGACATTTTATATAACTAGGGAAGATGATATACACAAAGCACTTTGCTCAGTGTGTGTCATACTGGACCTCCCAATGGCCAGTCCCCACCTACACCCTGTTTGTAAGGTCAGAGCCTCCAAATGAGGGACATGCTGTCCCAAGAGTGGAGCATGGATAACCCAGGTGAAGGAGAGCAGCCCCGTGGAGCATCACTTGCCCAGGAGGGTCGGGGAAAGAGCAATTCAGAAGATGCTGGGCTTGGAAATGCCAGCGCGAGCCCAGGGGTAAAGACTGGGTTACTTACAAGTGTTGCTAGGAACACAGCGGATGCTTGGTAGATTACAGCTATTATTATTAATAGCATTATTGCTGTTTAGTCATTGCCATTATTGCCATTTTTAAACCAAGGTTAACTGATCAGGTCTGCTTTTAAGGAAGGTCATCCTGGGGCTAAGACAGAGGATAACACAGAGGCCAGAAGGGTTAGATCACAAGGAGAACAGTGAGGACCCTACTGTCACACAACTCCCTGATATTGTCACATACAGAGTCTTTTCCCATACTCGTACTTCTCATCCTCACGAGTCTTGCAGCTGGGGAGAATGAGGCTTAGAGAAATCCAGTGACTTGAACCAGAAAAGCCAGCATGTGCTGAAGGTGGGAGCTGATCCCAGTTTTGCACACACACAGGAAGTGGAATGATTTCTTTGTACTAGAAACCAAAATAGTTTGCAACCTGCACTTGAGTTTAAATCTCAGACTTTTCAATGTGCCATTAGTCAAGATAAGTAGAAGTGACTGCAGTATCAAACAAATCCCAGACACATCAGTGGTTTAACATAAGAAAAGATTTGTCTTGATTGCATCCCAGTCCAGTGTGGGAAAGAGAGGGAATGACTTTACTCCACACAGCCGTTAGGGGATCCAAACTCCCTTCCTCTGATGACTTGCCCTTCTCTTCATCCTGGAAGTGTCTCCATCCATCCAATGAAAGGGGAAAAAGGGCCAAGATCATGTGAAGGGTAATAATCAGGGGTAGTAATAAACCAGGGGTAGTAATCAAACTCTTGAGACAATTGTAGATTTACATGAAATTATAAGAAATACAAAAAGATCCTATGGACCCTTCACCCAGTTTCTCCCAGTGGTAACATCTTACAAAACTCCAGTTCAATATCACAGCCAATGTCCATATCGACATAGTCAAGATGGAAAATGGTTCTCTCCCCACAAGCATCCCTCTTATTGCCCTTTTATAGCCACACCTGCTTCCCTCCTGCCTCCACCCCTTCCTCAAACCCTGGCAACTACTAATCTATTCCCCATTTGTATAATTTTGTCATTTCGATAATATTTATATGGAATCATACAGTATGTAAGCTTTCGAAACTGGTATTTTTCACTCGGATAATTCCTTGGCGATTCTTCCAGGTTGCTACATCTAGCATAGTTTGTTCTTTCTGTGGCTGGGTAGTATTCCATGCTTTGGATGGAGCACATGTGTTTAACCATGCACCCATGGAAAGAGAGCTGGTTGTTTCCAATTTGGGGCGACCATGAATAGAGCTGCTGTAAACATTTTTATAGAGGTAATTGTGGGAACCAAATCTTCATTTCTCTGGGATAAGCGCTCAAAAGTATAATTGCTGGGATGGAAGATAGTTGTGTGTTTAATTTTTTTATTAAGACACTGCTGAAGTTTTCCAGAACAGCTGTACCATTTGGTACTTGCACCAGAAAGACTCACCATCATTTAGTGTTGTCATTAGCTATAATTTCAGCCAACTCAGAAGGCGCGTGATGATATCTCATTTGAATTTGCATTTCCCTAAGGATTAACAATATTAAACCCCTTTTTACATGGCTTATTTATTTCTGTACATCTTCTTTTTTTTTTTTTTTTAATATGGAATGCTTCACGAATTTGCGTGTCATCCTTGCGCAGGGGCCATGCTAATCTTCTCTGTATCGTTCCAATTTTAGTATATGTGCTGCCGAAGCGAGCACTCTGTACATCTTCTTTGGTGAAATATGTCTTCATGGCTCTTGCCCATTTTCTAATTAGACTGTTTGCTTTTTGACTGTTGAGTTTTGAGAATTCTTTATGTATCATAGATTTGCCGATATTTTTTCCCAGTCCATGGTTTTTCTCCTCATCCTCTTAACTAAGTCTTTCTCAGAGCCAAAGTTTTTTTTTTATTTTGATCATTTATCTTTTTTTAATTATGGATTGTGATTTTATGTCGAGCCTAGGAACTCTGCTTAGCCCTGGGTCCCAAAGATCTTCTTTGTTTTTTCTAAAAGTTTCAGTTTTGGGTGCCTGGGTGGCTCAGTTGGTTGGGCAACTGCCTTCGGCTCAGGTCATGATCCCAGATTCCCGGGATCGAGTCCCATGTAGGGCTTCTGGCTCTGCGGGAAGTCTGCTTCTCCCTCTGACCTTCTCCCCTCTCATTCTCTCTCCCTCTCTCTCTCAAATAAATAAATAAATAAATCTTTAAAAAAATAAATAAAAGTTTCAGTTTTATGTTTTACGTTGAGGTCTGTGATCCACTTTGAGTTAACGTCTGTCTTGTGGCAGAGGTTTCTATGGGCTAGGCCTGGATGTAGCACGTGTCACCTCTGCTCACATTTCATTGGCCAGAACCTGGTCCCATGGTTCCACCGACAGCAAGGGAGGCTGGGAACCTACTTTAGAGATGTGCATCGGAGGAAGAGAGGAACACGGGTATCGGGTATCAGGGAACACTACCGTCTCCATCACACTGCTTTATAATGTCCAAAAAAAGTACTCCTTTCTCTGTGTTTCAGAATACTTATCAAATCAAATACCTGGGAACTAGAAATTTTTCTGGGACTGGAACATAATAGACATTTGACAAAGAAATATTTGTTGATGTAAAGAAAAGGAGGAAATCTCACATTATCCTCACCCTATCCTACAAGATCAAAATCACAGTCTCCGTTTCACTGCTTGAAAGACATTGTGTTTTCTGACCCTCTGGGAGGCTTGTGGAGTATAGCCTGACCGGAGTGTGGCCCAGGGGGGCCACAGATGGGAAGCTGGGTCCCAGGAGGGGATGTGTTGGCTCTCACACCAGCCCTCCATTCCCCTGGTGCCCTGGGGCTGGCAGCAGCTCGCAGGGAAGGGGTAGAGGGGCAGGAGCAGGGCTGCCTGGAGGCAGAAGGTTGCCACATGAATTGCAGACAAATTCCCAAGCGTAGAGGGCAAAGGGATTGAAGAGCAGCTCTCAGGTTAGAATATGAGTGAGTTTATTGTGGGAGGTGACATCATCAGAGCTGGCGCCAACCCAGGAAGGGAATGGAGGGAGGAAACCTTCCAGAATGTGTAGTGGCCGCTCAGCCAGGAGCCTCTGAGTTTGGCTCTTGTTCCATCTCTGTGGTTTGCACCGTGGACGGGAGAAGCCAGGGTCAACGATCTCACCTGCACGGTCACAGACTGTAAGGAAGCTTCAGGAAAACCTTAAGAAAGCTCAGGAGAGAGAACTCATTCTTCTGCTGGTCTGCACTGCCTGAGGTCGAGAACTTGTGTGACCTATTGAGACATCCTGGGACTGTGTGAGTTCCTCATTCCAAACCGAACCAGAACCCTGGGGTTTCCGACTCAGTATTTACTCCTGGCAAATCGTCTTCCGATTTCAAAAGTGGGAGCGTAAGAGGAAAGAAGACACACAAGTCTTCTGTCCCCGTCACTCCCCTTGAAGCACCCCGGTGAGAGGCAAGTAGGGACAGCCGGAGAAGGTACCAGCAATCCCCCTTGGCCACCGTCCCAGGGACAGTCACACCACAGGGTGAGGGAGTGGATGGCGAGGGGGAGAAACAGGAGCCACGGAAAACCTCTCAGGCTTTGCCAAGCCAGATACGACAGTGATGTCCACCTGGGCCGAGGCTTTGGGGAACACACCCCTTTACTTAGGAGTGCCCCGCAGCATCTGATGAGGATGCCGGGGCTGTAGGGGAAGCGGGTGTGCTCCTTCTTTCTCCCTGCCCTCATCCCACATTCCCACCCCCACCCACTGTGCCTGGGAAGCACTATAAATATTTCTTGAAGGAACTGCCTCATTTTCTCTTGGATCCGCTGGAGCCTACATTTAAATAAAATTTCAAAAGGGAAAAAGGAGAACCCAGGATCTTCCAAACTTCACACAGGGCCCCAGTCAGGTTCCATTCACTCCATTCGAAGTGTGCAGTCAAGGAGTGGGTCAATAATTTTGTCTCCGTGTCTCCTAGAAGAACTGGTCACCTCCTGTTGGCACAGGCCCTCATGCCCGTGGCCACTAGTGACTTGTCTGATGTGAAGAAATGCTGTGTCCAGTCAGGCCGCCTGATTCCTGTGACCTGTGCCTGGGGAGCGGGGCCTCCAGGGGCGCTGCCTGGACTGACTAAACTCGGGGGAAAAGTTGCCACAAAACCAGCCTGGTTTTGGGGGAGAACGTGTGTGTGTGTGTGTGTGTGTGTGTGTGTGTGTGTGTGTGTGTGTGTGAGCTCTCTTCAGGGTGGGGTGCGCACTGTACTAATCCATTTTCTCATCAGCTTGTCACTGACAAAGGGTCACATAAGCCCAGGAAGGTCCCCTCGGCCTTTGGCCACGGATGCCAGTAAGGGCTTTCCTGCTGTCAGTCACAGTCAGTTTGCCAGGGTGGGAAGACGTGTGTGTGTGTGTGTGTGAGAGAGAGAGAGAGAGAGAGAGAGAGGCAGCCCGAGTTCAGAAATGTCTCTGTGTGTGGTCTGAGGCGATTCCTCATTTCATGAAATCCGTGCTTCGTTCTTGGCTCCGGTCACACTTGCACGTCACTGAATGAGTCCCTTATCCACTTTCCAAAACACTGAAGAGGTTTGAAAGGGCTCTGTGGGTAGACGGTTACTATCAGCAAAAGCAAACAAGCCAACCTATTTAACTAAGCATTTTTTTCATATTTAAACATAAGAACCTTCAAGCTAGGCCTGACAGTTGTGGCCAACAAGGAAGGCAGGAGGGAGAAGCTGCAGATGTTGCTTACACTGGGTCTGATTTCCCTGTGAGGGGCCAGCCCGGGCGGCCGGGTCTCTTACTGTCTGGGGGCTCCGCTGCCCCCGCAAGAAACTGAAAACGAGGACCTGTCTGACTCCCAAGGCTGGGAGGCCCCTGGGCAGGGTGGAGGACAGTTTGGGCAGCAGCTGGCTGTGGAATTCACTCACAGCCCCGTCAGAATCAGATGTGGTTTGAGCCTAAGGTCAGGTAGTATTTCCCATCCTTGGAAAAGGAAAAAGGCCTGGGCAGCCCCTCCTTGGATACAAAGAAAGGCCTCTGATGGCAGCATAATTAAGGTACTAAGCTGGAAGCTGTGGGTGTCCAAAGACCCCAACAGGTACAGTAAATATTTTCCCTGTGTGCACAGCCCTGGCACCCGCTCGGGGCTGCTGCCGGCCCTCGTCCCGCCTTCCCTGCGGCTAGCGCACACCACAGCCCCGCCCTGCAGCAGGATGGCACCCGACACCAGCCCACCAGACCTCCTTCCACCAACCGAAGTGGCTTTCGGGTTTATGGAGCAAGTCGGAACTGTAAAGTCAGTCATTCTCATGGGGCAGAATAAAGTCAGCACCCCGCCCCCACCCCAGCCAAAGGAGCCTTCTACAGAGCCCCTGACACCTCCCCCACCCCTCCAACCAGACGTGGCCTGGCCAGGCTCCCCGGCTAGACTCTGGCTGTGCCACCCCAGGGCTCTGAATGGGCTCCCTGTCTGCCAGAGCAAACAAGATCCCCGTGGGTGGGGCCGGAGGTTATGAGGGACGTGGAGGAGGACAGGGGACTTTTTCTCTCTGGATGTTCCATTAGGGAGAGCCTGCCAAGGGCTTTGCCAGGGGATTTGCCAAGGAGCCCAATCTGCTCCAACATTATGGATTCACCACTAAATAGCCCCATTCAAGGAAGACAAGGCCCAAAGGGCTTTTATAATGCAACTGCTTCCCTGCGCCCCAGCCAGAGGCACCTCTTGTCCACCCCAGCCTGCCACCCAGATTTCCTCCCTGCATCAACCCCCCCCTCCCCCTGCCACCCCGCTTTGTCTGCCTAGTTCCTAAGGGCTCTGTGTGCTAGAACACATCGTTTTCCAGCTCTAGCTTCCGGTTTCCTATCTGTAAAATGCGGGAATTGATATCTGGCTTTGCCGGCTATCCTGGGGTTTCAAAAAGGGCTCTGCTTAGATAGTGTCTGGCCTTAGTCACTTCTCCATGAATGGCCGCCCTTGTTGTTATTCAAACCTTGAAGCAGTTTGGGGGGGTGTCCCACCACCTTGCTGACAGCCCAGGGGCTGGATGGCAGCAGGAGGCCTGAGGCCCTGCTACTTACTGTCAATCTACTTCCCCAGCCCATTTCCCATGGCGCCTGGCAGGGTGGGCGGTGGGAGGAGGGCAGGTGTCTGACATTTTCCAACTGCATACACCTCTTCCTTTGGTCTCCAGACCTGGAGAAGCATGCTATCTGTCCTCACTCCCACCTTGCCGTCCCTCTGCCCACCCCCGAAACCTGGCCGGTGGTCTTTAGGAATCTCTAAGGTCCCTCCCCTCCAGGTCCAAGCTGGAGCCCTGTGATACCCAGACTTGAGCACGCTCAGAGCTGGAGCTCACAGCACAGTTTGGAGCTGATGGCACATTCTGGAGCTCACAGCACAGTCTGGAGCTCACAGCACAGTCTGGAGCTCACAGCACATTCTGGAGCTCCTTGGGTTGGCAGGAGAGGTGGAAGGCAGGAGGGACCCACTTCCCTCCCAGCCCCTCCCCTCATGCCAGTTCAGGAAGGCATCTTGTGATTACTTCCTGAGAAAGCCACCAGAAGGGGGATTTCTTGAGTCTGCAGCCGCAGGGAGGTGATCTGACACCTTGGAATCCCTGGGACAACTGTGCCTCCCATTTGGAAACCTACAGGAAAGGGAGAAAAAGTGTCCTGTGAGGAGTCAGAGCTCGATACATACTTGCTGGCTTTGTTGAGTTTATCTTGAAAAGAAAGGGCAGGAAAAATGACAAAAGAGTGGCTGAAAGGAGGCCGGGGGGGTGAGAGAGAGGTGGTGAGCGGGAAAGAATCTCAAACAGAATTGTGTGAGAAATGGCGGAGCGCACACTGCAGGATGGGAGTAGTGTTGACCTGGGACAGGCAACTGTGTTGGCGCTTCAGTCCCTCCACCTGCAAGGGGCTGGTGACACCATCCCTGTGATGGAGAGGAAAGGCCACATATGTCCCGGGTGGCTGGCTCTGAGTTGGGACACAGCAAATGGCCTTGCATTCCTTACTCTTCTGCAGGGTTGGGACTGGAGCCCCAGGTCTCAGACTCCCAGATAGTGTTCTCCCCATTCCCTCCAGATGCGCCTGTGTGATGGCATCCCCATGTAGGACCCAGGGGCCCAAGTATCTTTATCTGTATCTCTTTGGCTTTTGGTTTCTGGGTCCGGTCCCTTCTCGTGGTGGTGCTGAACTGCCAGATGGAGCATCTCCAAGAGGCCCTGGGCTTGACCGTTGGCTGGCGGATGCCTTCAGCAAGACTGACACACAGATGACCACTAGACCCCACATTCCAGCCAGGAGACTTCTGTCCCCCAAGCCACCATGTGAAAAACTGCAAGCTACCAAAACCACCATCAACAGAAAATGGATTGAATCAATTAAATATAACCATAGGATGGAATACAAGACCACCATTGAAAAGAGTGAACTAGAGTAGATTTGAACGATCTCTCATAGGTAGCAAGTAAAATCAGCAAGAGCCAGAGTTGTGGCTATAGAGAAATTCCTTTTATGTAAATGGAAAGCACATACTCTCTCCTGATTTCAGAGTTAACACTTTTCTGCAGGTGTTTAAAAGCTTCTTTGGGGAAGCGCCACCTGGGGTTTCATTGTACCTTTCTCTTTATGCTATTTTTTTAAGAACTCTATGTACATCGTGTGTTTAGTTTAAATGAGAAGAACTGCTTCTGATGGTTACCTGGGTTCAGGACCCCGGAGGGGGTTTTGTTTAAAACAGAGCAAGGACTGATTGGAAGAAGGAGGCAAGAGACCCCTGACAAGCCCAGTTCAGCTCATCTGTGTCACTAGAGGCTGCTTCAGCTCAAGCTGTTTCGGATTACTCTCAGCACCCTCCAGATAGAGGGGATGTAAACCACACACCAGTTATGAGAATCTCAAGAAGGAAAGTCCCTCTTCTGTCTGTCTATCCACCCACTCGTCCACTCACCCACCCGCAATACCACAATGTCCCCCACAACCCAATAAAGGGGGGTAGAAAAAGCAAAACTGCTTCTACTAAGTAAATAACCCTGTGGACAAATCCACTCTGCATCACTCCCCTGTCCCCCCTCATTGTCACTGCCCTCAACCCCCTCAGATTTACAAAATGCAAAAGAGGCTCTTGCTCACTTGGCTGGCAATAACAAGAGTCATTTTTTCTGGAGTCAAACACAATGCACACAGCAGAGCCCCCCAAAAGCTCTCAGTGCACTGAAAGTTGAAACAGCTACTGTTAAAGACATCTTCTAGAAAGACTCCCTGCTGAGGCGCGGTCTTCGGTTCTTCCAAACCAGCCTCTTATAGTTTCCCTGCCTTCTGCTTTGAAAGAAACGTCAGGGTCAAGTCAACTGATCTTTCCTGAGTGCTTCCTACATTCAGCTCTCTGTGGAGGATGTAAACAAGAAGTAGGCCCTCACCTTCTGGGGAATCCAATTCACTGGGGTGTGTCCTATTAGACAGGTCGAAAAGTAACCCTAAGGATGGCCCAGCTGATCTCAGACAACAGGCCAGTTCTATTGTCTAACAGTATCTGCCTAGGTTGGGACCCCTAATTTTACTCCTGGAGTGGCAAGAGCTGAAGGCTAATTTAAGGCAAGTCACTTTTCCTCTTTTGGTCTGTTTCCCCACAGCCAAAGGGGGACAGCTTGTGGGACAGCTTATATTCAGTGAAAATATTGCGCATGTAGATGAAGCAACCAGTAATCCTCTATCTGGCATATTTGCATGGGTCAACAGGTATGCATTCATTTTGGGAGATAGACTTTTGGGACAATAGGAAAAAGTTATGTCCACTAAATGAAGATGGGTAGGAACAGGAGGTAGAAGTGAATTTAGAGGGGAGTGGGGTTGCTGAATGGAAAAGGAAAAATCATTTTGCATGTCAGGTATTGTGAGAGAAAAAGGAACCTGGGTGGGTACAAGAAGGAAGGACATTGCCCAGAGACCTTTGCTTCGTTGTGATAAAAAGATGGGTCTGAAAGATTGGTATGTGTGGGGAATGGGGGAGGGGTGGGAAAAAAGGACTGACAGGAAAGGATCCTTGAGACCAAAAATCTCTCAGGCCCTAGGAACAGAGAAGGATTCAAGATCTGGGCAAAACCGTAGAATGACACTTGAGGAGCTGAATACTGTTCAGCTAGAAGGCCTTCCTCTCTGGCGCCATGGGCTATGGTTCCCGACACTCTGCTGGCCTCTAGAGGGATACCTTATAATAAGTACCATTAGACAGACATCCAGATTTGTGCTCTGCTCCCAGGCTGTCTGCGAGTTAGCCAAGCTGTGTTTTAGTTGGTTTTCTAAGGAATTCAGAGACAGCAGTGGAAGAGAGCCCACAGAGAGGATGACAGAAGGGTGACCGAGAGTCTCAGGAAGGTTTGGGGCAGTACTCTCATGCTTTAGGGCTCTGCAAGTGCTTTCAGCTCTGTAGAAACCTGTTTTAGAATGCCACACTTAACAAAGAGACAAATGAGGGGCAAAAGTTGGGGTGAATACAGGGGACAGGAGGGGAGGAAGGAGCGTTAACCAAATCTTATAATCAAGGAAGACGGTATAGCCCTGAAGAGATTAGAGTCTGCTCTAAAAATATTAGCTCACTTTAATGTGTGATGAGCCATTTCTGTGACAGGTGCTTTAAGCATATTAGTTACCTCATTTCATCCTCCTTTCAGTCCTACAAAGCAGAAGTATATGACAGTTATCTTAATTCTGATCTTAGAGATAAGGCAACTAAGACACAAATCATTTTAGTGACTTCCTTGCAGATAGTAAGTATATCAGTTATCTTCTGTTGCCTGACAAATTACCACAAGCTTAGTGGCTTCAAACAAAGCACATTTATGATCTCACAGCTTTGGGTCAGGAAACCAGGCACAGCATAGCTGAGTGATATGGGCAGGGTCCCTCATGAGTCTACCAGTCAGGCTTCATCTGGAGACTCAATTATGGAAGGGCCAGCTTCCATGTTTATATGGTTGTTGACCAGTGGCCATTCCTTGAGTGCAGTTGGGGTTGCCCCCTGACTGTGGGTTCCTTGCTTCATGGACCTTTTTTAATGATAACTCATAGCATGGCTGTTGGCATCTCCAGCTGGGGAGAGGGTCTGCTAGCAAGGAAGTTATAATCTTATGCAACATAATCATGGAAATGACATCACCTTTGTGATAGTCTGTTGGCTAGAAATCACAAGTTCCCACCCCCACTCAGAGGGAGTGATTACACAAGGGCAAAATACAGGAGGCGGGATCATTGGTGGCCATATTCAACTTGGCTGCCATAGTAAGTGGTGCACAACATTTGAAACCAGGCAGCATGGTGCCAAAACTTAGACATAAACACTCTACTCTTCTTTTCACTGATGGTTTTGACATTTGTTTAGCACCCAGATTCTCAATGCTTGACCCTGTGCCTATCCTTCTTTTGCATGCCCTTATCTTTAACTCACAGAGTCCCTGTGAGCCATAGCAAAGCCTCCACTGGATTCTAGCCACCAAATCAAGGAAGAATGAAAATTGTTATCAAAGAGTTTCTAAACTCTCCAGACTTTACCAAATAGAATCCCAACAGGAAACAGAGGGCACACTCCAATTAGGAAAACAGAGAAGAGTTTCTTTACAAAGGGGCTACTTACAAGGTATGGGCTAGGGTAGAGCTGTTGCCACCACTGAACCCAATGGGATGAGGGAGGGAGAGGTTATGGGAACCTGGAAGGAGAGAGAGGTAGTGAGGAGGATGCCTCCTTGAGAGATGACTTTGCAGAAAGGAAGTCAGAGCAATGAACACCCTGGCCTCATTCTTCCCTCCTTCCGATCTCCTGCTCCCACTGGCCACATTGACCCAGAAGGCAGAGAGCTGTAGAGTGCAGCCCACTGGGAGAAGCAGAGAGGGGAGAGGCAGAGAGGGTAGGGTTGGTGGGGGCGATGACAAGATGCCCTGCTCAGAGACCAGTCTTTTAGCAGGTTCTCCTAGAAGGTTTAAGTGTTTACCTGCTTTTAACCTCTGGTGGGAAGGGGGAGGTACTTAAAACTAAAGTTTTAAAGGAAACTAAAGTTTAAGGGAAAGCTAGAGGCTTAAAGGGAAAATTGAACACCAATCAGAGAGGGAAATAGAGTCATTTTAAAATTTAGGTGAGAATGTATGATTTCATTCATTAAATGTTTTAGTTTGTTCCAAACTTTCAGGAGCACATATATGACTAAAGTGAGGCAAGCTATTGCTTTGTGTAATTCTAAAGATTCTATAAGTTTCCACAAAAACCTCAGATCAAGAGCTTGATCTATAATAACATTGTTACTATTATTACAATAATTATATAGCAATTTTATATCTTACAGTTCATCTTAAATGTATAATCTCACTTAGATATTATCTATTCCAGAGAAGTTATCAATTCTATTAGGGCTTAAGGAAGGGAAGCACCAGAAATAAGGAATCCTTAAACAGGATTCAGTGTCTGCCTGGGATGGAGTCACTAATTTCCTTGGTTCGCCTATTTATAGACCCTTGTTTCCTTAAGAAAAGTTAAGAGATACCAGAGGGACATACCACAGAGAGCCCTGTTCTGGCTGTGCTCAGGAGAGGTAAAAATATGTTGTTCTGATTATAATTACTGATCAAAAAGACTATTCATTAGAGGGGCACCTGGGTGGCTCAGTCAGTTAAGCATCCAACTCTTGATCTTGGCTCAGGTCATGGTCTCAGGGCTGTGGGATTGAGCCCTGCATCAGGCTTTACCCCGGGCGTGGAGTATGCTTATAACTTGATAGAGAGATGATAGATAGATAGATAGATAGATAGATAGATAGATAGATAGATAGATAAAACACTATCCACTAGAAAGCCGTGATACACCTGTGGGTAGAAATCATTAAAAAATAATGTTGTCAAAGATGTCAGTTGACAAGCGAAGATATTCATCATACCTTGAGTGAAAAAATAAAAAACCTACAAAAGACTGTTTTACAGTGAGACTCAATTTTTAAAGAAATCAAATATGCATGCATGTGTGTATGTCTGTGTGTGTGTGTGTGTGTGTGTGTTTAAGTTGTGAAGAGTAGAGATGAAAATCTTATCAATGGTTATCTTATCAGCTGGGGTTACTGGTGATTATTATCCTCCTGCTTACTTGCACTTTTTAAATTAACATGTATTTATTATATAAAAAAGTTGTTAAGGCATGAAAAAACCATCCCTGCTCTAACACCTTGGAGAGAGACCAAAACCCCCAGGTTTCCATGGAACCCTGTTCATACCATGTTCTTTTCAGCTCAGGCACAGGGGCCCTTTAGAGTTTTGAATCCACCCCCTTGGCCATCCTAGTGTTTATTTTAAAATACACCAGATAATAGACAAAGCAAGAAGACTGGCCCTGTGTCCTAGTGGAGGAGGACAAGGGACCCAAGACAAGCCTCCCTGGATACTACGGGCCAGTCAAAGCCAGGCTTTTTTTTTTTTTTTTTTTTACGCCTTTTCCATTTTTTCCTTCCCTTGCCCTCTGAAGTCAAAGTCTAGTTGTTATAGTGTGGGCAAAGACTCTGGAACTCTGATCGTGCCACTTGAATCTCGCCTTGGTCCCTTCCTTCTTTCTGTCTTACTTCCTATTCACAAATGATGATGCTATTTTCTCATCGAGGAAACAAAGAGGCTCTTCTAGGTGTCCCTGGACTCCTTCCCACATCTCATCTCCTTCCAGCTGGGCTCCACATGAGAAATATTAACCAACACTTCTTCTGTCTAAAGTAATTGCTGATGATGCTTTCACTGAAGGCATTCCCAGGTCATATAAGGTCTTCTCAGTTCCCAGCAAAGCACCTGAAGTGACCTCATTCTGGAGATGTATGATCTCAGCTCTCCATATGTCCTTCTTTCACATGAAAACATTCTTTTGGGAGGTCTCCTTTCCCCAGTACTTCTCTCCTAGAGCCATCATGTTTGCTTCTTTGCAGTTACCTTTCCAGTTCTAGATTCTGTTATGTTCCCTAGTGAGTCTGCAAAGTTTCCCTTTTTGGAAATGTTTCAGGTTGGGAAAGATTTTTAAAGCCACGGTATTCCTGATGGTAAATGCATTCACTTCTCAGCATTTTTTTCATCTCCCTTCAAAGGGACAGAAGGCTGAAGAACATTTGATAGCTAAAAGCCTAAATATTGAAGAATTGGGTCCTGTTCTTTCCTTTCCAGGATTATTTCCCTACTTCTGGAATATCTTTCCCAGTTCTCATTAGTCTGTTTCATACCTTGGGTTCAGCTTTGTTATTCTTAGACCAGAGCTACAAAAATAAAGTACAGTCAATCACCAAAGACCCGTGTCAGTGGGAGTTAGGGAGCACAGAGGAAGCCCCCCACCTCCTGTAGACAATGAGCTTGACCACTACCCTCTTCCAGGTCTCAAGTCATCATGAGACACTGCCCCAGTCTGAGGGGAACATTATTGAATGATGGAATGATCAACAAAGACCACAGAAAGGCTGGAAAGAAGGAGAAACAAATGACAAGAACAGAGTACAGCCAAGTCCTAATACCTAGAGCAGCAGCACCCTTAAAAGACCCCATACCCAAGGTACAGGGCTTGGGGTGAATGCTGACCTGAGCAGTTCATTAGTTGGGGGAATGAGTCACATAAAAGGCTTCATCTCCAAGCATTGAGGCATTGTGGTCTTGGCATAAGGATAAACTTACAGATGCATGGAATAGAATTGAGAGTCCAGGAACAAACCCTTGTATCTATGTTCAACTGATTTTGGACAAGGTTGCCAGTGCAATTCAACAGAAGAGAACTGCATTTTAAACAAATAGTATTGAGACATGTGAATGGCCGCATGCAAAAGAACCTACACTATATTAAAAAAATTAACCATAAATGTAAGCACTAAAATGATCCTTAGCAAAAGCCACCCAAGAAAAAAGTATATGAATTAGATATCATCAAAACTATAAACTTTTGTGCTTTAAAGGACACAACTGAGGGGGCACCTGGGTGGCTCAGTGGGTTGAGCGGCTGCCTTCGGCTCGGGTCATGATCTCAGGGTCCTGGGATCAAGCCCCACATGGGGCTCTCTGCTCAGCAGGGAGCCTGCTCTCCCCTCTCTCTCTGCCTGCCTCTCTGCCTCCTTGTGATCTCTCTGCTCTCTGTCGAATAAATAAATAAAATCTTTAAAAAAAAAAGGGACACAACTGAGAAAGTGAAAAGACAACCCTCAGAATGGAGAAAACATTTGAAAATCATATATCGGGAAGAGACTCATTCCTAGAATGTATAAAGAATTCTTACAATTCAATGATAAAAATCTAAATAACCCAGTTGAAAAATGAGCAAAAGATCTGAAAAGACATTTCTCCAAGGAAGATATGCAAATGGCCAACGGCACATGAAAAGATGCTTGACATCATCAGCCATCAGGAAAATACAAATCGAAAGCACAATGAGATACTACTTCACTTCCACTAGGGTGCCTATCGTCAGAAAGTCAGATAATAACAACTATTGGCAAGGATACGGGGAAACTGGGACACATTGCTGGTAGGAAGGTTAGATGGTGAAGCTGCTTTGGAAAACAGTCCAGCAGTTCCTCAAAGGTATAAACACAGAGTTACCATATGACCCCAACAATTGTACACCTATACCCAAGAGAAGTGAAGACAAGCCTTTAAACAAGCTTGCACAAGGAATATTCAAAGCAACCCAAGTGTCTATCAGGGGATGAATGGATAAACAAAAAGTGGTATATCCATAAAGCAGAATGATATTCATCAGTAAAAAGGAATCCTAGAAGTTCTGAGGGATTCGTAGAGGTGATCAAGGAAAAAGGAATGGCCGCAAGTGACAGTAACACACAGCAAACTTTCTTATGCAGCACTTGGACAGGGTGGCAAGCAGGAGGAAATTCCTCCCAGCATGAGACCTGCAGAGGCTCAAGGCAAGGGGTCCACCATCCTGAAGGGGAAGAGGGCAAAGGCAATGGCAGGTGAAGGAGACAGAAAGGGGGCATATGTTTCTAAGTGTTGTCATTCAGCAGCTTGGCAGATGGTCTTCACGTCAGAGAGCTCTGAAGGGCCTGAACACTGTTGGGCCTTAAAACCACAAGGCTCTATTTAATTAACAGCCAACAGATGCTGGGTATGATTTCCCAGAGCATATAAGGCAGGCAGGCCCCCAATGGCTAAAAATCTGCTTGTTTGAGCTCTTCTTAAAACAACTGGAGGGGCACAATTTGAGTGTGGTAGGAGTGGCTTTTGAGCTGAGGGGGTCTCAGCTTGCTGTGAAGAAATAACCTAGGGCCATTTTCAGCTCATTTGCATAATAGGAATGAGGTACCAATACACGCTCCACCATGAACGAACCTTGAAAATATTACACTAATGTGAAAGAAGCCAGACACAGAAGACCCCATACTGTATGATTCCATATGAAATGCACAGAACTGACAACTCTACAGAGACAAAAATTAGCTTAGTGGTTGCCTTGGGCTGGGGTGAGGGTTGGGGATGGGGGCTCCCTTTTCTGCGCATCCTCGCCAACACTTGTTGTTTGTTATCTTTTTAGTACCAGCCTTCTGACCATGGTGTGAGGTGATATCTCCCTGTGGTTTTGATTTGTGTTTTCCTGGGGACTGGGGGTGTTGGCTCGCTAACACTGATTTCAGACATTTGGTCTCCAGAGCTATGAGAGAATACATTTCTGTTATTTTAAGCCACCAAGTTTGTGGTAATCTTTGACAGCAGCCATAAGACACAAATATGCGGAATAGCACAGAAATGCTGCTGGTCCCTCCTGCATCCCATGAGGAGGCACATGATGGCACTTTGTTCTGTTCGTCACTTCGTGAACAATGATCACTTTGTTGAGGCGATGTCCCTCAGGTTTCTCTACTGTAAAGTTACTATTTTTCCCGTGGAAGCAAATACATAAGCTGTGAGAAGAGACTCGGAGACGATGTAAATTCGTCTTTGCCATCATCCTTCCCCGACTGTTGTTTGCCTCTGATGATGATTCTCACCTGAGTCCATTATTACCGTGATGGTCACCAATGATGATTTTCTAAAGCTAACTCGTTGTAAAAATGTCAGTTGGCATTAGGCGATAAGAAAGCACATTCCCTTCGCCGTGTTTGTTTCTTTCTGTATTCATTCATTTCTATCAGTAGAGACTCAGATTGCTGTTTTCTTTGAAAGGCTATCATCAGTTATGAGCACTGCTTATTTTGCTGTTCATATTATTCTGGATTTGCCAGTGGGGTCCCTGTCAAGCAGGTTTCTGTGTCTTTTTTTCTTCTCCTTTTTTCTCTTGTCTCTCTCTCTGCTCTGTCTCTGTTGTTGTGGTACTTCCTTATGGCAGCTCTACCAGGCTTCTTGTCCCCCCGCACTCCCCCCAACACAAAGTTCCCACTTGGCTTTGATCAACGTTTTGTTTGAAAAACAGCATCTATTGGTTTAAAATAAAAAGTTTGGAAATTCATCATTCTGCCCCATGCCCCCCTCATTTCACATGTGAGGATGCTCAGGGCAATGATTTCTTTGCAGTCCCAGGGCCCCTTCCCTGCCACACGTTTTGCTTTCTTGGAGGTTGAAGGTGGAAGTGAGGGAAAACGAGGGGACAGCTGTTCCGGAGGGGCTGGGGGGCCACCTTACCGCTCCTGCAGAAGGTCCCAGCCACCTTGGCTCTGAACAGCAGGAGGGACAACCATGTCCTGTTCTGCTGCAGCGTCGGGGACCAGACGGCCCCGCAGCACTGCAGCAGGGCCGCCGGCCTCCCAGGTGCGGGGCCATCCTCCTCGCCCCGGTCCCCTGCACAGCCCCACACTTCCGGCATCCGGGGGCTTCCAGGTCTGTCTGGGAGGATTGATTGCTGGGTGTCTGGGGATCGTCAGCCTCCAGATGTTGAGAAGCAGCCACTTGAAGACTATATAAAGTTCATTGGTTTCCTTCCGCAATTTCCCTCCTCCTCTCTCTTCCTCTAGATCCTTCCTGCCCTGCTGGCTCTCTGGAATGTCTGCGATGCATCGGCGGATGGACCCCTCTAGCTTGAGGTTTTACAAAGCTCTGGGTCCCAACACGGTTGCCAAAGATGGGATCGTGTTCTCTTGTGGCTTTTCACAAGGTTCTTATGTCATTTCTGTCTCTTTGGGCAAGAACAGTTTCTACTGACTGAAGTTCAAGCTGCTACAGGTTATTCGTTGGAATGAGCTAACTCGTCCCAGTGCCTGTGCTTTTTGTGCCAAATCCATCCCAAACCATTGTCACAGCATGGGCACCAAGGTCGCTCCTGCACTCAACGCTGCAGGTGACATAGGATATAAAATCGTTTGCTCCAAGATCCCTTCCTTCTGATGCTGTCTATTCAGAATTACCATTGGGTTCCCTCCCCCTTGTGCTCACTCTGTGTTCGCAATGGAGAGAGTGGAGATGCCCCCTCTTCTGGAACACAGCTCACGATGGTACCCTATGCCACCCTTCCCTCCTCGGCATCCTGAATAAGGGTGGCTGGTGCCAGTTCAGCTTTATCTGCAAAAACAGGCCTGGACCTCATGTGGCCTGCGATCTCTACAGTACTGTCCCTTGTTGACAAGTCACTTTACCTCTCTGAGCCCTAAGGTCTTCAACTGGAAGTTTTCCAGAGGTCCTCGTGACCTTCCAGCTTATAGGCCCGAGGCAGAGTCATTGGAACAACTTGAGTGGAATCCCCACTTGTTATGAGGTGGGACATCAGCCCTCTCTCACTGCGTGTCCTGGAAT
This sequence comes from Nasua narica, assembly GCA_028533885.1. Taxonomy (NCBI): domain Eukaryota; kingdom Metazoa; phylum Chordata; class Mammalia; order Carnivora; family Procyonidae; genus Nasua; species Nasua narica. The sequence continues at coordinate 25,694,078 of CM052813.1, forward strand.
CCAAAAGTAGATGTGTATGTGTGTGCGTGTGCATGTGTGTGTGTGTGTGTGTGTACAGGTACATACATATGTCATATATGCACATCCATACTGTTTAGAAATCAAGATCCCTGCAATCCCTCTGTTGTGTGACCCCCACGTCCACCCACCAAGCTGTCTGTGCTCACCTCATCTGCCCGCACAAAGGACCCGCGGGACCTGCTGCCAAAACTCTACACAGGCATTCGTGGGCGCCGTGGCCAAATTTCTCAATGCACGTCCCAACCACAGTGCCCTACACACCCCAGGCCACCTGCCCTTGATTTGTGGCTGCCCCACCCCCAGGAGAGTCCATCTCCCCAGCAGGCATGGAAACATCCCTCCCACAGTAGTTGCTTGGTCCCTGAAATTGCAGTTGTATTCCTGTAGGAGGGGGATCCCTAGCAAAGAGCCCTTGGTGTTACTGGAGACAAAGAGGGTATACTCCTGTCTGGACCCCAATCCTTCTTCACACCATACCCGACAGCCAGGCTGCAGCATGCTGAATCCCTTCCTCACGCAGGGAAACTATCCGCTTGGGATTTTCTCTGCAATCTTCTTCCCAGAGATTTCCCTGCAGGCTCCTTCTCCTGAGTCCTCGGACACTTGGATCACACTTGTGGCTTAAAATCTTTTTAGTGGGATCCCAGGAAACCCAAGCGATCTGGCTGGACACCAGTTTATGCAACCCTGAGAATTGGGTCACAATGAAGGCCTTTTTCTCTGCCCTGAGCACACAGATGCTCTACGAGCTGACATCCAACTCCACACCCCGCCAAGTCTGCCTTGAGTCATCGAAGACACCCCCGACCTCTCAGAAAACGAGGAGCTTTACTCCAATGTATCCCAAGACTCTGTGACTCTATGCTCTGTGGTCTTCTAGCAACAACTAGGAGAAACAACAGCAAAGCTTTGAAAAGGCTCTTCCAGAACTAACTGGTATAATCAGAGGAGATGTATAAAGCTCATTAAATTTGCAAACATTCTGGCTGAGTCAAGAACTCCAGATTTGGAACCTTAACATATCCCAAGTTTGAGCTTCCCTAGTAATTAGACCTGGGGCAGGTTCTCCCAAAGCACAAGTATTACTGGGCCCGAAAGAGTGAATGCAGAGTCATGTGATCCTGGGACTCCAAGTCCAAACATACTCAACACTCATCCAGAATATTCTTTTCTAGCAAGAGCACTTCGCCAGACAAGTTCTTGAATGACGCCTAGGGCTTTATCCACATGATTAACGTCGCCCTGCTAACATACCCATGGTGGGGCGGGGGGACCGTGCACTGTTTCTCCTTATGCAGCTGTTAGGGTATCTGACTCTTAGGTAATCAGACTTAATGCCAGGTAGCAGGAACACTTTCTTACCTTTCTATGTGCCAAGGCACTCTTTAGGCCACAAGTAAACATAGTCAAACTATCGCCTCTCTGCCTTGTAAGACATAATTCCTTTCCTGTCGTGCCTTCTGTTCCCATACCTCTCCACCAAGCAACAGAACCCAGGTGCCCAGGGAGATGCCAATCCGAGGCTTCCTGCTGGCTGCCAGCTCTATTTGTTCTCAATAGGAATATTAGCCAAAAATTTGAAAAATCGCAATGTGGAAACTCGCCGTATCACTTACCTGTTGGAGTGAAAGAAACCAGTCCAAGACAGTGGCTTAAAATGACCCGATTTGCTATTTCTTGTGATTCTGAAAGGTGGTTTCTCTGCTGGCTCACCTGAGCTTCCTCTCGTGGCTTCATTCAGCTGGAGGGTGAGCTGGACCAGAACGTCCAACAGCAACTCATGCTCAGCCCACATTCACTGGCAGACACCACTGGCTCTTAGTGAGGACATACCCGTTTTCCACGTGGTCCCTTATCCTCCAGGAGGCTGGACTGGCCTCCTTATATGGGGGCCTCAGGGTGGTGTCCCAGGATGGCAAGAGCAGGAGCTGCAAGGCCTTTTAAGGCCTAGTCTTGAAGGTCAATAACCCACTCTGGTACAGTTGGTCAAAACAAGTCAAGTGTCATGCCCAAATTTAAGAGGAAGGGAAAGAGACTCCACCTCTTGAGAGAAGGAATGATAGTCCTTTCACAAGAGATCGTGGGACAAACTGCTGCAGTATCTTTGAAAATATCTGGAGTAATAATGCATGTAGGAAGTCCTCCTGAGCTGTCGCCATCTTGTGGGGAAGGCCATGTCGGAGAGGCTCACAACCCTCTCTAGACAAAGGCCTTCTTTGTTGTAAAGAGGCAAAAGGGCTCTGAAATCTTGGGTTTAGATCTCAAAGTTGAGCTTCTGCCTCTGCTGTTTAGAACTCTCTAGGTTGTTAGTTACAGAAACCCCATTCAAACTAGCTTCAACCAAAAGGGAAATGTTGTAGAGACCACAGATCCCATGGCAGGAACGTGGTGGGTCTCAAGGACATCAGGAACTAGAGGCTTGCTGTTCCTGTGCTCTTGGTCTCTCCTTCCTGTTTTTGTGAGCACCTGGCTTCCTCCTGCTCATTCTCTGGTTGCAGAGTGCTTTCTCCTTAGGGTGACAGATATGGCTGTTCCAGAAGAAAGGAGTGGGATGTTGGGCAAACAAAATGATGAGGGGTTTACTAGACCTCTACTAGAAAGCCTCTACTAGATTCTGGGCCACACACCACTTGGTGACCCCTGGACGCAGGGCAAGGCAGTGGTTAGGAAAACAAGGTCCAGAGACAGACTGCCTGGACTGGGTCCCAATCCTGCCACTCATTAGCTGAGAATCCCTAAGTAAACTACTAAATCCTCCATGCCTCCATTTCCTCATCTGTGAAATGGGCATAGCTCTTTCTCCTATAGAGTTGTGAGGGTGAAAATGGGTTAATAAATACAAACCTCCTTGAACAATGCCTGACTCCACAGTATGTGCTCACAAAATGTTCATTCTTATATAGGATGAACAGATTTTATTTACATTAATTACATTTATTTGATATGAGATGATATATAGAAGATCAGAGGTTTTGTTTCCCAGGAACTGAAATGATGAATCTTGAAGAAAATAGGTATCAAGTAGACAAGGTATACCTTTGTCTACTTCAGAAACGCTTTCTGGGAGTTCATAAAGGAGACATTTACTCTGTCATTTGTTCAACAAATATATTTGCAGTAGCTGCCCCCTGTGCCAGCCTCCGGTCTGCATGGGGCAGTGGACCAGAGTGCCTGCCCTCACAGAGCTGACATCTTGTGGCAGACCATAGCCCTTGTTTCACACAGAAACGTGTGTTTCTAGATAAGCCAAGTTCCATTAGGGCAAAAAAAGGTCGTGTCAAATCAGAGCCATTTCCAAAAATGCCACCAAGGAAGACCTCTACTAGATTCTGGGCTGCACACCACAGCAAACCTTCACTTCTGGTCTATTCAGAAGCAGTTATTTTCTCCAATTTCCCCAAATCCCCTTAACCTCCATCCCCAAACAGCCACCCAGAAACCCCCCGAATCAACCCAGTCCATTCTACTATGGGTCGAAGGAAGACAGAAAAAGATCCCCGAAGCAAACCCCATGGACTTCTGGCTCACTCAGTTATGAATTTCATAGGCAATCTGGCCCCTTGACTTTTTCACTAACTTGTGCATAGCTTGTGTCCGTGTCTTCTGTCCAGGACCAAAATGAACTGTTCTTGAATCATCCTGGTGAAGGAAAATGACCTCTAAACTGGATAGCTTTTTAACCAGCTACCATGCTCTAGCCCCCATCCCAGGTTCCCAGGTCACAGAGGCCTCAGAAGGGGTGCGGAGGCCTGTCCAAGCACAGGAAGACCCACACAGCCCCTGCCGGAGGGACAACTGAATGAGGTCGGGTATTCATCCCTTCAGAAAAATATTTGAACACAGCTGTTACCCTCCTTCCTGCCACCCATGTGGTTGTGTTTTTAAATATGGCTTGAACTTGAAGCAGTTTCCATTTATAAAAATTCTTCAGCAAAATGCTCTTTCCAATAACAATATTCCCATGTGTGCCTTTTGCTTCTGATAGTTTTCCTTTTAAATGAATCTGCTAAAACAGAGTCCTCTTGTCCTTTGGATTTTTGTGTCCACAAACCAGCTGGCCCCCACCTTGTGGTTCTGGGACCTCTTGCTTTGGCACAAGAACCCAGAAAAGGCAAGTTGCTCCCCTTTTCATTCTGGGGAGTGTATCTTACCCTGTTACGACAGTCTGGGCAGGGCTTCAGGCTCGTCCACACAGCTTCCCACAGGAAAGCTCGGGCCACGGGGTCCTCGCAGCTCCACACATTCCCTGTCCTGCTCCTCTCCATGACCTTCCACTCTGGAAAAAGAGAGAAAACACAGGCCACCTTGGTAGTCTCAGCCCGCAAATATCAGGAGCCTCAAGGTCAACGACACTAACACAGAGGCTCCCAACCTTGGTTGGCCTTGAGAATCACCCTCGGAGACTCCCACACCCAGCCCCACCCATCCCAATCAGGGAAGACTCTGGGCAGGTAGCACACCAGCTGGGGTAGCTTTGGAATCTCCTCGGGTGATCCCAGTGGGCCAGTGAAGCTGAGACCCGCTGCCCCGAGGGACACCCACAGCCCCCTCCCCAGGATGCAGGGTATCAGATGGGGGGCACAAAGTGGAATGGGGGTTTGCCAACAGCTGTTTCCATAATACTGATAAGCCCTGTAGGGATTTGGCTGTCAGGATAAGCATCTTCCCCTTGCAGATGTTTCCTGTCTGCCACATGGGGATTTGGGTCAAGATAACTCTAAATGGTCTTATTAACTAGAATTGTATATTATCACTCACTTCCAAAGGGTGGCTCCCTCTCAGGCCTAGACATGGGGAGATCACAAGGACAACGCCTCTTTTGGTCATTACAAAATTCCTTCCATTCACCGAGTTGTGAAATCTAGAGCCATAAACCAATAAATGTCTTAATCTCTTTGTCCATATTGCAGTGTTTCTAGTGTGAATAAAAAAAAGACAAAAGCAGAAATGTAAATATATACATGCATATGCATACACACAATATATTATACATACATACACGAGTATATGTATTTTAATATATATAAATATATATACACACATGCCTAGAAATGATTGCAGAATGACATTGGATTGAGTTAGAATTCTGGACTGGGAGCCTGGGGCCATTGACATTCTTTTCCAGAAGCTAGGAGGGTCCTCAGTGGCAATGCTGAGACTTTCAAGCCAGGAAAATTCCTATTAAAGTAGGTTGACCCCAGAGAAAACCATCTGTGATTGAGCAATAACCAGAAAGTCTTAAAAAATTTTTGAAGACATTTTATAATAGTGGAATTTGTTGAATTGGACAAGGGTGTCCTTTCAGTTGTGGCGATGAAATCTGAAAATGTGAGTGCAGTGGTGAGGGCTGCAGGCTCTAGCGCCCCCCACGCCCCCAGCACTGGCAGTGCCGTGTGGCTGAATGTATTCCTCATCTACCAGCCCGGGGACTAAGGTCCTTGAGGGCAGGCTCTCCTTGCTCATTGTCCAGCAAGGGCCTGGCATCAAACTAGATGTACTTTCAATCTTGGAAAAAAATAAATGACCCCATACTTTCAAATGTTCAAACCAAAACTTATGAATTAATTGGGGTTTAGGGTTAGGAGTAATTTGCACAATATTTTCAATATAATCTGCCCCTCTATGCACGCGTGCACACACACACACACACACACACACACACACACACACACACAAACAATCTTTCCACGATTCCCCCAACCACTAAGTGACTATTTTCCTCTCTGACTCTTCTGAAGAAACATTATAGCAGAATCCCTGAAATGCTTTGATCTATAAAGGCAAAAAATAATTTGAAAAGGGAGTAACCGTGAAGTCCCTTATGGTGGGTTCTACCATTAAAGAGGGTGAAGGTATTTTTTTTTCTCCAGGTATGAGTCCCTTCATAAAATGGTTGTCCGATTGGCAACTTCCTACCTATGTAGGTGCTGCAAACAGGGAAGCTATATCCACATGCATTTATGGCGGAAAGATATTTTAAATGGTTTTCAACCAATAATATTGTAAAAATACCCAGGAGACTTGTGATGTGGAGCCAGAAGGAGTCTGTGAGGTGAGGTTATGTCTGCTCTAGTCCCCTATGAAGCACTTAGAAATGTTGCAAATATAGAATCAACGCAATAATCTGGAAAGGTGGAAAGGGGAGGTCCTTACCCTCTGTGACTTAGTTCAGCTCTGTCTTTTGAAGGAAATGCAAAGTATGCATCTAGGTATTTTAGCATTTTTAAAGCAGGGAAAACTTGGAGTAAGAGAGAGATCTGTAATTGTTTGAATCCTAACATTTTATAGTGCCATAGGAACACCAAAGTCTTTGCATACTAGGTAAACTAAACCAATTATTCTCTTTTACATTCTAATAAAACTGTATCTCTTGAGAAACTTCAAACATTCTGTTAGTGTGGGGGGTGTAAACCCAATGGAAGCAGTTCAGCCTCCTCTGTCTGAATTGGGACTGAAAAATCAACAACCAGAATTGAAGAGACTTTATTTCTTGTACAGAAATGTTAGGAGTTTTAATGCCCTGCCTACATTTATAGATCTGCTTGCAAATAAGTCATACTCATAAGTTTATAAAGGGGTTGTTGGGAACTTGGAAAGCATACTAGGTCCTGTACCTTCTGTCCATAGCCTACCTCACCAGCCTGACTATCTTATGTATTTTATGCTTCAGTATCCCGGACTTTGCATTCCTCTAACTGGCTTTGGCTTCTGTGCCTCTAACTGGCTTTGGCTTCTGTTCAATGAATCTGCCCATCCTGTTACCTCTACCTGGAATTCCCTCCCTTCACTTCTCTATTAAGCACACACTTAGTCTTCTTTCAGAACCTGGTGCCACCTTTACTGTGAATCTTTTCTTGATTCCACAAATACATTTCATTGCTCCTGTTCACATGCTGCCTCACACTTCGCTACTAGAACATGGAAGTGCACTTAAATACTACTACTTGTTCTTTCCTCCTGTCACTCTCCATCATTAATCTGTGAAGCCCTTTAGGACGGATCATATTTATTTCATTGATCTCCGTATGTCTGATGTGTAGCCCAGCACCTCTTTGGTTCCTAATATAAGATAATCCATCAGGAAACTTCCAACAAAATGTAGGAGTAAATGAAGAAAGAAGATATAGAACCCAAGACATGATGTCTCGGACCCATAGAGCAGTAATAATGGCAAGTCAAAGGATGACAGTTGTGCCACAGACTGAAATCAACCAGTGAGACTGAAAAATGAGAGGTCCTAGGAGAAGGGGCTTTGTGAGGAAGAAGAAAGAGACGATAGCTGATATAATGGAGATTCTAGGGGAGAGTAGGGGCGGAGGGAAGCTGAAGCTATAATAATGACAGATAATACATAAAATGAGAGGCTAATCAAAACTCTAGGAAAACCCAAAAACTTTATAAGAATTATTCTTTACAAGAAAAGCAATGGTTAGTTTCTTGGAGCTGAAAAAATATTTACATAGTCATAAAAACAGAAATTTTGATTGTTAATTTAACTACAAATAGTGACATATCTGTATCAAGACAGAGGTGGAGAGATGTAACTAAAGACCAGTGAAATCTGAGCCTAAATTGTTGGTAGGACTTATAGAAAAGCTCCTTAAAAGGTCAGAAACATGTGGGCATTCCCCTTCTCCTTTCTCTTGTCTCCTTCTTGTCAGATGTAGAGAGTCCAGAGTTTCTGTGGTATCTCTATAATCATTTAGAATCCAGCTTCCTTCTATCTTTCTGCTCTCTGTGTCCGGTTTCTCTTACGTGAGAGATAAACAAATCTTTATCTTGTTTAAGCAGCTTTTGCCAGATCTCTGTACTGGCAGCTGAACACAATTCCTATCTGATACAAGAAATACAGCATTTTATTTACAGATGTAGAATTAGCCATCCAAAGAAACACAAGCCTTCTCTAACTCTGTCAGACAAGTTGGGGCATGTGCAGGTGGAGGGGGTATGCAGGAAGGGATTGCATGCTATTGACTGCATGTGCATCCCCGTGTCAAGGGATTAAGAGTGAGCATGTGGGGGCACCTGGGTGGTTCAGTGGGTTAAAGCCTCTGCCTTCAGCTTGGGTCATGATCTCAGGGTCCTGGGATCGAGCCCCAAGTCAGTCTCTTTGTTCAGTGGGGAGCCTGCTTCCCCCTCTCTCTCTTCCTGCCTCTCTGCCTACTTGTGATCTCTGTCAGATGAGTAAATAAAATCTTTAAAAAAAAAAAAAGTGAGCATGTAGGGGGAGCCAGGCTGAGTCAAGGGTGCTTCCTCACAGCGGCAGCTTTGCCTAATTTCTAGGAGGATACATATGTTTGGCCATTGATTTCAAATGCAGTTTGAATTATGGAATCAGTTTGGGTCAACCTATGCTGGATGCTGCTGGTTAAACTCCAGGGTTGATATTCTTGCTATTCCTTTACTCCCTGTGTACTCCCACTTACATATCTCAGCCACCACATGAGCTTCATTCCCTGATATTCCTAGCACAGATACTATGAATGGTGGTTCAAATTGTGCACTGAACTAGTCATTAATGGGACTTTTCTAAATCACTGATAGCCCCTTATGGACTAATAGTGCCCTACCTTTAATTGCCTTTTAAATCTAAAGAGTTTCCCATGGCCAACAGTGGCCTCCATGGTCTGTCCCCATTTATCTCACTAACCTCACAATGACTTCCCTTTCTAGTGCTACTCTAGACATAGTGAATGTCTCCCTCTTCCTCATATTCCTGAAGCCCAGTGCCACCTCAGGACCCTTACACTTGCCCTCTCTGCCTGGATGTTGCCCCTCATTGATCAGTAACTGGGGGTGGGCTGCTTTCGAAATCAGACATGACCTTGAGGAAGGCGGCTTCCTGTGACTGAGGCTGTCCCCAGAGGCCTGATGGTCTGCCATTAGAACTCCCAGCAGCTTCATTCCTGAAGGGGGACCTGGCTGGCACCTCACAAGATCCACCACGTCTGTCTTGTTCATCACTGCATCTCAAGAGCCTACAACAGTACCTGGTTCCATAGAAGGAAGTCGAAATGTTTTCAGTAAATGAATCTTAATGGATTGAGAGTCTGGCTGTGTCCTTCAAACAGCACTGCATACTTGTACTCCAAACCATTGCCTTTAATCTTAAATTTCAATCCCTGAAGGACATGTTACTTCATTAATCTTGAAGCAGATGAGTGGACAGGAGACAGATCTTATCTTCACTGACCCAAGTGTGTTACTGCCAAAACAGAGAGCCTGACAGAAACACACATTTATCAAGCACTCCTTGACCTCACTCAGCCAGGGGTGTACTGCTTGCCTTCACTGGTCACTACCTTGGCAGGCAGGCTCTCCCCCCAAGCTCTGATGCATCATTGGCTTTGGACCTGCTCTTGTATAATGCAAATCAAGGGTCCTTCTATTCAGGGAATTCCCCTTGGCCAGTCTTCACTTAACCATGTCAGCCCCTCAACCTGAAACCTCCACCTCCCAAAGAATGTTCTACTGTAGCAAGGCCCTGCATTCAGCATCGAAGATGACTCCTCAGAACACAGTCCAGGACTTCTTCATTTATTATAACTTCTTTAATCACAGATATTAAAATTAATTCAAATGACGAGTGACTTGAAATTAAAAAAAAAATAGTGCCGAGTTTGGGAATCTGAAGCCTATTTTACTAGGAAATTAAACTAAAAGGAGATGATCAGAAACTTTGAAGTTAGGCCTAGCCATGTGACTTGTTCTAACCAATGAAATGTAAGAAGAGATGTGTGTCATTTCTGGGTGCAAGCTTTAAGAACCAGTGCAGAATATAAACTGAATATAAAATGGATCAGAATGGTAAAAAGTCCCAGGGAATAATACTTGGAGTCCCTCAATAAATATTTCTGAGAGGGGATGACAGTGTTATTTACATCATAAAAAGGATTTTTAACTCCAAAGAGGAGTTTATATTGATAAAACTACATTGTTTAAAAAAAAAAAAAAGAACCAGTGTAGAAGATACCACAACCTCCTTTTGTCCCATCTTGTCAATGGTGGTCACATGGTCAAGATGGAGCTCCCATCAGCCTGGCCACTCTGGACTATGATACTGACATGCAATGGACCAGAAGTGTCAGCAAGAAGCAGACATTTGTTTGAACCACAGAGATGTGGGAATTGTTTGTTACTGAAGCATAGCCTAGGCTCTACTGACCAGTCAGTTCTCTCTCTTTCTCTGTCTCTCTCTCATTTTTTGCTTGTTTGTTTCATCCTATTCACCTCTATAAATCATGGGTGGTGCTGCTTGGACTCCCCTTTCGTATTTTGTTGCCTCTTCCAGTTACCCAGATGTCTCTGCCCAACCCTGCTCCCCTTCACCCCCCTACCCTGTGATTATCTCTGCTGCTCTGAGGGATTCCAAGTTTCATGGCCTGTCAGCATCCTGCAAGTGTTCAAACTCTAGCTACTCTCCCCAGCTCATGTCCCCTTCCTGGTGCTGACCTCTCACAGAGATCCTGCTTCTGGAAACAGCCAAGGGGGAGGAGAGGGCCCACTGAGCGACTGCCCACCAGTTTCCCCCATCTGATCTCAAACCTCACCTCCCTTCCCCTCATTAATCTCAGAGATAATATATTTTCCTAAGGACAGGGAGAAAGAGATCAATCTGTCTTGCTTTAAAATTCATGTTTGTGACTAGATAATTCCTTTTTCCAGTTGCCTATCCCCACTCCTCATTTCAATGCATGGTTCTAACTTCCTTTAAAATATGACTCCAAGCTCACCTCGTTCAGGAAACATTTCAGGACTGATTGCACATGAATTGATTCATTCCTTTGCTGGTTGCCCCCCGGAACTTAGCTATTCAAGGGCACTGTGTTAATGTTCCCTTGCTGATGAGATCTTTTGTAAATGTGTTCTTTGGATTTCCATGCTGCCTTTTCAGACTCGATTTTACATGTAGGATTAGCAAAAACAGCTCAGAGTTGAAATACAAGGGAATAAATTAATCTTTCACTGGGAAATATTAAAATAGCTTACTTTACAAACAAGAAGAAGTCATTTACTTGGAACCCTTTTAAAAGCCAGATCTTCTATTTCTTCAGGAAGTGTGCCAAACTCATGGATCTGTGCATCTTAGTCATCCACCAAATATGTTTAACTGGCTTCGGAGACACATTTAATTTTCAATTATTTTCAATGAGTTGCTTTTATTTTATTTTATTTTTTTATTCGTTAGAGGTTTTACAAAAGTCATCTCTACACCCAAGGTGGGGCTCAAACGCACAACCCCAAGATCAAGAGCCGCATGCTCTTCCTACTGAGCTGGCCAGGCGTCCCGACTTACTTTTAGAGGAAACATTTTGGCACATGAGTTTCATCTGGCAACACGGTTGATGCTTGAATATGTTACTTTTTCATCCACTTGCTTGTTCATTTGGTTATTAAAAAAAGCACTCAGTAAGCACTTACTGGTAACATGGCGCTCTGTAGGTAAGGCAGGAGACATAAAAGAAAACAGAAGACAGGGTGCCTACTTCTGTGGGACTTAACATTTATTTATTCCAACAGGAGGAGTAGGGAAAAGGGAAGCAGCTCCAAGGTGCCAGTCCCCTTGAATATGGTTGGCAGATCAACCAAATTTGAACACTGATATTTACATAGTGCTGTGTGCAGCTTCCAATTTTTTGAGCAGTCAGATATGAAGTAGGGACCAAGGTACAAAGCCAGAGCAGGGCCATATTACTAAATTAAGGATACTTAATTAAGGATAATTAAGGATAAAAACTGAAGGAAAAGTTGGTCATTTCCTCTCCTTCACTTTCTTCACTGTGTTTTATTATGACTGTTCCTTCCATTAATAGCATTCATTTAGTGAATATCAGAGACAGAGATTGAGATGAGTTCCTGAGCAATACTGAGTTCTCCAATGCATTGGCCTTTCTTTTGGAAGGTGAGATGTGATTCAGAGGAGGGCATCCCTGGTGTGTCACGTTCTGGAGCATGGTGTGGAGCCTAGGAGGCAAGGACACAACTGGAGGGGACTCATTACAGACCTTCTTGGACGTTGAATTGGGGTCCAGCAAAAGAAGCCCCATTTCCTTCTTTATCTATGAAACTTTTGACGTGAGTCTGGAGCTGCTGGTGGCCACAGTGGCAGGTCTGTGGAGACAGCTGGAGTTGGAAAGGATGAGTCACACACAGCGAGGGAACCTGGGTTCGCCATGGTGCTCACACTGCCCCCTCCCTGCCTTCCTCTTGGTTTGGGTACACGAGCCAGTAAAGCAACCTCCCCTTTCTTTCTCATCAATGACTTCCAACTGGGCTTCCATCATTTTCAACCGAATAGACTAAATCAATGAATACTCAACACTTTACATACAGTGTCATTTGACGCTTACAAAAAGGAGGTGGTGATGATTAATTTCATTTTATAAAGAAACCAAAATTCTAGATAATAGCCCATTATCTTTGCTATCATAACATCCTTTCCTATTTTTCACTAAAGAGCCTTTGTTCTATTTTTTTTTTCAAATTAAATTTCTTTATTCGGAAGTGCCTAAACATCTTTTCATGCCCTTGGTCATTTTAAAAACAAATTTCCTTCATGAGATTCTTCCTTTAACTTTGGTCTCATTTTCTTATTCATTCAAAATAACAGGAGTCCCTGGGTGGCTTAGTTAGTTAAGCGTTTGCCTTCAGCTCAGGGCCGTGATCCTGGGGTCCTGGGATCAAGCCCTGCATCTGGCTCCCTGCTCAGCAGGGAGTCTGTTTCTCAATCTCACTCTGCCAATCCCCTTGCCCAGGCTCTCTCTTTTGCGTGTTCTCTCTCTCTCTCTCTCTCTCTCAAATCAATAACAATAAAATCTTTAAAAAAAATAATGTGTATTAAGCAACTACAATAAGCCAGGCACCGTGCTAGATTCTAGAACGCCATAATGAGCCAGATGGGCACACTCGCCATCTGCTCCGAGTTTAAAGTCCACTGGGGAAGAGAAACAGGCAGGCACAGACCAAGTGACCACACACTGCCGTGAATGAAGGAAGTGTGTGGTGCTGGGGTACTGCACAGTTGGGGCACTCCATTCTAGAAGGGTCCAGAAAGATCTAAAACAACACCTGAAAGTTGTCTCTTTCCTTTTGTCCCTTACTATTATTTTTCATCATCTCTATCTCCCACAACATGTTTTCCTTGTGCTTGTTCTTCCATTCATGACTCTTAGACCCAAATCCAACAAGCATTTATGGGCCATCTATTATGGTTAGAAACTGCCCTAGGGATGAATTGAGAGACTAATGGGGCGACAGAAGCCAAAGGAGCAGTTCACTGAATATGGAGCCTCCTGATGAAAGTCACTGGGGACGCTGGAGAGCACAGACAGGGCTCCTTCCTCTCCGCCACGCTACACCCCGAGGAGCCTCTCTCTGTGGCTTCTTCTCCTCCTTGCCCCCTCCCCAGAGCTGTCCTCTGTTGATCACCCATCTGATTCCCACCCTTTGCCATTTCCCTTCATTTCCTCATCTATAGAGTTTACCACTCTTACTTCCTAATCCCTCTGCTATTTACATGGAAGTGAGGAATATGGAAATAAGCAAAGAGGTTGCTTTTATCCTATTTTTTTTTAGCAAGTGAAAAACATAAGCCAACAACCAGATCCACTCTGGGATTTGATTGTATTGACCTGTGAAGAACAATGTTCCTTTGTCTGACTCCTCTGTTAGCTTCATGCCTTCATTTCCTTCCGGTATATTCCCCTCATTCACTCCATTCACACTGTTGTTTTATTTTTGATGATCTTTTGACTCTAAACCTTTCCTAAGAGTGATGATGATGGGGGGTGGGGAGGGAGTGGCATAAATGAATGAGTGAATAAATGAATGATGTACTGAGTAGCATATTTGCAAGAAGGGCTAGAGAAGGTGTGTCAAGTCACCTTTGGCTGATTTATTCTATCGTTCGGTTTCTGTGTCTTTGCTTTTTATTAATTTGGCTCCTCCTGGGCCTCCATAGTTTCATTGTTACATTAGGTTTTCTCCCCTTTGGGGAGGGCACCTGCTGGCACCTAGTTCTGTCTGTTTCTTATGAGACAACTGACTCTCCAACTCTGCAACAAGACGGACAAGGACAGAAGGACAGCTCATTTCACTGCAGTTCGGAAACCTACATAACCTCGGCTTCCCCGCCAACTCTTCCTGGAATTTCAGACATGTGCGAGCTGAGATAAGATTCTGAAAATACCAACAAAATCTAGGCTTCTGCACAAAATAATCCAACAACAATAATATTCATAGCAACGGCACCCACCAGGGTTCACAAGCCAGTATTTGAAATGTTCTTGTTGTGCAACGGATTCTGTGGGCTCCCTGCTCGGGAAGCAAAGCAAGAGGTTTCACTAAATCACACCATGTGCTTCTCAAACCCTGTAGGCAGCCCAATCACACTAGGACTCACTATTTTATTTTATTTTATTTTATTTTATTTTATTTTATTTTATGTTATTTTATTTTATGTTACTTTATTTTATTTTATGAAAATAAAACTTGTTAGCTTCAAATTCAAAGTATGACAGCAAAAAAAAAAAAAAATTACTCTTAAATGTTGCCTCCCTCAGTAGAAGATGCTTGTCTTTGCCATGCTTCACTGTGCACGGCCACCAGTTGAGGGTGAAAAGTGGCATTAAGTCACACTTACCAGGGCGCATGGGTGGCTCAGATGGTTGAGCGTCTGCCTTCAGCTCAGGTCATGATCTCCAGGTCCTGGGATGGAGCCCCACATCAAGCTCCCAGCTCAGTGGGAAGTCTTCTTCTCCCTCTCCCTCAGCCTCTCCCCCTGCTTGTGTGCTCTTTCTCTCTCTCTCTAATGAATAAATACAATCTTTAAAAAAAAAATCACACACACACACACAAAAATCACACTTGACAGCTTCTAAGCCAGGTCATTTGCTTTGTTATCCTCTTGGAATTAAATGATCCTGGTAGCCAGAAATCTGACCAGGGAATGTGGAGGAAGAGGAAGAAGAAGAGGAACAGAAGGAAAGAGGAGGGAGGGACAGTGGAAGAAGAAGAAGAAAAGAACTCCTCGAGCAATCTCGGGACCACAAGGGGAGGTAGGATTCAGCTGGTGTGGAAACTCTCCAGAAAAAGTCTGCCTCCCCGTCAGATGGAGCAGCTACTATTTTGAGCAGAGGAAATCCTGGTCGCCTGTGGGGTGTTGATAGCATTGAGCCCAACTCCCACCTCACCCTGGAATCTCTCTGCTTCAGTTTCCTTCAAAACCTGGAAATCAACTCATTGCTTCACTTCTTTTCTCAGTGTTTAGAACCCGACATTTTCTCTCTTCTGGGATTTTTTTCCCCCTGAGTGTTCCTGATAACTTTGTTCTTTGAGAGCTACAATATTTGATGTTGCCTGTTTTTCCTGATTTCTACTTTTCCTGGATTTTTTTAGATGATCCTCTTACCTCCCAAAGTTGACACCCTCTTACCTCCCAAAGTTGACACCCTCTTTCTTAAGGAACCAGACACACGTTCCAGAATCCTGGAAAGCACATTCTTGTTCGTAATCATGGAAATGACTACCCACTGAAGGCGAGCACCCACAAGATGATTCCAAGTGAATCATTCCTAAGCTATCGCTAGCAGTCGTGGGGATTGCCCTGACCACAATGCTGGAGACATGCCTGGAAGACTTGCTTCAAGCTCACCTGGCTAAACCATCATTTCCCCTCCTCCACATCTCCTCCCATATTCCACTGGGAAGCCAAGATTTTAATTGCATGGCATCTCCAAGATTGTAATCAGCATCATTTAATCTTAAGGAAAATGCCCAGGGCACCACACCAACCCTACAGGACATAAGAAAATCCGGAGCAGAAATGAATCTGCTGGTCATCCCGTGGTTAGAAGAATTGTGGCATAAGCCTGGAGAGGGAATCCCTTGAAAGTCAGCCCGCAAAACTGTTAGTCAGGCTCTACGCTCAGACTGCTTGGGTTTGAATCCAAGTTCTACTGCTGACTAACCAGGTGACCCGGGCAAGTTACTCAAACTTCCCAAGCTTCCATTACTTTATGCATAAAGTATTTCAAAGAGTGTCTGGAACATAGCAAGTGACCAATGAATGCTTGCTCTTTTTGTTGTCGCTGTCTTCATCAATTTTGGGTCAGATTATAAGCTTTGTTAAATGAATAATTAATTAAACTGCACAGTTAGTTCCACCAAATATAATTATTAAAATAACAACTAGCTTACATAATGTAGATCTCTAGCTATGTGCCCATGTGCTGCATACTGGGATAAGGGCCCAGGGACCCTTATAGTGGGTAAATGACCCCATGTCATTTACTATTTTCAATGATGCTGTGACATAGGGACCAGGATATGGGGACAATCGGGATTCAGGGATGTGATGAGCTACCCATGGTCAATCACTAATTTGAAGAGAGGCCATTTATGCATACCTGGTTCTCTGAGTCCATGGAGACTCTGAAGACACTATGAGATACTGTCTTCCTATCCAATAGCTTATACAAAGCCAAGGTTAATATGTCAGATGTGAAATGGAATTCACCCAGGACCAAATTGTGTCTGTATTTGCATGTGTATGTTTGCTTAAGTCAGATTTAACAATTAGGAAAGACTTACAAATGGCTAACAGACACATGAAAAAATGTTCATCATCTTTAGCCATCAGGGAGATTCAAATCAAAACCACATTGAGATACCACCTTATCTCAGCCAGTTAGAATGGCTAAATCAACAAGACAGTAAACAACAAATGCTGGGGAGGATGTGGAGAAAGGAGAACCCTCTTCCACTGTTGGTGGAAAAGCAAGTTGGTGCAGCCACTTTGGAAAACAGTATGGAGATTCCTCAAGAAATTAAAAATAGAGTTACCCTATGACCTTGCAATTGCACTACTTGATATTTACCCCAAAGAAGAAGATGCAGTACAAAGAAGGGCCACATGTACCCCAATGTTCATAGCAGCAATGGCCACAATCACCAAACTGTGGAAAGAACCAAAATGCCCTTCAACAGATGAGTGGATAAGGAAGATGTGGTACATCTATACAATGGAATACTGTGCCTCCATCAGAAAGGATGAATATCTAACTTTTGTATCAACATGGATGGGACTAGAAGGGATTATGTGGAGTGAAATAAGTCAAGCAGAGAGAGTCAATTATCTTAGGGTCTCACTTACATGTGGAGTATAAGGAAAATAATGGAGGGCATTGTGAGAAGGAAGGGAAGGGTGAATGGGGGGAAATCGGAGGGGGTGATGAATCAGGAGAGACTGTGGACTCTGAGCAACAAACTGAGGGTTTTGGAGGGTAGGGGGTAGGGGGTTGGGTGAGCCTGGTGGTGGGTATTGAGAAGGGCACGTATTGCATGGAGCATTGGGTGTGGTTCATGAACATTCAATCTTGTAACACTGAAAAAATAAAATAAACATATTTGGGGAAAAATAACAATTAGGAAAAAAAAAACCCTTAAACGTTTCTTTCCTGGACACTGCCTCAGGCCTAAAAGACAGACACCTGAGGGGAAACTATTTCTGTGTCAGCAATTTTTTCCCGGAATGAAAGTGGACTCCCTAGTTGGGTCTGTCTAGCCCCCTTGTTTGTCTCTGCTGGTTCTTGACCTTGGCTCTCATATGCAAAACTTACTTGTTGTGGTTGTTAAGAGTAGCTACTGAATCTGTTCTCAGACAGCAAATTCTTTCCTCTTAGACCTCAATTCTTCACTTCTCACCTGTTCAGAATTGTTCGGAATCCCATTGGTGTCAAATCACAGGGGGAACTGGGAGTTTGTATGAGGGGAAACAAGTCCTTTTTAAAAGTGAGCTTAACACATGGAAAGATGCAAAAATGGTGAGCATACTTGTTTCCTATTGCTGCTGTCCCAAGTTTGTTACTGCAAACTTAGAAGCCTGAAACAACACAAATTTATTATCTTCCAGTTTGGGACATCAGCAGTGCAAAATGAGTCGTACTGGACTAAAATCAAGGTGTTGGCAGGGCTGTGTTCCTTCTGAAGGCTCTAGGGGAGAATCCATTTCCTTGGTTTTCCAGCATCTAGAGGTTGCCACATTCCTTGGCTCTTGGCCCCTTTGGCCAGCAATCACATCACTCCCACCTCTGCTTCTGCTATCACATCTCCTCTGACTCTCCTGCCTCCTCTCTCCCTTTCAAGGACTCATGTGATTAGGCTAGGCCCAGCAGGATAATGTCCCCATCTTGAGAGCCTTAACTTCATCACACCTGCGAAGCCCCTTTTGTCATGTGGGTAACATAGTACCAGGTTCCAAGGATTAGGACAGGGACATCTTTGGGGGCCATCCTTCTGCCAACCATGATGGAGCTTTTATCTCTTCAGGTTCCTGGGACTCTCACTATGGCCGCCATGTTGGTGCCTGTGGCGTGGAACCTTCCCTCATGGTGGGAAGGAGCTTGCAGTGCTCTGCATCCCCCACAAAGTCTAATAAAAGCATGTGGGTCATACATGGGAAGTCCTTCCTGAAAACTTTACAGTGGGAGGGATCCAAACAGAGCCCTGTTCAGAGTAGTTGAATCCTGGTGGAGTAAAAAATGTCTGCCTCTGTTTGCGCTCTCCACTGCCTCTGCTTAGATGGGCCCAGAAGAAGGAAGGGATGAAGGCTGGGTCTTGCCACCATTTTTACATCATGAGGGGTTCTCAGAAAGCCAAAAGTCCCAACTCCGAGAAAAGAATACATCACACGACCCATATGCCTGCTTCCCTGCCTGGTATATTAGTCAGGAAGCTCTAACCTGTGGCCTGACCCCCTTGTCAACAACACCTGGGCCCTTCCCTGATTGGTCTGGGGGAAAGCGGAGCACCTGCCCTTTGGGGGAAACATCCAAATGGCTTTTTTCCAGCCAGCCCGTCTTCAACATGCCCTATACTGGCAAACCGCCCCGAGGCTGTTTCAGCAATTTTCCTTCTTGAACAAGCAAGGTCTCTAGAGATGATGAGAGCCATGGTTGTCAGATGCACCGACCTACCGATGGTCCCAAACGGGAATGGAACTGTGGGCCACTTGCACATCTGTGATTGGACTCAGAACTTCAGGAAGTGGATATTTGGAAGCAGGCTAAATCCCAGGGCAGCAAACATTGTCACAGCCCAGAGTCTCCATGGACCCATGGTGTTTCTGAGAACCTGGATGTCCCCTGGAACTTTCTGTGTGTGGTTTCTTGGCTATGTTGGCTTTATCTGTAAGTGTAGCACCCCTATGGTCTGAGGCCAACTTCAAGCCCTACAGAAATAAATAAGTAGACGCAGTCTTCTGGGCTATAAACCTCTTGGGCTGCCTCTGGGATTCTATTACTATCTCCTCTGGGCTTCTGTTTGGTGTTGGCCACACAGCCGTGTCCTGTGTCCGGCTCTGTTCTTGCTGGGAGGTTGCGTCTGCTGGAAGCAGGCTGTCGGACCACACAGGGACTATTAATAAACTGTTTACTCCACGCTGGTGTTCGGGCCAGTACACCCACTGTGGTCCTGCTCCACCTTAATGACCGGATCTCTGCAGCTAACACCCCCTAATCAGGTACCTCACAACGGGCTGGGGTTTCTTTCTTTAGTCTGGCGAGCTCCTTTACCCTTACATCCTTCCTGAATTCTCTATCCGTTCACTCTGGAACAGCAAAAAATCCAAATGTCGGACCCACCAAGTAGCTTTAAGTGATTGCTTTTTATTTCTATAAAAAAAGCATTGGGGGAAGCAAGACTGTGTTTTCAGAAACCACTGGGTTTTAGACATTACGCCAACAGAAAAGGCCGCTCATCTTTCAGGTAAGGCGATGCTCAGGGTCTATGTACCAAAGGCAAAGGGGACCTGACCGCCATTTTCCTTTCTAGAAGGCGTTTGCTTACGCTTAGCTTCACCACTTGCACACTCTAAGAAACTTCTTCAGAAACAGACTGTGAGGCCGAGGCCCCTGGCCAGTGAGGAAGAGAGAAAGACCTTTGTGGCTTGCCCCCTTGGGAGAAGAAAGCGGAGATCTAGAGCCACCGGGCCCCCGCCCCCTGCCTCCCTGCGTGCCTCCTTCAGCCATTCCAAGGATGCTGACAGCCATAAAAAATCAGGCCTGTTAGCAGCAGGAAAGATCACAGGCCTTGATTCCTGTTGAGCTCCTCCAACAACAGCTGCCATCTGGCTTACCATCACAGACGAATGCAGGCCCTGATTTATGGGGCGGCTCGGGTCAGGGAGTGGGCCACGCGCATTGCCCTTTCCCCCACAAACACCCCAGTGGGCCGGGGCCTGGGAGAGGGCTACCGCAGGTCATCAATAAATCCTGGGGATAAAACAATGCAGAGGTTATTAAAGGGAGAGGAGAGGGGACCGATGTGAGTTATTCCAATTACAGGCATGGTTATCTTCTTCTGTGCAGTTCAAAGCATGCACACCCTAATGCATTTCAGCGGCTAATAAAAGTACTGGAGGGTTTCTTTCTTTCTTTCTTTTTTTCTTTTTCTTGAAACCCACAGTGCTTATAAATTATAGGGTAGAGGGGTGTGAAAGATACATGATAGCTTTGAAGCAGCGCTGACAGCCTCAAACTAATCGATCATAAAAGGAAGTCCTCGGCAATGGAGGATGAACCATTTATCTAAACCCAAAATAGACGGTCCCCACCTTGGGAATAGGAAGGGGGGAACCTAAAACGAGGAGTGGGCATTAGGGAACAAATGTAACATTTCTAAGGGCCTCCGTTGCAGGTTCTAAAAGCAGAGGCACGGCAGATGTGGCTGTGGCTTAGCTCGAGAAGACCGGGTCGGGGACGGGAGGGCCATTCCCATAAAGGCAGAGTCAGTCCAGACCACCCCGGCCGCCCGCAGGCCAGGGCACGCTCAAAGACGATCAAAAGCTTTATCTTCTGCATCTTTTCCCAGATGAAACTTTCAGCAGAACCCTCAATGGCTGGCCATTAAGTCTTGTTAGTTTTTATTGGGCTAAGATGAAATTGGCCGGAGATTAGAATTAAATTGCATTGATACGGGCTGGGAAGGGGTACACACGGAGATTTAGCAAAATAATTATGTCATATGAAATCTGTTAGAAGATGTAGCCACGTGGTCTTATAGTTTGCAAATCCAGCGGTCCATATCCGTGGCAGCAGAGTGTTGCCAGGGGCAGCCTGGGCGAGCCTGCTGTAATAAACAGGGAAAGTCCTTCTGGACTCCAATGTTGCTTTCACCCAGGAAACTGAAGGACTCAGAAATAGTCTGCTCTTTTAAATAGGTTAGGCACTCCCCAAGCCATTTGTACATTTCTTTAAAGGCGATCACTATTTAAAAAAAAAAAAAAAAAGGAAGCTGTAGTCTGGTGTTGAAATCCAATCCCTAGTGACACTTTATCAGAATTTTACTAGATATGGGTTTATATGTGGGGGGCTGGGAAAAAACTACCTCAGCTCTCCCACTCTCTTCACTTCTCTCCAGCCCCCTACAGGGTTTACGTGCTGCCCTGAGTTAACCATAATCCCACCTTGGCGTGTTTTGCTCCTCTGCTGTGATTCCGCGGCCGGCAGACTCCACACGGGCAACCTGGCCAAGCCCTGGACACGGCATTCAAGGCCTCTCCCGACGCGCCGTTAGTGTCCAGCCTCACTGCTGGGAGCGCCCACATTTTCACCGCCCTGTGGCCACACCACACAACGGGGGTGGTCCATCCTCTGCCATGCCTCCCTGCTTCCCTGAGTCCAGTGGCATCTGCCTAGAGGGCCCTGGCTTCCTCCAGGGAAGAGCTCTCCAGCATACATCCTTCTAGAGGCAGCCTGGAGGATCACCAGTTCACCCCTCCTATTGGTTGGCATATTCTCTTGTCACAGGGGACTTCAAGTCTTTGCTTTCAACCCCAGACCCCACTGGGGTGCTGCTCTTGGGGCTTGACCTTGCCGCACTCACCTTGCCGCCTCCAAACCACGTGCGTACGTACCCACCCAGCAGGTCGCCTTGGCTGGTGTGCAGTGAGGAGCGCTTCTTCTGAGTGGGAGAAAGATGCTGAGTGAATGAACGAGAGGGACCTGGGCTGTGGGGCAGGGAGCTCACTGGGTCCCCATCACCCACTTCCAAGCAGTAACAGCGCCCTCAGAGCGGGCTGCGCTGCCTCCAAGCCAAGTCTTTATCACAATGGGCTGTCATTTACCTTCTCCAGACCCTGTCAATGGCCTGTTTCCATGAATCAAAACAGTGAAGCAGATTTCCTGAGTTTGATTTTAGGTTCTGCCAGTCACAAGCCAGGAAGCCCTGGGGGGAGTGTCTAACCTCTGGGACTGATAGGAGTCCCCATCCCAGACGGTTGCTGTGGGAATTAAATGAGACAATATATGCAAAGTGATTAAGATAATATCTGGCACAGAATAAGAGTTCAATATATATATCAATAACTAATAAGAGTTATTAGTTACTTCAACTGATGCTCATAAACAAAATAAGGTCAATTTTCCTATCTGGCAATGAATATGCTATGTAAATATTACAAATAAGGATTCTGTCCCCAGAATTACAATTAGTCCTTCATTTTCCATTCTTCTGATGCTCTTCCCACAAGTATTTTACCCCACATAGTAAGGAATTTGCTAGAGGGGCCTAATTTCAAATAGCCTCACCAACAGTCCTCAAAAGGCATGCCAACATTTGGGAAACAAAATAGTTTCATCACTCAAACTACACAGACTGCCTCTTTCACCCAAAAGTGGAGCCTAAAAAATATATATCTTAACATATTATAGATATTCTAATAATTATATGATAATTATTAATAATACATATATTTTTAGCTTAAACCTTAACTCCTTTTTACACTTGGAAAAGAGGACTCTACGTATGACCCTACATCGTGATGGCCCTCCAGCTCATGAGGTCATGGGGGCAACGGCCCCATTCCTTATCCACCTGGCAGTCAGGGAGCAGCTGGGTGACCCCTGCCCGACAACCCCATCCTCTCGGGCTGTGGGGCCCAGGTCCTGCTAGGAGAACCTGGCTCATCTCAAGATCAGCCTGGAAAAGCCTGCAAAACCGCCCAGCTCATTCAGGCACTTGAGAAACGCTGGCCGAACGACCGAACGGAGTGAACGCATACGTGCACACGGAGCCTGGCCCGGGCACGCCTACCCATGTGTACTCTGTGGATGGGGTGGCCGGCGAGGGGAGAACCCCGGATCCTGCTCCCTCCCCGGAAACCCCTCAAGCCGACTTTTGGAAGAGTGTGTCGTCCCCGGTGTGGCTTCTGTCCCTTCTAGGTTCCCATCAGAAGGCCTCAATTGCCCCGCAGTCTTACATATTGTGAATTCTTTGGTGTGTGCGGGGCCCTGGGATTCAGATTCCAAAACCCTCTCTCCACCACCCACCATAGCCAGTGTCTGTCTGGGGAGCTTTCAAAAGGGGTGACTCTTCACCGTCCTGCCGGAAGGATTTTCTTTCCACCGATGAACTGAATGCTGTTTGGTTTGCACGGTGAGAAAAGACCCTGGCCTTGGGAGTGGGGCTGGGGAGGGTAGAGGGACCTCCTGTCCAGGTGGGTGGCTTACCTCGGGTGGATGTGGCTCTGGGCACTTCTTGAGCTGGGGTGAACCTCTTGTGCCTGTTTCTTTCAGATGAACTCTCCCCTCGTGCTCCCCTCCCTCAGTCTGCCTTTCCTGTCCCTTCCACGGTCTTCCGCAGCCTGGAATCTGAGAAGAGTTGCAGGACGTAATTGGAAAGCAACCTCCCCAGGTGTTCATCATATAAAAAGGATGGTCCCGTCCGGCACAGCTATTGCCGGCTTCTCCTGGATAACCTGAGACTTTGATTTATTGTCCTACAAGTAAATACTAGCAAACAAATAATAGAAATGTCTTTTTCCTCGGATGACTACCCAGACTCGTGATAATTAACCTGCTCTTTTCTCCTCTCATTCTCACTGACCCTGGAGCAGTGACGTTCTCCGGGAAATGGGTCCCTCACGACTGTCTCACCAACAGGTGTTTCACATGAAGGACAAGCTGTCTCATGCAGATGAAAGGCAGATGCTGAAAACCGGAAGCTCACGGGTCACTTTGCCCCATGCGATGTGATTTTAAAGGTGGAGCTTACGTTGAAAAAGTAGAGACTTCACATGAAAATTTATAGATTTTGGCCCTCTCTTGGAAATTGGGAGATATTTTGGAGATGGTGGGCCTACATTCCCACTTGGCAGTAGTCACCCGGGCAGGCCTGCCCCTTGGCGTCATGGTCTCACACTTCCTCATCTCTCTTGAGACCACGGCTGAATGTCAGATGTCATTTGTCATTATATTTATTCTGTTGTTTTCCTCATGGTAGTGACATATTTTTTCTGTGCCCATATGTTGTGAATTGAAGATGGCTACAAATTCATTATCATTCCTCCCATCGAAAAGTGAAGTCAGTTTCCCCTTTTGAATCAGGGCTGGCCTGTGACTTGCTCAGTCCAACAGAATGTGGTAGAAGTGATGCTGCATACCTTCTTAAATGGGGCCATAAGACACTCACAGTTTCTGCTTTCACATACTTGGAACACTCCATCTTGGAACTCAGCCATCCCACTGTCAGAAGCCCACACCACTTATAGAGGCCATCTGGAAAGAACTAGAACATTCCATTCCACAACCCCAGTTGAGCTCCCATCCAACAGCCAGCCCCACTGTCAGCCATAGTGAGTAGTCCGGCAAGCAATCCTGGACATTCGGCCTGGTTGAGCCTCCAAATGACCACTGCCCTGGCTAACACATCATGCAAAAGAAGTCACCCAGCAGAGCTCGGTCCACCCACAAAATCACAAGAAGTAGTAAATGGCCGTGGTTATTTTATGTCACTAAGTTTTGGGGTGGCCTCTTCTGTAGCAATCGCTAACCAAAACACCCTATCATGATCAAATTTGAGGAGGAAAGAAAGGTAGGTAAGGAGACATGTCTTAGGAAAAATGGAAGAAAGTAAACGTTTCTGGAACTGAAGACTCTTCCTACTGAATTTGTACAAAAATACCCAGCTTGGTTCAAAATTTTTCACTGCCAGTTCTCTGAAGCATGTCCATCGAGGACTCTGGCTCTAAGGGAAAGTGGCCACAGACGCCTGCAGACCAGGGTCTAAGTTCTGCCTCTTTCTCACTAGCCTTCTAATGGTGGGCAATCATCAATTCTTTGACCTTCAATTTTCCCGTCTTTGAAAGTAGGAATACCCATATCTGCTCAGCCAAACTTATATGGATGTTTTATAAATTGCAAAGGACTTTGTAAATGCAAAATATTGGTATTTGCATTTTATGTCCCCAACTTTTTAAAAGATGCCTCGACTCTTGGGGGGACTCCAAATGTATGCTATCTCTTAATTTGATATGCTGAGAGTGACTTCCGTTGGAATTTGTCTACCCAACTGACCTTGGATTTCAGGTCTAAAGACCAGGGATGGCAAAGAGGTTTCAGCTCACATGCCAAGTCCAAGTGTATTTACTGCCTGGAGAACTGTGATAAGAAGGCTGCATCTGGGAAGGAGACAGATAGATACATGCCGGCCCTGCACGGACCTTTTCAGCATGAAAAACCTTTTTATTTAAAGGGATTTTTCTTTTGTTTTTAAAGAAACTTTGAATGAAGCAACAAAGCATGAGTTAGCAGACTGGATTTGAGTTGTGTGACTGTGATTGTGGACCACTTTAAACTTCTCCGATCTCCAGTCTTGTCATCTGCAAAATGATATGAGGATGATGATGATGAAGCATTTATTGAACGTTGACTCTATGGTTGATACATACTGTTTCTCTTGACCCCCACGACCACTTCTTGGAATAAAGTTTGCTTCATCGTTACCCCCATTCTACACATGAAGACACGGAAGTGCACATAGATAGAGAAACTTGCCCAAGTCACACAGCTATGAAATCTGGAATCCAAGATTTGAACTCTGATATTGGAATTCTGATAGTCTAGACCAAATGTTGGCAAAACTTTTTCAATAAAAGACTAGATAGTAGATATTTCAGGCTTTATAAGCCACAAAGTCTCTGTGCAACTACTCAACTCGGCTATTGTAACTCAAAAACAGCCAGGGACAATATGTAAACAAATGGGTGTGACTGTGTTCCAATAAAGCTTTATTTGAAAAACAGGCGGTGAACTAGATTGGACTGTGGGCTATAGTTGGCCAACCTTGGGTCTAGAGAAGTGCTTTCCAATAGAAACAATGCAAGTCACAAATTGCATATAATAATTTACAATTTTATGTCACTTGTATTTGCTAGTCATGTTTTAAAAATTCAGAGGTAGGTGAAATTAATTTTAATACTATAGTTTAAACATAAATCGCAAATATTATTTCAATGTGTTATCAATATTTTTAAAATTATTAATGAGATATTTTACATTCTTTTTTTTTATATCTTTGAAATCCAGTGTGTACTTTATACCTAGAACCCATCAGAGCTGGGACCACATGTGGCTGGGGCTGCATGGAGGAACCCCAGGTCTAGGACCCAGCTTTTCTGTCTACCTCAGAGGCCTCACCAGGACCTTGGAGCTAACACACGAGAACACACAATACAAATGCCAATTACTGTTTTTGATTCACTTGCATCTCTTGGATGGGTCCCAGGTCCTACCTTGTATGAACCATTTCAAGAGTTTGATTTTAATTTAGCGATTTGGACCTCGGAGTGCATTTTTCCTTAGAAACAACACTATAAATGGCCGTTAGAATGTTGGGCCCTCCCACAAAGCCCTAATTAATGGGCGGTATATACCTGTCAAACAGTGTGGCTTGAATTACCCCTAATGATCATCCAAAAATGTGATTTTCTGCTCGCTCTAAGGATACCGGGAACAAATTCTAGCCCACGGCAGTACGTAGAAGCAGGTGCCCCCCTAACCCCGATCTTTTGTGGCCAGACCACCCTCCGAGATCTGAGTCATGATCCAGGCAGTTGCCCCTTGTTGGCGAGAGCTCCAATGCCCATGTGCCTTGCCCGAATTCTGGGAAGGCTGCGATCCTAAGTCAGAGGCTGCCCAGACCAGATGCCTCTCTTCATCAGTGTCCCATCAAGGGTCTCATATATGCATTTCATTGTTTCCTATAGGCACAAGTACAGGTCTTCAGAAAGCAGACAATAGAGCATCTAGCAGTGATTCCCAGACTGTGGAATTTACTGGATCAATAAAATTTCAAAAACAAAACAAAACCAAACCAGAGGACCTATATCAAGTGGCCAACTTGTATTTTTTCCAAGTAAACAATTTAAGGGGGGGAAAAAACCCTCCCATCCACTGGCACCATCATTTGAACACCAAATGTTCCAATGGCATTTTAATGCCAAGTAAAGGGAGGGGGCCTCAGAATTAAAGACACTTTTTTTTCGATCAAATAAATTTGACTTTGTAGAAGATTCCTACCGCCTGGCGTTTATTTTTAACATTTTGTGAAGGACCTTAACAACCTTGCTTCCAGGGGCACAGTCCCTCGGGCTAACATTTGAAAGTTGGGGGGGGGTGGTTGGGGAGAATAAAATGGCTCAGGGCAGCTGCATAAGGTAATGAAAGGTCTGGACAGAAAGCGGAGGGAGGGGTGTGGCCGCCCAGCCCTGAGGTGAGCTCCCCTCCCAGGAGGGCTCTGGGTAAGAGGAATTACAACAGAAAACATATCCTTTACTGGCACTATTATCTTATGTTTGCAACTCATGGTAGACTTCCAAAGGTATTTGCATATCCCCTCTACCTCTTTTGATCTTCCCCGAACCCCGAACCTCTATGAGTTAAGCAGACAAGATACGCTGCGCCGGCTTACAAATTAAACAGTGCCACCTACGGAATTCCGAAGATTGCTCCAAATTTTTTTTCCCCCTTTTTGGAAGCTTTTTTTTTTTTTTTTTTTTTACTACAGCCCATGTTCAACATCCTGGGAAAGGATTTGGAGAACTGGAACTCCTGGAAATTAAGGATGACTCCATCGCTCATTCATTAAATAACCTTAGATGTTACCTCATCTGTAGGACAGAAATTACAAACTCAATGACAACGAGGTCCTCGTTAGTATCTGTAAAAGGGTCTCTGAGCTTCTCTGATGAAAGGAAAAGCAAAGTAGAAAGAATTCTTATGACGCGTCCAGGCCTTGTTGGGTTCTCTTCTCAGTGGTGGGCAGGTCCCAACCATGTCTCTGCTCCCAGCAGGGCCTGAGCTCCTTGGCCCTGCCCTCTGCACTCAGGCTCCATTTCCTTCCTAAAAGATGGCTTCTCTCCTATTTGCAATAACCCTCCTCACTCATCACCACCATGGCCATGCAAACGACGCGTGGCAGGCATGGACCTGGGTTTTGAAAAGTTACTTAAGTGACATTTCCTACATTAATTCATTTTGTAAGAGTAATTGTCAATGGTAATCTCATCCCGGGTTTTCCTGATGGGCTTGTGTTTGATATCCCCAGTTTTCAAAGGTTTGAAACACACACACATGCACACGCACACACACACAGCCAAATAAGGATGCCAAAAAGCCAGCTTCTTCTTGTTCCAGCTCTATAAACAAGCTCAGTGTGGATATTCTGGGCATTATTGAAGTGGTCTGGGTCCATCCCATCTCCCCACCTCTACCCTCCCTTCCCCACATTTTCTTCTTAAAACCATGCTTCTGTTACTAATAGTTCCTTCTGAAGCCACCATCCAGTGCTTTGAAGTAACTATATAAAGCAATAGACAGACTGCAAGCAAATGGCAGAGTATGGAGTCTCTGAACACAAAATTATTTTCAGCTTACTGCTATTCTGCTCTTCATGATCTCTGGAATTTTGCTGTGACTGGGAATCAGCGTTAGATGAAAAGGCTTTTCTTCTGTGGGCATCGAGCAAATGCTCTGTCCTAAGTGCCCCACCTGCGTTTCCACATGGTCCCGTGTGCAAGGGCTTGCAACTTAATTTAGAGCATACCCAGCAACAGGAACATGAGAATCCAAGTCCAGGGCTGCAGCGTGTGGCAGGGGGCACAAGAGGCCCACACCTGGACCCCAAGTTGGTCCTCAGGTCAGAGGTTCCCTGAGAGGCTCAAGGATTGGTGGGGAGGAGAAGAAAACGTATCTGCATCTTCAACAAGCTTTCTTGCGGAAAGTGCCTGCATCGACCTTCCGCTCCAGCCCCTATCCCTGCACATTTCCATGCTTTTGTGTTGTCCCCGCACCCCCTTAGTTTTCATAACTTTCTCTGTTCTTCCATCCCATCCCTCTTCTCCTGAAGGCAAACCTTTAAGGTGTTGATGTAAATCTTTCTATTTTCCGTGGCTGTGGGAAGACCCTTGCGTGCAGTGGACGATGTTTCTCCAACATTAAGGTGCTCACCTGGGCATCTTGGTAACGGCCGGCCCAGCCTGGGGAGGTCTGGTCACGGCAGAGGCTGCGCATGGAACAGACAGATCTTGTCATAGGCCTTCTCTTACTCAGAGGTAGATATGTGATAAAACAGAAATTGAACTTTATTTTTTTCCCAAATATGTTTAATTTTTTCAGTTTTAAAGATTAATTGTTCATGCACCACACCCAGTGCTCCATGCAATACGTGCCCTTCTCAATACCCACCACCAGGCTTGCCCAACCCCCCACCCCTTCCTCTTCAAAATGCTCAGTTTGTTGCTCAGAGTCCACAGTCTCTCATGGTTCATCGCCCCCTCCGATTTCCCCCCATTCACCCTTCCCTTCCTTCTCACAATGCCCTTCATGTTTTCCTCATGTAAGTGGGACCATAAGATAATTGACTCTCTCTACTTGACTTATTGCACTCCGCATAATCTCTTCCAGTCCCATCCATGTTGATACAAAAGTTGGATATTCATCCTTTCTGATGGAGGCATAATATTCCATTGAGTAGATGTACCACATCTTCCTTATCCACTAAGGAATGCACCATGAAGGGCATTTTGGTTCTTTCCATAGTTTGGCAATTGTGGCCATTGCTGCTATGAACATTGGGGTACATGTGGCCCTTCTTTGTACTGCATCTGCTTCTTTGGGGTAAACACCGAGTAGTGCAATTGCAGGGTCATAGGGTAGCTTTATTTTTAATTTCTTGAGGAATCTCCATACTGTTTTACAACGGGCTGCATCAACTTGAATTCCCACCAACAGTGGAAGAGGGTTCCCCTTTCTCCACATCCTCTCCAACATTTGTTGTTTACTGTCTTATTGATTTTGGCCATTCTAACTGGTGTAAGGTGGTATCTCAGTGTGGTTTTGATTTGAATCTCCCTGATGGCTAAAGATGAGGAACTGAGGAACATTTTTTCATGTGACTATTAGCCATTTCTATGTCTTCTTTGGAGAAGTGTCTGTTCATGTCTTCTGCCCATTTTTGGATGTGATTATCTGTTTTGTGAGTGTTGAGTTTGAGGAGTTCTTTATAGATCTTAGATATCAGCCCTTTGTCTATAGTGTCATTTGAGAATATCTTCTCCCATTCTGTGGATTGCCTGTTTGTTTTGTTGACTGTTTCCTTTGCTGTGCAGAAGCTTTTTATCTTGATGAAGTCCCAAAAGTTCATTTTCGCTTTTGTTTCCTTTGCCTTTGGAGACATGTCCTGAAAGAAGTTGCTGTGGCTGATGTCAAAGAGGTTACTGCCTGTGTTCTTCTCTAGGGATTTGATAGATTCCTGCCTCACATTGAGGTCTTTATCCATTTCAAGTTTATTTTCATTGATGGTGTAAGAGAATGGTCAAGTTTCATTCTTCTACATACAGCTGTCCAGTTTTCCCAGCACCATTTATTGAAGAGACTGTCTTTTTACCACTGGATATTTTTGCCTGTTTTGTCAAAGATGATTTGACCATAGAGTTGTGGGTCCATCTCTGGGCTCTCTATTCTGTTCCACTGGTCTATGTGTCTGTTTTTGTGCCAGTACCATGCTGTCTTGATGATCACAGCTTTGTAGTAAAGCTTGAAATCAGGCAATATGATGCCCCCAGCTTTGTTTTTCTTTTTCAACATTTCCTTAGCAATTCAGGGTCTTTTCTGGTTCCATACAAGTTTTAGGATTGTTTGTTCCATCCCTTTGAAAAAAAACTGGTGGAATTTTGATCGGGATGGCATTGAATGTATAGAGTGCTCTGGGAAGTATAGGCATTTTAACAATGTTTATTCTTCCGATCCATGAGCATGGAATGCTTTTCCACCTTTTTGTGTCTTCTTCAATTTCTTTCATGAGCGTTCTATAGTTCCTCGAGTACAGATCCTCTTTCATTAGATTTATTCCCAGGAATCTTATGGTTCTTGGTGCTACAGTAAATGGAATCGATTCTCTAATTTCCTTTTCCATATTTTCATTGTTAGTGTATAGGAAAGCAACTGATTTCTGTGTACTAATTTTGTATCCTGACGTATTACTAAATTGCTGTATGAGTTCTAGTAGTTTGGGGGTGGAGTCTTTTGGGTTTTCCATATAAAGTATCATGTCATCTGCGAAGAGAGTTTGATTTCTTCATTGCCAATTTGAATACCTTTTATTTCTTTTTGTTGTCTGATTGCTGTCACTAGGACTTTTAGCACTATATTGAACAAGAGTGGTGAGAGTAGGCATCCTTGTCGTGTTCCTGATCTCAAAGGGAAGGCTGTCAGCTTTTCCCCATTGAGAATGATATTTACTGTGGGCTTTTCATAGATACACTTTATGATCTTGAGGAATGTTCCTTCTATCCCTACACTCTGAAGAGTTTTAATCAGGAATGGATGCTGAATTTTGTCAAATGCTTTTTCTGCATCTATTGACAGGACCATGTGGTTCTTCTCTCTTCTCTTGTTCATTTCTTCTATCACATGGATTGATTTGCGAATGTTGAACCACCCTTGCATCCCAGGGATAAATCCCACCTGGTCATGATGAACAATCTTTTGAATGTGGTGTTGGATCCTATTAGCTAGGATCTTGTTGAGAATCTTGGCATCCATATTCATCAGGGATATTGGTCTGAAATTCTCCTTTTTGATGGGGTCTTTGCCTGGTTTGGGGATCAGGGTGATGCCAGCTTCATAGAAAGAGTCTGGAAGTTTTCCTTAGGTTTCTATTTTTTTAAACAGTTTTAGGAGAATAGGTATTATTTCTTCCTTGAATGTTTGGTAGAATTCCCCAGGGAATCTATCAGGTCCAGGACTCTTGTTTTTTGGGAGGTTTTTGATCACTGCTTCAATAGACATTGGTCTATTCAGGTTGTCAATGTCTTCCTGTTTCAATCTTGTTTACAATTGTTAGATCTTCTTGGAGGATAGACCCTTTAAGAATGATGTAGTGTCCTTCTGTATCTCTGACTACAGTCTTTAGCTTAAAATCTAATTTATCTGATATGAGAATTGCTACCCCAGCTTTCTTTTGAGGTCCATTGGCATGAAAGATGGCTCTCCATCCTTTCACCTTCAGTCTGGATGTATCTTTTGGTTCCAAATGTGTCTCTTGTAGACTGCATATGGACGGGTCCTGTCATTTTATCCATTCTGCAACCCTGTGCCGCTCTATGGGAGCATTTAGGCCATTCACATTGAGAGTGATTCTTGAAAGATAAGTGTTTATTGACATTGTGTTGCCTGTGTAGTCCTTTTTTTATAGACTAAATTTCTGTTCTAAGTCACTCATGAGTTCTTTCTACTTTTATAGAACCACCTTTGATATTTCCTGGAGTGCCAGCTTGGTGGTCACATACTCTTTTAAACCTTGCCAGTCTTGGAAGCTCTTTATCTCTCCATCCATTTTGAATGTCAGCCTTGCTGGATAAAGTATTCTTGGCTGCATGTTCTTCTTGTTTAGTGCCCTGAATATATCATGCCAGCCCTTTCTGGCTTGCCAGGTTTGTATACAGGTCTGATGTTATTCTGATGGGCTTTCCTCCGTATGTAAGGACTCTCTTCCCTAGCTGCCCTCAGGACCTCCTGTCTAAAATTATAATTTGCAAATTTTACGATCATGTGTCTGTGTGTCTTTCTAGACTCATTGATCTTGACAGGTGTCCTTTCCATCTCTAGGACAGGAACTCTTGTTCCATTCCCCAGATTGGGGAAATTCTCATTCAGAATTTGGTCAGCTATTTCTTCTAGTCTTCTGTCTTTCTCTACCCCCTCTGGATTCGAATAATTCTGACTTTGCAACGTTTCATATCATCATTTATTTATTTCCCTAAGTCTCTTCTCATGATTCCTGAGCAGTTTGTTCTAGCTCTCCTCTTGACCTTTCTTCTCAACCATTTTATCCGCTAGATCACTAAGTCTATCCTCTGTCTCCATAACTCTAGCTGTTAGACTATTTAGATTGGATTGGATCTCACTGATAGCATTTCTTATATCAGCTATACTGGTTCTCATTTCTGCCCTTAGAGATTCTATGTTGTCATTAATGTTTTTCTCCATCCTAGCCATTGCCTGGATTATTGTCACCCTGAATTCCCTTTCTGGCATACTGTTTATGTCCATGTCTAATAGTTCTGAGGGAGAGGATGCAGTCTCTGGTTTTGTCCTCTGTTCGGTGTTCCTCCTCCTAGTCATTGTGATGAGAAGTGGATGAGAGGATGTATAGCTGGATATATCGCCCCCCATCCAGGCAGGGTGCACGCTGGAGGGTTTTGGAGCAATTGGGATTTACCACCAAAAAGAAAGAATAAGGATTAAAAAGATAGAGAAAAAGAGAAAAAGAAGAAATCCCAGCCAGAATGGGCCCCAAAAATAAGATTTATAAGGTATGTAAACCAACACGAACAAACATATAGACCGACAAAAGTAAATGAGAAGAAATAACAGAACCTAGTCAGAATGAACCCCAGAAATAAGATTTATATAATACCAGAAGAAAAGCAAATACACAGAAACACTGACAGAAGGATAAGATGGGAGGGTGGTTATAACTCCTCGCAGGTGAGGAAGGTTATTTCAGGTCTTCCTGGGTTTATCATTGTATTAAGCCTCTAGTTGTAATGTTAAGTAGTTTATTTTATTTATTTTTTTCTCTCCAAATTTGTTTATTTTAATCTTTCAGTGTTACAAGATTGAATGTTAAGTAGTTTAAAAAAATTAAAAAAAAAACAAACAAGAAATGTGCAAACGAGTGAATAAAAAAATAGAAAGAAAATAAGAAAAAAAAACATGTATTTATGAAATATACAGTTTTGAGGGTATTATCAGGCGCTTAATATATTGATTTCCCCTGAAGTTGGGGATTTAAAATTTTATGGGGACCCTGTGGTTATAGTCCTTTTGTTTTTTGACTTGACTTCTGGGGGACAGGCCTGCCATGATGTTTTCCAGTCAGTCTTGCTTGGGTTGAGTCCCCGTGCCCCCCAATCAAGGGGCTGAGCTCTGTGGAAACCAGTTTATCAGTCTTTTGCTCTCTGAAGGTTTTTGGCTTTTTGTAGCTTTTTCACCTTTTCAGGGAGTCCAAGCAAGGAATCTGCCTGCACGTACCCAGAGCTCCACGTCACAGAGAAGCCTCAGTCTGCTCCCCTCTGGGTGATCCAGAACACACACTCCCCTCTGCAAAATTCTGTTTGCAGCGCAACCTCTCACAGGTGGTGCGCAATTTGGCGACAGTTTGGCGCAGTTTGGTGACTCCACGGAGTGCTCCTTTGCTTTCCGGGCTCCAGGCCTGTGCAGGTTGTGGTCAGACTCCTGCCCGAGTTAGGCCCCCTGCCTGTGTTCTCTCTGGGGCAGGCTGGGAGCCCCCGGACCCTGCCACAGGCAGCCAATGTTTTTTCAGTCAGTCCAGAGAGTGGGGCACACAGAGAAAAGCTGCCGGCTCCTGGACCACAGCAGGCTCTCTAAGGTGCTTGCAGGAGCGCGCACCCCACCCAAAAATGGTGCAAGCAGTGGAAAGCTGCAGGTTCATGAACCACCGACTGGACCCCCCCACCAGTCTCTCTGAGGCGAGTGGTATCCTTCCCGGGAGTGTGGGCCCAGGCCGTGCCCACGACCACCCCCTTCCACTAGTTGCTCCTCAAAACCTCAGAACCTTTAGCTCTTTTTAAGTGTCTTTAAACGGACTCTAAGTTAATGCTGGTGCCCAACCACCGTGCACTTTCCTTTGGGGTATTACTGTCTGTA
Source organism: Nasua narica (assembly GCA_028533885.1). Classification (NCBI taxonomy): domain Eukaryota; kingdom Metazoa; phylum Chordata; class Mammalia; order Carnivora; family Procyonidae; genus Nasua; species Nasua narica. Next base: position 25,729,108 of record CM052813.1, read on the forward strand.
GATCGCTTCTGGTGGCTCCCTCCCCCTTTTGTTTATCCTCCAATATCGGTTTGAGTGTTCCCACTTTGCTTTACCTCTCCACTGCTGTCTTCTCCTCCTGTACAGATCCAGAAGTGAAAAATCTTGCTCCTCAGGCTGATTTCATGGGTGTTCAGTGTATTCTGGTAGATATCCAGCTCACTTTTGGGGACAGGTTGCAACAGGATCTCCTACTTCTCCACCATCTTGCCCCCCTCCCAGAAATTGAACTTTATTTATTTATTTTTCAGAAATTGAACTTTAAAATATGTTCGTGCTCTACAGGAAAGAATTGTGTCCGGGGCAGAGAATGCAGCTGATGCTCTAGTGTTCGCCTATGAATGTCCAGACCTCATACAGCCCAAGATGCTGATAGGACGTCCTGAGATACTAAATAATTTCCTCACGCAAAAGTTACCCCGTGACCCACCCTGTCCTCTGTCACCTACCTGCTTCTACTCTTGGCTACGTGAACAGAGCCAATTGCGGAAACCGAAGAAATGAATTCTTGGATTTTCAGTGTTAAATAGGCTCTTGAAAGTCAGAATTAATGGCCTTGAACCCCAGGTCCTAATTTTTAAAAGTTGAGAATTTTGAGAGAAGGCAGGAGGGTTGAATTTCAAAAGGCATCTCCTCCCAAGCATGAAAACAGAAAGTTTCTCTCATAACAGGACTGGAAAGAGAAATAGACAAAGGGCATGTGCCCTTCTTTGGGGAGACTGGATAAATTCAGTCTGAACCGGGGAGGGAGAAGCTGGGGAAGCAGAAGGGTGGCTCACGTGTATGGTGCCTCTGCTTGCCCTTCCTGTTCACCAGCTTAGTCCAAGAGAAGGAAAAATAATGGAATCTCTCAGAGAGAAAGAGAGAAGCAAGTCTGCATTTAAGACAAGGGGACCTAGAACCAGAGCTCACATGGGCCATCCTCACATGTCTGCAGAACCGCTCCTGGACCAAAAGGTTGAATTCTGTATCATTTTAGGACCAAGACAGATCAAGATCAAGATGCAGAGACCCATTTGAACCAATGCCCTCAGAGTACCTGTGTGAACTCCCAGAGTTCAGCATTCCTCCAGGAAGAAGATAAGCAAGACAGTCCTGAATTCAACTAATTTCACCGGGTACAGAAGGTCAGTTATAATCCTTACCTATGTTGAGGAAGCTCTCACAAATCTGACAGGAAGCAGCACTTCCCATCTGCAAGGGGCCTACCAGATGCCTGGTGCTGCCACATACTGAAAGGGAAGCAGCCCGCTCACTCCCTTCCTTCTCTAGCCATGGACCTTCACCGCCATGTTGCTCCTGCCCTATATGGGGCTCCACTTGGAGGATCCACATGATGGGTACCACTTGAACACATCCATGTGACAAGGCCACTGTTGATCCTCCCAAAGTCACTATTCCCCAGGTGCCACATCAGGGTGGAGTCCTGTGCAGAGGAGGGCATGGCCCTCTGCCTGCCTCTGGGCCATACTTGGTGCCTCGAAGCAGCACCACCAATGTGCCTTGCTTCAAAGCATCTCATGGAAAGAGCTTCTTCATCCTCCACCCAAAGCAGAAATTCTGAAGTTGGTGTCTACAGATAGAATTGAAGAACCTGATAGATTTGCTTGGGAAAAAAACCCCACATCTTTATTTTTATGAACCTCTAACTGAAATGTAGCATTTCCTTCTATGACTATTTGCCAGATCTTGGGTATCTTTATATCACATATGCTCATATATCACATATGCTCATCACTTCTTCTTTACATTATGGTAATTTGACCCACCACTAGGTCTTGTCATTTAAACATTAAGAAAGAAGCATACATATTACTATTTGACAAAACATTCAAGTTTTCATAATTGTATTTCAATATAATTAGTTTCCTTTGTAATTCTATGTATCTCATTTTATGCATTAAAAACAATTTTTTTATAAGGGAACTAGAAACTTACTCAAGTGGCTGAAACTTACTCAATGCCATAAAAATAGTTAAGAATCCCAATCCAATCCAACCCAACCCATCACCGTTCCTTCTACTGCCCTCCTGTTTCCTCTTAGGTTCTCTGTTTTCTGTCACTCCTCCTCTCCTCCTTTCCTCTACTCCACGCAATATTTATTTTCTGTCTTGCCATCATCTTCAACACCACCCTCCAGCAACCAAACAGGAGACCGCCATAGGAACATGGCCTCTCTCCTCAGTGTGAGTGTAGGGCAGAAGGAGAGGCACTCCTTGGAACCACAGCTTCTTGCAGCCAGGTGTGTCTTAGAGGAGTGACATAATTTATCTCCTGGGTAGATGGTTCTTTGTTTAGGAAAGACAAATAAGGCCCTTTGGCTAAGAAAGTTGACACCCAAAAGGCCTGGACAAGTCTGTCTGGAGGAGAGAGAAAGAGGTGAACAGCTCTGTGAAGTAGCATGGGAAGAATTTTGAGATTCTGTGTTCAAAAGGGAGTGGCTCTAAGGAGAGTTGGGGAAAGAGGAAGTGGGCGCAGGTGGCTAGAGGCTGAGATTTATGTTAGCCCCTGCCCAGCACCCACTCACCCTCCTTTGGCAAAGGCACCAGACTATCACGCCCCCACCGTGTAGCTGACATTGTGAGAGTGTCAATCACGTGTGCTCCAGCTCCCCAGTCAAGGGGAGGGTTGGAGACCCAGCCTCAGCCAGTCAGACCTCTTCCTGGAGTAGGGGGATGGGAGTGTGCGAAGACAGGAAGTTGAGCCATTTTGGTGACTTTCCCTTAGGTCCTGCCCCCTGACTCCAAGAAATGCTGGTTCCCGTCCTTATGGAGATTCAGTTCTTCAGCTGGCCCTTCAATTCCCTCACTCATTCCTTATCCTTCCTAGAAATTACTTTTTTTAAAGTGGTAATTAAAAAACAAACAAGCAAACAAACAAATAAATAAATGTATTACATGTAAACACATAAGTGTATAAAAAGTGTTAATTCCTGGGCTGGAATGATACCATAAGGATGGTGGGTGGGGAGGGAGTCAGGGAGAATTGGCAGGGGAACTTCATAGACTTCAAAATATCTATAATATTTTCTTTTTTAGAGAAAAGTCAGAAGTAAATGTTTTCCAGTATTAACATTTGATACTTTGGGATGGTCAATTCTTGGATACCTGTTAATTATCCTCTGTGTTTTTCTGCTTGTTTTCTTATTTATGTTTCGACAACAAAATTATACCCAAGGAGAGAAAATCCATACCTGCTTCCTCAGGGTCTGGAGGCAGAGAGCTCACTGCCTAGTGTCACTCCATGGGGGCCTCTAAGACCTCCTGCTCCATCACATGCCATGATGACATTTTCTTTTCTTTTTTTTTTTTAAGATTTTATTTATTTATTTGACAAAGAGAGAGATCACAAGCAAGCAGAGAGAGAGGGGGAAGCAGGCTTCTTCTGAGCAGAGAGCCCAATGCGGGGCTCAATCCCAGGACCCTGGCATCATGACCTGAGCCGAAGGCAGAGGCTTAAGGCACTGAGCCACCCAGGCGCCCCAATTACATGCCATGGTGATATTTTCTGCTAAAAATAGAAATAACCCCCTTTTTAAGACTCACAGTTTCTTCCCTTCCACCATTCCTTTTTCCATTTCTTGTATGCAAAAGCATCACCACTACAAAAGGTAAGAACATTCTTCCACTGTTTTCTCATGGTGAAGAGTCCAGCTAAAGAAAATCTCAGTTCCAATAGCAAGATAATTCCCATGAATAATAAATGGAAACGATGCAAAAAGAACATAATATAAATGTGCACCACCGATTAGAAGAGAAGGCACAATTTCAAATATGTAAAGGGCTTACAAAGTTCAACATGAATTCCCTTCTCCTTTTTTAATTTAAATTCTACTTGGTGAACATACAGTGCAGTATTGGTTTCAGGAGTAGAATTCAATGATTCATTACTTACATACAACACCCACTGCTCATCATGACAAGTGTCCTCCTTAATCCCCATCACCCATCTGGCCCATCCCCCCACCCTTTCACTCCATCAATCTTCAGTTTGTTCTCTCTTGTTAAGAGTCTTTGTGACTTGTCTCCCCCTCTCCTTTTTTTCTTTTCCCTTTTTCCCATATGTTCATCTGTTTTGTTTCTTAAGTTCCACATATGAGTGAGAGCATATGGTATTTGTCTTTCTTTGACTGACTTATTTCATTTAGCATAATACTCTCTAGCTCCATCCACGTCATTGCAAATGGCAAGATTTCTTTTTTTTTATTTTTTTTTGATGGCCGGAGAATATTCCACTGTATGCATATATCACATCGTCTTTATCCATCCATCAGTCGATGGACATTTGGGCTCTCTCATAATTTCGCCATTGTTGATAATGCTGCTTTAAACATTGGGGTGCATGTACCCCTTCAAATCTGTATTTTTGTATCCTTTGAGTAAATATCTTGTAGTGCGATTGCTTGATGGTAGGGTAGTTCTATTTTTAACTTTTTGAGGAACCTCCAAACTGTTCCCCATGGGTTCCCCTCTCACATAAAATAAACATGAGTCTCCAATGACGGGAGACCATAGAGTTTCGGATGTGCAATGATTTCATTGCAGTCTAGATTAGCAGGAGAAGAATTATTTATACCTCATATTTCTACATTTGTAATTGGTGACTCGTTTTATTGTGCTAGAATCATGAAAACAAGGACGAAAACCCACATGAAATTAGGTCCAACCCAATGCTGCCCTTTTGCAGGTAGACCACACTTTCTTATTCTAGGATTCTCAAAGGTAGTCTCACAAGTTTTTACTGAATCAGGTTGGGAGGTTATGACTTTAATTGAAAGAAACAGGTTCAAAGAGGTGCTGTGGATTGTACATGTTTCTGGATGGGAAGAACACACATCCTTCCCTAAAATACCATCCTATCTGTCTAGTAGCTCTGTTGTTAGAGAAACTGTCATCATAGATTAAGTAGCCAGAACAGCCATAAGGCCAATCCCAGAAGGTAAATGTCTAAAACAGGGTGCCTGCATAGCTTCCTGTTACATCCAACCTCCTAACTTAGAGCCTCTCTCCCCAGAAACAGTGCCAAACTCAGAATCCTCGGCTTGGGAGGGACTTGACTTGCTATCAGAAACATCCTAATTGATAAAACTCCTGCATCCACAGAGATGGAGAAGCGCAAGGAAGCACAAGGGAGGCTGCTTTGCCAGCCAAGCTCCGCGGACTAAATTGGAGTCCTATGGAAAGGAAGGCATTTGTTTATGACTAAAGCTGAGATTGAAGAACTTGGGTTGAGTAGTTGATAAGATGAGATTGCTTAGGAGCAGGACTGACCTTGTTTCAGCCCTGCATGGCTGGGCTGCAGGTACTTACAGTCAATAGTCTAGACTTCAGCAAATGTTCTAATGGTGATGTAATTCTTGTGGGCGCCATGCCTGACCACCACACTCTGTAGGTGGTTCTGTAAGGAACAGATGTCCCCATCCCTGGGAGCAGCACCTTCTCATTCAAAGAATAGAGAGTCTGGGAGTAGATCTTAGAGATAAGATTATGTATTTCCTCCTCCTGCCATTTTAAGGGTCATTTTTTGGAGTTTGAAGTATGGAGATGTTCAGAGTACCTCTAATGATGGGAGAAGGCAGCAGCCCGGTAAAGAAGCCTGGAGGGTCTGGGTCTGTGTGCTCACTGTAAGCCTTGTTGTATGTCTATCTCACCATCTTCAAAGTTCAGAAAATTCTCAGGAAGGGTAGAGTCTGGTCTCTGTCGTGTATGGAGAATTAAGGGGAAGGGCTGGTTGGTGGCACAGAAGGAAACATCCCTCACTCTGGTCATCACTGGGGACAGCTATGCCCAGTGGTCAGTATTCTGAAGGTCATTGGCATCAGGGGAGAGACAGCACAGAGGTACAGCTGCTGAAGAATCTGCATGCAGCCCAGCTTTGAGGAAGCTCTCTAGCTGCAGTGGGAATCCATCCAAGTCCTTGCTCCTCAGTGAGCAATGAGAACCCAATGCTAAGCACCTTGTAAGACCTCTGACAAATCAAGGAAGCCGCCTTGGGAGGTTCTGGATTCCCTGTTAGTTTGGCCTATGGGGTTGGAGTTGTTTTAGACGAAATGTCATGTTTCCTAATATTCCAATATCTCCTTCATTTTTTAGTGACAGAACCGCTGAAATTGAGTTGGGTAAATGACCTTCCTTGTGGTTACCAGCTTGAGCCTAAGCATTATTCATGTATAGATACATTTCACAGGATAAATTTCAGATCAAGTAAAATATGGCAGCTTAACCCAGATAAAAGTCTATTCCTCTAGAAACATTAGTGGTATGGACTGGAGCATAATATGTGCCAAAGGGAATAAGCCAAAATGAATTAGCATCAGACATAAAAAGAAGCAAGATGTGCCTGGAGGTGAGTAACTCACATAATAGACAACAGGTAGACTTTTCTCTCTAAGTCTCCAGCAGCATATGAGTGTGTAAGTGAGGAATCTTGATTAGAGCATGGAAAGAATCTTGATTAGAGCATAGAAAATGTTGAAAATAGAATCAGCCCACAAATAAATCAGTGACATATCCAGACCCAGAATTCGGATGCTGCCTGCATGGCCTCCAACAGGCGTGGTAGTGAGAAAGGTTAATACTCTAACTGCAAACTTATTTATACTCAAAATAGGGAATACAGACTCATTGTTTGAAAAGCACAGTAACTTGTTCTCAAGCTCCGTAATGAGGCTGGGGGAGTGACATGCCAGTGGACTTCAGCAAAGAGGACAGGATGTGTGTCTGAGCCCAAGTGTGTTTGAGGTTTGTGAATTATTTAGTACAGTAACGGCTGGGTATTTGTTTATTACATTGAAGTGGAGCTTTTGTGTTTGAATCAAAAGCACATATAAAAGCCTATTGTGGAAAATCAGACTCTATTGTAACATAAATGTGCATTATATAAAGCAAAAAGGAAAGGGAAAAAGGGGTTTACAATTACAAATAAACTGTGGAACTTACAGATTATGGGAGAGTTGAGGGTAGGATCTCAGAAAAGGTCCAAGATGGCTCTTCTGTTCTTTCCTGACCAGAATCCCCATCACTACAACCAGCTCTTGCTTCAGCCAGACAAATGGAAAATGAAATTGTTCTTCTTTCTCTAGTCCTCAGAATTATGATGACTCTGGAGCTAAGTGGAGAAAGAATAATAGGAGGAAAACAAAGAGAAGGTAGGTGGAACTTCCTCGAAGCATTTGCACATTCAATAAAGAGAAGTGGCATTAAAACAGTCCCCACCCCCATCTCAAGCAAAACTCCAATTTATAGGGATTTCACAGATGGTTGCCCTGCGTGGGTCTGCCCTTATTGTGGGAGGGTGCATTAAATTACTGGCGTTCTGGCGCTAGGCTGTATTTTCACTCTGGGTAGTTTTCTTTAACAGCTTACTTAAGATACGGTTCATATGTGATACTATTTAAAGTATCAAATTCAATGTTGTTTTTATATATTCACAGATATGTGCAATCATCACTACGGTCCATTTTAGAACATTTCATCACCTCAAAAAGAGGCCTGATACTCTTTAGCTATCACCTTCCATTTGCCAGACCCCATGTCCCCATCTCTAGGCAACCATAAATGTGCCTTCTATCTCTCTATAGATTTCCCTCTTCTGGACATTTTGTATGAATGAAGTCATATAATATATGGTCTTTTGGGGCTGTCTTCTTTCACTTAGCACAGTGTTTTCAAGATTTATCTATGTTGTAGCATATATCAGTTCTTCATTCCTTTTTATAGCTGAATAATATTCCATTGCATTGTTATAACATATTTCATTTCTGTATTTGTCATTGATGGACACTTAATTTGTTTCCTTCTTTTGGCTGAATATGAATCATATTGCTATAAATATTCATGTACAAGATTCTGTGTGAATAGATGTTTTTATTTCTCTTGAATATATTCCTAAGTGTAAGATTACTATATTATATGGTAATTATATTTAACCGTTTGAGGAACTACGAAACTGTTTTCCAAAGTGGCTGCACCACTTTATATTCCTACCAGTAGGGCATGAGGGCTTCAACTTCTCTATATCCACACCAACACTTGTAATTATCTGACATTTTGATTACAACCATCTTAATTGGTGTGAAATGGTATCTCATTGTTTTGATGTGCATTTCTCTGATGACTAATAATATCAACCATCTATGGGCCATATGCATGTCTTCTTTATTTTATTTTAATTTAAATTCAAGTTAGTTAACCTATAGTGTAATATTGGTTTCAGGAGTAGAATTTAGTGATTCACCACCTACATATAACACCCAGTGCTCATCCCAGTAAGTGCCCATCACCCATTTTGCCCATTCCACCCAATTGCCTCCTGTCCAGCAACCCTTAGTTTGCTCCTCTATAGCTTATGGTTTTCCTCCCTCTCTGTTTTCATCTTATTTTTCCTTACCTTTCTCTATGCTCATCTGTTTTGTTTCCTAAATTCCACATATGATATTTATCTTTCTCTGACTGTGCATGTCTTCTTTAAAGAAATGTTCATTCAGATCTTTTCCTTATTTTCTAATTGGATTATTTGATTTATTATTGGGTTGTAGGAGTTCTTTACATAATGTAGTTCTAAGTCTCTTATTGGCTATATATATTTAAAATATTTTCTGCCATTCTGTGGGTTCTCTTCTCATTTTCTTCATAAGGTCTTTGGAAGCACAAAAATTTATGATTTTGATAAGTTCAACTTCATTTTTCTTTGTTGCTAGTGCTTTTGGCATTTATCAGATATCTTTTACCAAATCCAAGATCATACTTCATACATTAGGTCTCTGATGCTTTTTCAGTTAATTTTTGCATATGGCGTAAGGTAAGAATCTAGACTCGAGCTTTTATACGTGGCAATTCAGTACTATTTGTTGAAAAAACTATTCTTGCAAGCAGAGGATGCTGGGAAGATGACAGAGTAGGAGGACCCTGGGCTCACCTCTTGTGGTGTGGTCACCTAGAGAACAACAAGGACTCACATTGACACCCTTCCCCTCAAATTCCAACCCTTATGCTCAAATTTGTGCAAAGAAGTGGGCATAATTATAAGAGCAGAATGAAGCAACCCAAATAGGGACACTAATTCTGTGGAATATATAATGGATAAAAGGAATGTGCTAGATTGAGAACATCTCCAACAAGCACATCAAAGAACAATACATACAGCATGATTCTGGTTACTAAAAGAAACAAACCCAGGAAAAATAAAATAAGACAAAAGCAGAGATGGAGAAAAACCATTAGAGACTCTTAATCATAGAAAACAAACTGAGGGTTGTTGGGAGGGGAGGGGCATGGGGGATGGGGTAACTGGGTGATGGGCATCAAGAAGGCACATGATGTAATGAACACTGGGGGTTATATATGACTGATGAATCATGGACCTCTACCTCTGAAACTAATAACACACTACATGTTTATTAATTGAATTTAAATTTTAAGAAAAGAATCCACCCCCCCCCAAAGAAAAGACTATTCTTTCTCTATAGGATAGTTTTGGCACACTTGTGAAAAATCAGTTCATCATAGATGTATGGGCTTATTTCTAGAATCTCAACTCTATTCCACTTATCAACTTGTCTATCTTTTTGACAGTACCACACTGTCTTGATTAACATTACTTTGTAGTAAGTTTTGAATTAAAGAAATGTGAATCCTTCTGCTTTGTTCTTCCCTTTTAAGATTATCTTGGCTATTCTAGGACCCTAGAAATTCCATATGAATTTTAGAATCAGCTTGTCAATGTCTACAAAGAAGCCAGATGGAATTCTGATAGCAATTTCATTGACTCTGTAGATCAGTTTGACAAGTGTTGTCACCTTAACGATGTTAAACCTTCCAATTCATGAACATGAAACATTTTTCCAGGTATTTGGATTATCTTTAATTTCTTTCAACAATATTTTGTAGTTTTCCAAGGATAAGTTATGCACTTCTCCTGTTAGATTTATTCCTAAGTATTTTTGGTGCTATTATAAATGGAATTATTTTCTTAATTTTATTTTTGGATTGTTCATTGAAAATGTATAGAAATATAATTTATTGCTATATATTGATCTCATATCCCGCTAACTTAATGAACTTTTTAATTAGTTTAATTGGTTTTTAGTGGATTCCTTGGGTTTTTCTGTATACAAGATCACGTCATCTGTGAATAGAGATAGTTTTATTTCTTCTTTTCTAATCTGTATGCCTTTTATTACCTTCTCTTGCCTAATTGTCCTGGCTGGAACTTCAAGCTCAATGTTTAATAGAAACAAGAGCAAATATCTTTGTTTGGTTCCTGACCACAGTGGAAAATCATTCAGTCTTTCACCATTAATTATGATGTTAGCTGTGGATTTTTCACAGATGCCCTTTATCAGTTTCAGAAAGTTACCTTTTATTCCTAATTTGTTTGCTCTTTTTATCATGAAAAGTGTTGGATTTTGTC
>CM052813.1:25740035-25777422 GCA_028533885.1 Nasua narica
AAATGTATTCTGTAATGGGGACGCTCAAAAAAAGCTAGCTTTCCAATGTGTGCATAGTACTGGCAATATGAATATATATGTAATCTAATTCTTAATTATTAGCTGCTCCCCCTCTATGTATTTGAAAAACCTTTTCACGAAGGGAATTGCCTAATATGTGGACTTTTACAATAAAAATGCTGCATTCTAAAAAAAAAAAAAAAAAAAAAAAGGATAAATTATCTAACCAAAGAGGTAAAAGATCTGTACTCTGAAAACTCTAGAACACTTATGAAAGAAATTGAGGAAGACACAAAGAAATGGAAAACTGTTCCATGCTCATGGATTGGAAGAAAAAATACTGGTAAAATGTCTATGCTGCCCAAAGCAATCTACACATTCAATGCAATCTCTATCAAAATACCACCAGCATTTTTCACAGAGCTTGAACAAACAATCCTAAAGTTCATATGGAACCAGAAAAGACCCTGAATCGTCAGGGAAATGTTGAAAAAGAAAACCAAAGCTGGGAGCATCACAATGCCTGACTTCAAGCTCTATTACAAAGCTGTAATCTTTGAGACAACCTGGTATTGGCACAAAAACAGAGAGATAGGTCAATAAAACAGAATAGAGACCCCAGAAATGGACCCTCAATGCTATGGTCAACTAATCTGTGAAAAAGCAGGAAAGAACATCCAATGGAAAAAAAGTCTCTTCAACAAATGGTGCTGGGAAAACTGGACAGCCACATGCAGAAGAGTGAAACTGGGCCATTTTCTTACACCATACACGAAGATAAACTCAAAATGTACAAAAGACCTCAATGTGAGACAGGAATCCATCAAAATCCTGGAAGAGAACACAGGTAGCAACCTCTTCGACATCAGCCACAGAAACTTCTTTAAAGATACTTCTCTAAAGACAAGGCAAACAAAAGCAAAAATGAACTTTTGGGACTTCATCAAGATAAAAAAAAAGCATAGCAAAGGAAACAGTCAAAAAAACTAAGAAGCAACCCATGGAATGGGAGAAGATATTTGCAAATGACATTTCAGATAAAGGGCTGGTATCTAAGATCTATAAAGAACTTTTCAAACCCAACACCCAAAAAACAAATAATCCAGTCAAGAAATGGGCAGAAGACATGAACAGACACTTCTCCAAAGAAGACATACAAATGGCTAACAGATACGTGAAAAAATGTTGAACATCACTAGCCATCAGGGAAATACAAATCAGAATCACAATGAGATAACATCTTGTACTAATTAGAATGGCAAAAATTAACAAGACAGGAAACAACAAATGTTGGCGAGGATATGGAGAAAGGAGAACCCTGTTACACTCTTAGTGGGAATGCAAGCTGGTACAGCCACTCTGGAAAACAGTATGGAGGTTCCTCAAGACGTTAAATATAGAGCTACCCTATGACTCAGCAGTTGTATTACTAGATTTTTACCCCGAAGATACAAATGTAGCGAAAAGAATGGGTCCATGCACCCAATGTTCATAGCAGCAATGTCCACAATAGCCAAACTGTGGAAGGAGCTGAGATGACCTTCAATAGATGAATGGATAAAGAAGATGTAGTTCATACATACAATGGAATGTCAGTCATCAAAAAGGATGAAATCTTGCCATTTATAATGATGTGGATGGAACCAAAGGGTGTAATACTAAGTGAAATAAGTCAGTCAGAGAAAAAGAAATACCAAATGATTTCACTCATACATGGAATTTGAGAAACAAAACAGATGAACATAGAGGAAGGAAAGGAAAAATAAAATAAGATAAAAACAGAGAGGGAGGCAAACCATAGGAGACTCTTAACTATAAGAAATAAACTGAGGGTTGCTTGAGGGGAGAGGGGTGAGGGGATGGGGAAACTGGGTGATGAGCATTAAGGAGGGCACTTAGTAAAATGAGCACTGGATATTATATGCAACTGATGAATCAACTAAATTCTACCCCTAAAACTAATAATATATTATATGTTAACTAAATTGTATTTAAATTAAAAAATGATAAATTATCTCGAAATAAAGGAAGAGAAAAACACTTCCTGTTGAAACCTAAGAGTTACGGTCAGATCTCTATACTGAGGAAAATTTAGAGCCTTTAAATGATGTTCATATTTTTCAAAAGAATGTTGTGTTCCATTTCTAGTTTCTATGTTTCGCTGTTCACAGATAAGATTACTTATCTCTTCAGAAGATCAGGAGGATGCCTGCTTTTTTGCTTGGTCAAAATGGGGCTTTCCTTGCAGATCTGGGGACTTGTCTCTTCGGTTTTCCTTCACTTGTCTCTCATGCCCACTCTGGGGCTTACTGTATTTTGTGGCATGTGGCTCTAGTCTTGCACTGCTATGTTGGTGGTTGTGGCTCATGGTGTTACCTCATAGAGTTCGAGCCTCTCTACCAGGATATACCCAAGGGTTAATATCCAGTCACCTCTGATCTTGTAAATATCACTCACTGACATAAATGATGCTAGACACATTGTGACACATTAAGACATTTTATCAAATCAAGGGTCCTATAAAAGTCCAAATCGAAAGTTAGTGCTCAAAGGACCAGAGGGGAGGGTGATATGACTTCTTCAAGACCCTACAGTCTTCACTCCAATAATCATGCCACTTCAAGGCATGATTTGTTATCATAAAGAAATGTACTTCTTCTCTTTCCAACTCAGGGAACTTCCAAACCATGATAGTGACAGCCTCTCTGTGAACCCAGGCTGCAAAAAAATAAATGCAATGAGTTTGTATTATGTTTTTCCCTGTCTTCAAAGATGATCACACATCTGTTGGCTCCTTAGCCCACCCAGATATCCACAGCCAAGAGGCGCCTACACATCCTTCTAAATAATCTCCCACAACCAACTCAATGTGTTACAGGGCCTGAATCGAACAGAATCCCAGCATGAACTGGATAGAGCCGAGTGAGAAATAAGGACAGAATTTTCTCCATATGGTTCTGTGTGTAGAAGTCATTAGGCAAAATATGAGGGATGGTGGGAAAAGGATATGAGCCCAAGGCTTGGCAGTCCAGTTTGGATATGCAGCTCACACTCCAAATGCTTATCATAGCTTCCTTAACAGGACCGGCATTCCCTTCTATCTGTTTGTCTCCCTTAATCATCACATGGATACTGTGCTTTGACCCTCCAGACTGGGGGATATTTTAATTTCATTTCTTAGGACAGTTTGTTGCACTACCTTCAACATGAAAAGTTAGGGGTCTAGTTCCATCCCTTCACTTGGCAGACAAGGCTTTGTTCTAGATGGTTCTAGAAAACCGTCTTTGTTCTAGATGGTTTACCCATCATTTGTCTCTTGTGCCTTTCCCTTTGATGATGGCCAGCTTTCCACCCCTTGCCCGGCCAGACCCCACCCTTCAAGCTTCTGGGTCAGGAGTAACCCAAGAGGATGCCAAGTGCGGGATAACACAGAAAAATCACGTGTTTTTTTTGTTTTTTGTTTTTTGTTTTTTTTGTTTTTTTGCCTGAGTTTGGAGGGGAAGTATTCATCACTGAAGTATCAAAATGGGAGTTCGGTTCGGATCATACATATCACAGGGCTCCATTCCCAAACCGTCATTTGAGCGCCTTAGGGCCGCCTCCCTTCCTCCCGGAGATGGTCTGCAGCAGGCTTTGGGTGGTGTGGTGCTTGAGATTCCATCAGAAATCTAAAACCTGTAAACACACTGACAGCAGCCGGCCGAGGGATGTGAGAAACTCACAAATGAACAACAAATGCCAGCAGAGAAAGGCCAGACCAAATGGACTGATGTTTTTCACAACCGTGGAGGGGTTTACTCCGCGGGTCTCAAACCATATGGCACCCCGAACACCAGCCGGGAGATGCTGGGAGGTACTTGGCGGCGGACCATGGAAACATAAACGCAAGGCATTTTGTTTCCTTGTGTATCCTTTTTTCCCTTTAAATATTTACTTTTTTGTGTTTTGCCAGGACACAGTTTCCATCCCATGTGCAGAGCAGGCTGTTTTTGTGAGTGGGGGAGGGGGGTAGGCAGGGGACAGCTTGGCTCAGGGGACCTGTAATGGGATATTGACTTGGTCGTGTCCCTGTTGCTGTCTTTCCTCCCCCACGAGGATGGTCAGCAGAAACCTGTCGCAGACTTTGCGACCCGGTTTAGTGGCTCCTGGAAGAAGGGTCCTTCCGTCCAAAGCTCAGACCCACACCCAGGGACAGCAGGCTGGCCAGCTCCTGGAAAAGACATGCCTTTGTTGAGCCGCTAGTAGGTGGTCCCTGCCTCTCAGGTCTGAGGTCCTGGGTGGGCAGCAGAATGTGCGAGTGAACCACACTGGCGGGAACAGAGTCTCTGGCTTGGAGGCTGCTGATGGGGCATCTTTCACAAACTTCCCACCCCACAAGAGAGTCAGGCTGGGGACGAAGGGTGGCAAGGGGAGTGGGTGGGCAAAGGGAGAGCAGCCGGAGGAGAGAATGGGGGTGGCAAATCCCCAAGTGAAATAGAAATGTACCATATAAAAATAAATAAATTAGTCCCGGGCCTTGAGCCATGTTTGAACCAAAATAATGTAAGCAATCAAATACTTACTGTCTCTAATTCACTCAGGCTTCCAAAGGCATTACTTAACAGAAAATGGAAGGATTTGTAATAGAGGAGGGTGGTGGTTGCACAATGCGGGCCACGTGGTTAGAAGGCGGGCTCGAGGGGCTGGCAAATACTGATGTCCCGGACTAAAAATACACAGCCCTGGCATGTTTTCATTGGTTATGAGGGATGAGGGCTGGAAGAAACATCCTGACATTCTCAAGGAGGTCTCTGAGGGATTCCGTTTGTTCTGCATGCAACCAGAGGAATAGCCGTGAGAGGCGCCCGGTTGAATACGGAGACCCCAAGGGAGCCGGGCAGGGTCACCGCCGCCGCCCCATCACACGCAGGGGGAGCCCTCGGCAGTAAGAGTCCTGCTAGGGAGAGGGAGACCCGTCCACATTTGTAAAGCAGTTTTTATTTTATACCATCTTCTCATGGTCACCACCCAGAGAGGCTGGAACTGTTGTCCTTATTCTCTAGTGTGGCGCTTCTGAAGTGGTAGCAGCCATCAGCCTCAGGATGAATTCATGGGCCCCATTCCCAGCGATCCCAATCCAGTAAGTCCGGGTGGGACCCAAGAATTCACGCCGCTGATAAGTTCTCAGGGGCTGCTGCTGTCACGGGCCACGCCTTCGAGATGTTCTGTTCTCGGTGAACTCAAGGGATAAGAGCCCTTATCAACCTGGGTAGCTGGATTCCAAGCCCAGGCTTCCCACCCAAACTGTGATGCTTCTTACTCTCCGTGTGCCCACATCACCTGAGCCTGGAGTCGTCCTCAGATTCCTTCCTGGAACAGTCCTCTTGGTGGCCGCTGGCAATCAACCAGAGTTGATGTGCAGATAAACTTACTTGTCCTTGTTGAGGGGACAGCATGGGCCCAGGCCTCAAAGTCAAAGAACCTGGACTCAGTCATAAGGGGGGACTGTTAACTAGGTATGGGGATACCAGATGGGGTTTCTAACTTCACTGTGCTTCAATCTCCTCACCGGTCCAATGGGAGGGCTGGGTTGGGTCAATGGTTCTCAGTCAGGTTAGTTCTAAGAATCCTGTTGTATGAGACTGCTTGGGCTGCCATAACAAAGTACCATAAACTGGGGGGCTGAACCAATGGGGACTGATTTCTCAGAGTTCTACAAGCTGAAAGTCCAAGCTCAGGGTGCTGGCTGATTCATTTCCTAGTGAGGGCCCTCTTCATGGCTTAGAGTTGGCCATCTTCTCACAGTGTCCTCATACAGTCATCTGTCTGGATATACAAGTATCTCATGTTTCTTTTTATAACAGCACTAATCCCATCATGAGGGCTGTGCCCTCATGACCTCATCTAAACCCAATTACTTCCCAATGGCCCCCAACTCCAAATACCATCACATTGGGGTATAGAACTTCAACAAATGAATTTGGCAAGGGGGTGCACATAATTCTGTCCGTAGCACATATGGATAGCTAATTTTAAAACACAGCTTCCCCCCAAAAATAAATAAATAAAATAAAACATGGGTTCCTGGGTTCTTCCTCCAGAGGTTCTGATTCAGTCCATCTTGGGGTGGGATCCAGGAATTGATGTTTTTAGCATGCATCCCATATGATTCTCAGTCTTCTTCAAGCTTGAGAAGCTTTGGGCGAGTTGATCACTGAGTTCCCCAATTCCTGACAAGGCACTGCGGCACCCCCAACTCCCAAAAGCCACTCGTGCCTTTTTGCCTGAGCACATGACCTGCCTCAATCTTATTGGCCGACACCAGATGGAGAGTCCAGCTCATTCCTATCGGGGCACTGGCCCAGCGCCCCTCCTAGAGCCAGGCATACAGTAGGCATTAAGCGATGTTTATTGAGGGTCTTGCCCAGGACGCCTTCCAACTTCAAAAGTCTTTGAAATGGGCAAATCATCTTTGAAGAGCCTCCAAAGGGGTTATCTGACATTATTTAGGAAAAAAAGCAGGAGAGCTGCCTTTGTTTTTACTATCCAGAAGGCTTAACCAATAGCGAGTGCATTTACATTTCCCTCTCTCCCCCTTAACAGGAAGCAAAACAACGTGCCTGTGACTAGAAAATGAATCCACACAGACACAAAGGACAACCTTGCTCCCTGGAATCTTCTAGTCGGTGACGTCTTTCCTTCATTCCCTGCTGACTATGGGACCAGTGCTGAAAGCAAGGCAAGGCCATCCCTGAGGCTTGGTTAGGACTACATGGCCCAAGAGAAAATGGGGACACTTTTCCACATTCCTTTAGTCCCACGAGCAATAATGAAGGGAGAAAAGGGAAGGGAATGTGGAATAAATTTTCTCTGTGCAAAGTGGGACTCAGAGGAAGAAGACAGTAATGTAAAGTAGTTGAACTGGTATGTAGCAAATTATAAGTCATTTCTGAAAATCGCAGTATGCTATCACTACACACCTGTTAGAACAGAGAAGATAAAAAATAGTCAAATAACCAAATGCTAACGAAGGTGCAGAGGAGCTGGGTCTTCTCAGACATTACTGGTGGGAATGTAAAATGGTATAACCACCCTAGAAAATTGTTTGGTTTAGCAGTTTCTTATAAAACTAAACATACCATATGATCTAACCATTGTACTCCTGGGCATTTATCCCAGAGAAATGGAAATTTATTGTCCACACAAAAGCAGGTACAGGAATGTTCATATTAACTTTATTTGTAATAACCTCAAATTGTGAACAACCCAAATGTTCCTTTATGGGCAGATAAACACAATGGAATATCCATACTGTGGAATTCTACTCAACAATAAAAAAAAAAAAAAAACACCACTATTGGTACATTCAAGAATTGGGAGGGATCTCAAGGGAATAAGGTTGAGAGAGAAAAAAAATCTCAACATATTCCATACATTATGCAACATTTTTGAAATGCTAGAATCAGAGAGATGGAGAAGAGATTAGAGATTGCCAGGGGCTAAAGGGGGGTGAGAAGGGAGGGAAATGGGTATGACTATAAAGAGGTAGCATAAAGGAACCTTGTGGTGGGATTGTTTTGTGTCCTAATTAGAGTGGTGGTTACATGAATCTGCACGTGTGATAAAAGTGCATAGGACTACACACACACACACACACACACACATGCACAAGTACATGCAAAACTGATGAAATGTGAAAAAGATCTGGGATTATACTAATGTCAGTTTCTGGGTTTTGATATTTCACCATAGGTAGGTAAGATATACCATATACCATTCGGGAAAGTTGGGGAAAGAGTACATGGTACTTCAGTACTATTTTTACAAATTCCTGTAAATATATGATTATTTTAAAATAAAAAGTAAAAAAAAATTCCTAAAGAGAAAAGTGAATAACTGAAGATATACATTTCTCACACTAGAAATTCATTCTAATTATCAGGAAAAGCAATTTCTTTCTCTTTGGGAGTAGAGGGCACCATCTTGGTGCATTGTATTATTATGTGTTATCTTAAAAGGCAAACATTGTATAAGTAGAGAGCCCAGAAGCAAACCTTTCCATACATGCTGAAACGATTTTCCCTGAGAGAGCGAAAACCATTCAGTGGGGGGAAAGGACAGTCTATTCAACAAATTGTGCTGGAAAAATTGGATATCCACATGCAAAAAAAATGAAATTAGACCCTTACCTTAAACTATATGCAAAAATTAGCTCAGAATGGATCATAGATCTCAAAGTAGGATCTAAAACTGTAAAACTCTTAGAAGCATACATAAGGGAAAATCTTCATAACATTAGATTTGGCAGTGATTTCTTAGGTACGACACCAAAACCAGAGGCAATAGAAGAAAAATAGACAGATAGACCTTTATCAAAATGAAATGTTTCTGTGCGTGCATTAAAGGATACGTCAATAGAATGGAAAGACAATCCACAGGATGGGAGAAGCTACTTGCAAATCATCTATTTTATAGGTACTAACATCCTGAATCTATAAAGAATCTCTATACCTCAATGACAAAAAGACACACAACCCAGTCTTTAAAAATGGACAAAGGAGTTGAATAGACTCTTCAAAGCCATACAAATGAACAAATAGCACATGAGAAGATTCTCAATATCAGTAACCATGAGGAAATTGCAAATCAGAAACCGCAATGAAATAACATTTCATTCCCATCAGGATGGTTATTAAGGAAAAAAAAAAGCAGGAACTAATAGGTGTTGATGAGGATGTGAAGAAATTAGAACACTTGCATATTGCTGGTGGGAATGTAACATGGTGGTATCATTATGAAGAATGGGATAGCAGAGTCTAAAAAAATTAAACCTAGAATTATCATATGATCCAGCAGTTTCATTTGTGGGGGATATACCCCAAGGAAATGAAAGCAAGAACCCAAACAGATATTTGTATGCCTACGTTCATAGTGACATTGTTCACAACAGCCAAAGATGGAAACAACCCAAATGTCCATCAGTGTATAAAAGGATAAACAAAATATGGTATATACATTCAGTGAGATACTATTCAGCCTTAAAAAAAAATGACATTCTGATACCTGCTATCACTTGAATAAACCTTGAAGACATTACCTTGACACAGAGGACAAATACTGAATGATTTCTCTTATGCAAGGGGCCCAGAGTAGTCACTGATAAAATGGAACAGTGGTTACCGGAGACCTAGGTGGGGAAAATGGGAATTATTGTTTAATGGGTATTGAGTTTCAGGTTGGGATGATGAAAAATTGATCGAATGTGCTTGATACCACTGAATTGTACACTTAAAAATGGTTAAAATGGTAAATTTTACGTTGTGTATATGATAGCATAATTTTTTAAAGCATAACTAGAGATAAATAGGGTCTCTCTCTCTCTCTCACACACACACACACACACACACATACACAAAGAGCAAACATTGCCAAAGTCACTATTCCCGTGCTCCCTCGAAGAACTAAGTCTGACAGGGTTACTTGGGGATATTCTGAATGCAAGTTATTCTTCCTTGATTCACACCTTCCTGGTGTGAATCCTTTGTCCTTCCTGGAATGCCCTCTTTTCTCTCTTTTTCTTCTCCACCTGTTCAAATACTACCTACCTCTGGACTCAGCTCAATTTCCACCTTCTCCATGACTAAGTCATTTGGTGATTTCTTTGCCTCTGTGCTCACCTGCGGCATCTTCTTGTTCAGACGCTGTTTTCTGGCATCTGCATTTTTTAGGTAGATTTACCATCTCAAACTTCATATTCTTCCAATTAGTGCGTAAGATCCTCAAACCAAAGATCCACACAAACCAAATCGTGAATCTCTTTTTCACTACCAAATAATTCGGTGCTGTGATTTTCAGAGTGGGCACTTAGTAAAAGTTTTGGAACAGATGGCAAAGAAGTTTTTATCCATTTTCCTATACAATTCTGAAATGTTTGGGAAAAAATTTAAGTGAGAAAACTCAATGATAAAGAGGTAGCCTGTGAAACACAGAGACACCTAAAAATTTAGGTGTATAAGGACTTTCTGAATTCTGAAAGTAGTGCATTAAAATATGCTGGAGTGAGAGATGTAGCTCTTTCTGAAATCGTGGGTTGCTAGAACTGTAGGGAACCCAAAACATCATCTACTGCTAATTTCCATATGTCACAGAACAGGAAACGAATGCCCAGAAAGTTGAAGACATTTACCTAGGAACAGATGGATGGTACAGGGTTGGGACTAGAACCCATGACTTCAAAGTTACTACTTTTTCTTTGTACTTGCCACAGGTGCCTGATTAGAATTGTTTTATTTAGTGAGATACAATGCACGAGATTCGTGGTATGCAGAAATGATAAATGGTATGTTGGGGATGAAGCCTATTACATTAATAGGAAAAAGAATCTTGTCTGTTCATATTGGAAGGTCTGTGGGGGTAAATGTTTTCATGCTGGAGGAGCAGAGATGTAGATGACTGTGGTGTGGAAATAAACAAAGACCATCCCAAGAGAACAAGCAGAAGCTATTTATTCAGAGTGTTGAGCAAGGGAGTCAGCCGCCGTCGCCTGCATTTGGCAGAGACTCAAGGCAGTCAGATGAGTGGAAAAGCTTTATAGTGGGGAGAAGGGAAGGCTTCAGGTGTGCACTGATTGGAGGCTGTCTGGCCTGGGAAAGCTGGGGGAGGGATAATTACCAGGGGGGCATTCTGTGTGATTATGTAGGGTACACATTTGGCTTTCTCTGGTTGGTCTTAAGCTGGAAGCAGGAACAAAAATTAGGGTAGTTGTCCATTAATAACCAAGTCCTGACTATTTGGGGCCAGTGGTCACAGAGGTTATTGTTTGGCTTCCTGGAACAGCTGCTAGAGATAGTGGTCAGATTTCCTGTAAAAGCATAGACATAGACAGCAGATTGGTTTCCTAGGCGTGTTACTGTATCATGGGTTGGTTTCCTGGGTGGCTGATGCAGATTGTGGGGCAGAGTTCTATTTTTATATATGGTCTGGCCATCGCCTGCTTGTGTATTCAGTCTCTGAATGATTATACCTAGGGAGATGGACCACTTCTTGCTCTCTCTCTCTGAACAAGCATCCCCTCCTTTCCCAGGTTGAAATGCAGTAGCACATTCGGGAAACATGCCTCCATCTTAATGGAGAACAGAGCCTATACTGTCTGCTATGCCCCCGCAAGCCTTCCTTAAATACCGCTTTTCTTATATTAATTCGCTGTTGAAAAATATGTGCGTTAACTCGGGACCGAGTGTGACCCTTCTTCATCTCCCACTCATCCAATCTAGTCTTCCCTCCCTCTCCATGCTTCCCTCAGGTGGGAATCCTTGCCTCCCCAGCCATTCTCACACTTACCCTTACTTCCCTGCCCTCTCCTCCATAGCTGCCCACTTCCTGGAATGCCTTCTGCTCTCTTTCCCAAATCCTGCCCACAGTTCAAGTTTCGGTTTTAATCCACGAACCATCTCCCCTGGTGTGTATGCTGTGCGTTAGAGGCTTATCCGGGGCAACTGCTTAAAAGGCAGAGTCGTGGGCCCCCTTGGATTGGATTTATTAGGTCTAGGGCTGTTAGGCAAGTCGTATTTGGGCTGCCCGGGAACAAGGGGAAGAGTGCTTTCCTTAAAAAGTAAACAACATTTGGGGGCACATGGGTGGCTCAGTCCGTTAAGAGTCTTACTCTTGATTTTGGCTCAGGTCATGACCTCAGCGTTGTGAGACTGAGCCCCC
This sequence comes from Nasua narica, assembly GCA_028533885.1. Taxonomy (NCBI): domain Eukaryota; kingdom Metazoa; phylum Chordata; class Mammalia; order Carnivora; family Procyonidae; genus Nasua; species Nasua narica. The sequence continues at coordinate 25,751,727 of CM052813.1, forward strand.
ATTCAGTGTGGGGGCTCACTCAGTGTGGAGTCTGCTTAGGACTCTCTCCCTCCTCCTCTGACCCTCCCCTTCCCGCCCCCCACAGCTCCTGTGTGCTCACACGCACTCTCTCTCTCTAAAAAAAGTAAACAACATTTGCATGAACAGAGAGGTGGAAAAACACACCCAGGCCTCTGTCTGTGTGTGTGTGTGTGTGTGTGTGTGTGTGTGTGCATGCATGTACATATCACATATTAGGAAAAAATTGCGAAAGGCTTTGAAAAGAACCAAAAACATAGCTGGGCCCCTTCAGTGGAAAACTAGGAGCTATCTGGCACATCTTCCACGTCTATTTGATTTTATGTCCAGTTTTCCAGATTATTTAATTTTGTGTGGTGTCTGCCCCTTTCACTGCTGTTGAGCTTTTTAGAGCTCTGTAAGTCGTGGATTAACTGACAGCAGTGCAAACACACTTTTGCATGTGATGGAGGTCCCATTGATTTCTCTCCTCTGCTGCGGAAGGAGTCACTTTTGCATCTACTAAGCACATTCATTTCAGTATTTTTAACGGCCTACGGATGTGTCTGTCCCTTGGGCTCTCCTTTGAACCAGTGCTAATATCTTACTGGCTCTCTCACTCGTTAATAAGTTAAATAAAATCATTGGCCTATGTTCCTTTGCTATTCCTACGAGAGCCATGCATTACCTTCTACACATTCTCTCCGTCACACACCCGGGCACATACACAGATACAGACAGGCCCTACTCGGCTCAGTCCTCTCACCCTGCGTTCATGGTTCAGTTTGGTGAACGAGGGAGTTGAGGGACTGAGGCCAGGCCAAGCCACGGAACCAGAACCTTATTAGGTGATGTGCCTTTGAAATGGTCATCCAAAGTGCTGGCATCATCACTTTGTAATTATTTATCCCTCCCAGATGCCTCTGAGTAAGAATGAGTACGTGGCTTCGCTCTCAGCTTTTCCACACGGCTCTGGGACCTTTCCTCCGGGAACCGCAAAGTGCCGCTCCAGGTAGAGCGGAGTGGACATCAGAGCTTCTGAGAGCCAGCCTGCTCAGCGCGTAGTCACCAAACAAATCGGCCCTTTCCTCTGTGGGCAGCCGGGGAGATTCTGCCTCAGGACCTCCTGGGATGCTTTCCACCTGGTTCTCATGTGGCCCAGCAGCCGGAGACGCTTAAATGGCCTCGTGTGTGCCCGAGAACACCCACCTCTCCAGGCTCGGGGCCGTTTTCTTCCCTTTCTGGTTTCTTAAAACAGTTAGGCAAAAGGCCCAGGTGCTTCCGTGCCTTTTGCGATTCAACCTTCCATGGATAAAGACTCTCTCCTTGACCGAACTTTAGACTCCTCCGAAACCTTGTCTCGACGAGGCTTCGTCTTTGGACCCTGTCTTCAGCCTGCCTCGTGGCACAGCAAGAGGCCTGCTAAGTCAGGTTAGAGAGAATCCCACTGTGCTCGATAGCCAATCACCTTCCATATCTGATCCAATTCCTCGGCCCCGACCCTCCATATCCATCACCCTGGCCCTCCTTCAGCAAGAATGTCATGTTGGTTTAGCAAGAATCCTCCTATCTTGATGTCTCCTCTTAGTACTTTCTCACCCACCGACCCTCTCACTCCGCTCCTGGGCTATGAGCCCCCAGCTGTCTTGGCTGTATTCAGTGTGGAGCCCCACCTCTCTCCCATTGCCACAGTCATGACACCTGTCGCCACAGTCCTGATGAAAGTCTTCCTTCTGTTTTAACAAGTGTCAGAATGATTTTTTTCTTTAACGCCGCTAGCGTGTGAGCTCAAAGGGATGACTCTGCCTGGTCATTCGGGGCCCTCGGCCAAGCTGCCGAGGGCTTTCTGCTCTCTGGAACCTAGCCCCACCGAATAACCATCTTCCAATAACCTCTTCCAAGGCAGCCTGCTGTGCACTCACCCCCCGACACCTCTAGCCTGCACTCCTAGGAGAGAACCACCAGTTCCCCTTCCACCCTTGCAAACTCCCACTGTGCAGACCCTTGTTTCAATTGCTGGAGTGTCCTAGAGTTCAAGGCCGGCAGAGAACATCTTGACCCGCCAGGTGTGGCTGAGTGCCAAAGAGCCGGAACCACTCACCCCATCTTTCTATGTGTTTCTTCATGTGTGGAAGGGGCCCAGGGATTCTGTAACCTACCTCCCAGCGTGTCTGATGGGGAGGAGAGATGTCTGGGGAGATGTCTGATTTTTTTCAGCAGGAGAGAATTCTACATGCTTGGGACGTTTAAAAAAAAATTAAAAAAATCAGCTCAGCCTCCTAGAACCCAGAACCCAAACAGAAGTCAACCCCAAAGTGTGTGAGGACGAAAGGGGGCTAAGAAATGTGCCTGATCAGCTGACACAACAAGCTGTTTTTCCTAAAGGGCAAAGACCGATTTCCTATGTTGGAAAGAATTTACGACCTCAGTTGCTTTCCTTCTCTTTTTTCTTTTTTCCAGCTTCCTCCTCCTCGTCATGCAATAAAGATCAGTTTGTCTGGGAGCCACTTCTTTTTGATGAGAGCCCGTCTCTGGGAGAAGGACTGGGCTTCGAGGAGCACATAAAAGTAAGTAGTAAAAAAGCAAACCCAGCGCACAGCGCAGTGCCAGCCCCGGTCCCCTCCGACTGGCAGGCCCTGTCTCTGGCGCAGCCCGGCCTCGCTGTCCGGCCGCCATGTGCTCGGGGAGGAGGGCAGTTTGCAGTGAGGTCAGCCTAATTAGCCAGGCTAATGTCTGGTTTCCTGGGGAGAGCTTTTGTGAAGTAATTGCCTGCCTTGGGGTCAAAATGTAGTAATTATAGGTCTTTTTTTTTTTTACTAAATGAGATAAACAGCCTTTGAATTCTTCCAGCAAGTTAGCCAATCACCCTGAGAGACTTCTCTTTGTGGCCCCAGAACAGCGGAGGTTATTTTGACAGGTGATTTCAATCCCATGTAGCTATTTATTTATTCTGGGCTTGGGACATAAACACAAACATCTTGGCCTACCATTGCACACGTTAAAAGACCATCAAGACTCTGTCAGAACCAAATGTGGGGATCGCAGGGCAGAGGGTCTGCTTAAAACGCTGACGTTGGAGAATGAGGCCAGCAGATACTTTGAGCTAAAGCAGGAATTCCATCACAATTTTTAAAGTTAACAGGATAGCGGAATTATCCCTGTTCACCAGCTCCCTTTCTCCCAGTTGTTTGCTTATTTTCTCTGTAAAAACCAACCACAGGACAGTCTGGGGAGACCTCCGCAAGCTAACAAAGCAGGCAATGTCGTTTCCGGTTTCCATCTCCGGAGGTAGACAATAGGCCGCGGAGACCCGAGGAATTCCGAGGATGACACAAGCATATTTTCACCAGTCCTGGTTGAGGGGAAGAGGACCGGCCCCTCGGAGCGTGAATAAAACTGGCGTGGACACTGTGAGATGGGGAATGGGAGAAAGGTTTTGTAAGTGAAATGAACACCGTTTCGAGGATTTTGTTGCCTCCCGGGCACCCACCCCTCACATACACACACACACCCGGCAGGCACCTAGCCGGCTGACCCTTGCAACCCCAAACCCCCCACATGTTTGCCCACAGGCCAGCAGCATAAATATAGCCGGGGAGTTTGCTCGGAATACAGAGTCCTGGGCCCCACTGCCGACCTCCTGAGTCATAAGCTGCATTTTAACATGATCCCCGGGGGATTCCTGTGCTTATTTGAGATAAAGAAGTCTTGATTTAAATTACCATGTGTTCGGGTTTATTCCCGATAGGCGTGGCTCATTTTGAGGAAAGACACTGAGAAAACCCAAATACATGGGACGCCTGGGTGACTTAGTTGGTTAAGCAGTTGCCTTCGGCTCAGGTCATAATCTCAGGGTCCTGGGATCAAGCCCTGCATTGGGCTCCCTGCTCAGCAGAGAGCCTGCTTCTCTCTCCCTCTGCCTGCCTCTCTGCCTGCTTGTGATCTCTCTCTCTGTTAAATAAATAAATAAAATCTTTATCAAACAAACAAAAATAACCCCAAGTGTGGGAACATAAGGTGAGTAGTTAAGTACTAGAATGGTGACCTCCAACATTTTGGTCTCTTTAGAAGAAAAGTGCTTTGTAGACTTTCTTCATGTCCAAACTTAGTTGGGTGCATGTGTGAGTTTCAGCCCACCCCCCTCCGCTCCCTCCCTGCTCTACCTGGGAAATACGAAGGACAGAGTCTCCCTCCCTTGCTGGGATCTATCTACAGATGCAGCTTGACGCTATAAATCAATTACTGTTGGAGCATATGGCTGGTCTATGTCTGTTCTCACTTCTCCTGGTACGTCTTTTAGGCCCTGGCCACGCATATGGAAGTCTGGTAATTAATGACGCAGGTAAACTTTTGAGCATCAGAACAAACCTTAATGTTTAGAAGAGACTGCCTGCTGAGGTGAGTCCAAAAGGAGGTTTGCACGTTCATACTGTTTCGAAATCCCACATCAAATGCACCAAATGGTGCTTGGGAGCTCTGCTGGGCTTGCATATGGGATACCCATGATATTCTCTAGCACACAAGTGGATTTCATAGACTCTGCCTTAAGACGGTAATGGTGAATATAGGCAACACCTCATGATGCAGAGCATAGATTTTTTTTTAAAGATATTTATTGGACCCGTGTCACTCTATTGTATAGCTTTCTATACACTAAAAACAGGACCTTAATCAGTAGTCAGCAATCCCTAAGGAAAAGAATTAGATCGCACTACAATATTTCCATTATTAGAATTAAAGTACATTACAATATTTCGATTATTTTAATTGCATTTGAGAACTTGGAAGCCAAAAAAAAAGTGCTTTCTTTCTTTCTTTCTTTCTTTCTTTCTTTCTTTCTTTCTTTCTTTCTTTCTAAAAAGATTTTATTTATTTATTTGATAAAGACACAGCAAGAGAGGGAACACAAGCAAGGGGAGAGGGAGAGGGAGAAGCAGGCTTCCCACCGAGCAGGGAGCCTGATGTGGAACTCCATCCCAAGACCCTAGGATTGTGACTTGAGCAGAAGGCAGACCTTTAATGACTGAGCCACCCAGGCACCCGCCAAAGTGCTTTCAAAGCATTCTGCAAATGAATTACTCCAAAATCACCTCCTACCAAGAAAATCCTGGTTGATGACACATACTCCATTCCTGAAATCAGAATCTCTTCTCCAAATCATTCTATGGCAACTCTATTCTTAATCCTGCACAAAATACATGAGTTATCTACCCAAGACTGCCTAGTTATGGAGTAGAAGTACCACTAAATGGTAGCTATTGGGCATATGAAAGCCACAATACTAAGTAAGATAAAGAATCTTCTTCATTCGACAAGTATTTATTGAGTACATAATGTTTAAATACAGGTCTAGAGCAAGTAGTTATAATAGCAGTTAAAATGTTAGCAAATGCCTGCTATCAGGCAATTGTCTGTGCAGTTCTCACATATTATTTAGCTTATTTATAAAATAACCCCAAAGATGGGTAGATTTGGAAGCTGAAGCCCAGAACCTCCAAATAATTCGGCTGATCTCACACAACGAGTGAGTGGTGGAGTCGAGTTTTGAAACTAGGAAGCTGTCTCATGAGTTGGAGCTCTTAATCCCAATATGATCCACGTCTCCAAGAAGATAGACCCTACCTTTGCTCTCATAGCACTTAATATTTCACAAGGAAGACAGACATTAAATGACTAATTGCAAGTCTGATGAATTTTAAGTCTGATGAGTTTTAGGCCATGGAAGCATATCAGAGGGGGGACTGAAGGCTTCCAGAGTAAGTCGTAAGTTTAAATTGCAAGTGGGAGTTCCTGGCTTAAAATTTCCAGAGCAAGGCCAGAGTGTGGAACTAGAGCCAGATTAGGGTGAGACTTGAGTTTTATCCGGAGAGCAAAGGAAAGCTGTTACAGAAAGAGAGAGAGTGTCTCAATCTGACACAGCAGGGTGGAGGCGTGGAGAATGGGAGGCTTGGAGGTGGTCAGAGAGGGCCCTGGTGGGAGGCTCTTACAGTAGGGATGATGGTTTTGCCAGAGTGTTGGCCATGGGAATGGGACACATGGTTTGAATTGGGACCAGTTGGACTTGATTTAACTTGGGGGACAAGGGAAAAGGAGTCTGACTTCTGAAATGTAAAGTGTGAATAGTGAAGCTTAGTGTAGGGTCATTGACTTGGTGAAATGTAACCAAGTATAAACAATTCATGGAGCCCCTCCTCCATATTTTATCCCTCATACCCTGAGCCAAGCACCCTGCCAAGTGGCTTCTATCACTGATCTTTTATTTATTTATTTATTTAATCTTGGATCTTTATAACAGCCCTCTCAGACTAGCACCGTTTTGGTTCCCATTTTACAGGTGAGGAAGACGAGGCCAGGGAGGGTTAAGTGGAGGGCCCTAGGTCACAAGAAGAGTGGCAGGAGCCGTGCTAAAGCGTGTTTGATTCCACAAACCACGGTCCTCGTGTGTCTCTTTCCGAAGCGTGGCTGATGATAAGACTCACCTGGGATACTTGTTGAACAAACTGATCTCTGCGCGCCACCCCTGGCTGTGCTGTCCCAGGAGTTGGGACCCCAGGATCTGTGTGCTCACAAGCTTCATCACCCCTTTCCCCTCCCTCTGCTTAGTTTTATTCACAGAACTGATTACAACTGGAAATTTTACGTATTGATCTGTTATTATCCAGAAGCCCCTCTAGAACATAAACCCCAAGAAGGCAACAGTTTTGGCCTGCTCCTGGAATAGGTCAGAACTGACCCCATGCCCCTCCCCTCTCCCTGGAGGACCATGAGAGCTCCTGGCCCAGTCTCCTGGCTTCTGACCCTGCTCCTCCTTTGGCTGGCCTATATTGAAGCCCAAGTGATCTTTGGGAGATGTCAATTCAATCCGCCATCAATCCCTTGCTCACTGTCCTTAGAACAAGAAGGCTATGAGATTCTGACCTCCCCTTCCTTCCTCCGTCGGTCCCTCAATCCAGCCAGCCACTCAGGCCTCTAGTCACCCCAAGGACTCTGAGCCATCAAGGGTCCCATGGAGGCTCCCAAGCACATTCTCCTGGAGGTACCAGAGCTGCCTTTGCTGGTACGGCGTGGAGGCAGTGAGGCTGGAGGTCACGCTCCCCCGTGGCCACTCGTCTGCCCACTTCCCCTCCTGGGCTATTCCTGAGGCTTCAAGGGGGAGCTTTTTGCTGGCTGGCTCTGAGAAAGGATGCACGACGGCTATGCTGTGACCTGGATGGAAGGCACGAGAAGGTGTCCTGAGTAGGAGGTCAGGGAGGGCTGCTCGGCTGCCCTGGTGGTCAGGGGCAGAGTGGAGAACACAGGGAGGTCTCCCGCAGGAGGATGCTGCGGTGGCTGCTCCCTGGGTGGCCCGGCCGGCATAGCCTGCTGGGTTCTGTGCAGTTAAAAGAAAGCTGCGGGTGGAGGGACCTCGCTGCTCAGGGCCCCGACCACGGCTTACGCCACACATGGCTAAAGTACACAGACGATTAGCAATCAAGGGAAGGACCTCCCTGCTAGGGAAAATGACACAGGGGTTACTTCTCTGTAAACAGCCCCAGAAAAAGCACCGGGTCCTTTTACGGGCTGTCTTTCCTTCCTTTGAGAAGTTGCAAATGCACCCACTGAGGGCTTTGGCTCTCACAAACGGGGGAGGAGGCGCCCAGACACACACACTCACAGCCTCCAGCCTCCCAAACAGCAGAAAGCCCCGAAGGCCCTCAGGACTTCTCAGAAGTCTGTGCGCTGAGGTTGACCCGTGCCGTGCCTGAGATAGAAAACAGGTTGGCTCAGGTCAGCGAGGCCTCCCAGCTCTGGGGAAGCATTCCCTGTCTGCGCCTTGTTCTGGCCACTTTGCTGCCCAGGTCACTCGTAAGAGCAAAAGGGAGTGTTTGCACGTTGCCTCTGTTATTTATTCCGGATTAAAGTCTCATGAGTAATCTCTCAGGCCCTGCTGAGAAAAGATGGGACAGAGACTTAAGGGGGTTTTAAAAGCCTCCAATCTCACTCGAATCTGTGAAGCCAGAGCCTTTTGCAGTCTTTGCAGTGGAGTTTTGGAAAGCCCAAAACAACATTCTCTGGGAACAAAGATTTCTGGGTGTCTTCGTGGCCATTAAGCTTGTGAACAACCGAAGGTCCCACACAGGCCTAAGCAGCAAAGGCCATTCCTGGGCTTCCGCGGCTGGGAAACCCCGACGGGCTCTGGCGTGCATGCAGGGAGCACTGAGCACAGATCGCACGAGCCCGAGCCTTTACCCCTTAAACCACACAGCCATCGTGGCCCCCTCCTCCTCCCCTTTTGCAGAGGAACAGGGTGAGGAGCAAGAGCGACAGCTGGAGGCCGGCAGGCCCTGGACGTGACCTCGAGGCCCTGAGAGGCCTCAACTCTGAGTGCCACTCGATCTTACTTCCATGCTCCTTAGGCAGATTCACTCTGCTTTCTGGATCCGCCGCCTGCTGCATTTGTTCTGTTCACTGCTCCCGGGGCACAGGCTTCCTCCCTTGGTGGCGAAGCCCCTGTGGGAAGCCTCTTTGCCCAGGGGCTTCAGGCCAGGGCGGCCTCCTGCAGCAGCTCGAGAGAGTAGGGGAGCAGGGCCAGGCAGGAAACATAAATGTGTGACAAGGGCCATGTGTTAGGCACGGTGACAAACCACGACCAGCCACAGCCACTTCGGGGATGTGGCCCAGGGGTCAGCAGGTCCTCCGATTCTCAAGAAAAGCCAGAGATCTGGATTTTTCCTGTAAAAGTCTCTGCTTTTGAAAGTGCTATGCAGGTCTCCCAAAGTACATTTTGGGATCACGTATGTTCTGCTTCTGGTCTCTAGAAGAATCCTGGAAAAGCAGCCTCAGCGGCTCATGTGCTCACCTGTCTTGGAGGCAGTTCCTTTGGCTGGGGGCGCTCCAGCCGTCTGGGACCTGGTCCGCTGCTGGGACTGAGAGGCTGGCGGGGGGAGAGGGTGCAGAGGGAGGTGTGATGGGAGCCCCACAGAGACCACCCTGCCTGTGGTTGGAGTCTCCAAAGAAGACGTGATCGGGTAAACTCTAGAACATCTGTGGAAGCCACTTGTAGGAATCCAGGGTTCCTCAGAGAAAATCGTAAGAGAAAAAGTATTCCATTTAAAAGTTAAAGTTGGTTATTTTTTGGAATAGCTTCAGAGCAGAGGGGAACATAATGGGCTGTGAGACGGCTGATATAAGCGGTAGTAACATTTCTTCAGCCTCTAATGAATGTGCCTTAGTCAGAAATTAGGGGACCCTCTGAGGTTGGGTTAGAAGCTTGGGTTTCCATTTCCTATTCCAATGTGGGCCCGTCTGATGAGATAAATACAAAGGGGCCAGATGTGGTCCCTTTGTTACGGTTGCTGATTGTACTGGATACTTGGCCTGCAAGGCATTTTCACCTGGGGTAGGGGACTGGACTCTGATGAGCAACTTTGGGGGCCTTTCTAACTTGGGTTCTAACTGCATAGCCTGGCTAGAAGAAAACAGGCCGTGTGCGGACGTGCTTCATGACAGACTTTAGTTTCCTAGTGGAATAATTCTGCGGCATAAATTTGAATATTCTCTTATCCTCCGTACGGATCATTTCAGGAGGTGTGCCCCTGTGTGATCCAGAGATCTGAGCACCAGCAGGGGTCCCTCTGCCCTCAGTCCTCATGTCTCATCACGGAGCCCAAGATTACTCTAAGTAGCCTCTCTCCTCAGGCTGAACACGTCGTGAGTCTTCGTTAAGCTTCTGTGCTTCCACACTAACCTGGAAGGCTGGTGTATCAGTGCATGGGACACAGCCTGCTCTGAACTGTGCCCCATTTCAGCAGCTCTACACAATTCTTCGTATTACAAAGGTCTCTAATAATAGGCACTGTGAGCCCATTTTTCAGAGGAGGAGACTGAGTCTCCAGGAGTCTGAGGGAGGCTCCCGACGCGAGTTGTATTTATCATAGAGATAAAAGGTTCGGGACAAGATGCCAGGAGAATCACGTAGGACGCAATTGGCTCCAGCTCCAACACGAGTGAGCTAATGAGGAAACTTATTATCTAACAGAACCGTGTGTCTGGAGGTTGGATAGCTCCAGGGCTGGTTAATTTCACAGCTCAGATGATACCTTCAGGAACCCAGATTCTTTCTACTTGTCATCCTCCACAGGTCGGCCTTGACCTCAGTCCTCATTGTCCCTACTTCACTGTGTCACATGTAGACTGGCCCACATTCAGAGTGAGGGAGGCAGACAGACTGCCACACGGGGCGCTCATTCCCTTATCTCACACTTGATTTTGAATGATCCGCACCTTAGGTTCTCTGAGTTTTGCTGTAAAGTTACATTAGCAATGCCCATTTTCTTTCGATTAGCCTATAGGTTGAGAAGAGCTCTTAGCTAATGTTTCAGACAGAATGTGTGTGCCAGTCAGGGCTTGTGAATGAGTGAGAATTTTCTCCATTGCAAGACACTTCTGGCTTCCGCTCTGCGTGTTGGGAAGTTAGATCTGGGAATCTGGTGGCAAAAATTACTCGAAGTATTTGTGCCTCAGTTTCTCCATCTGTAAAATGGGATCATGTTAGAATGTGCTTCATAGGGTTGCTCTAAGGATTAAATAAATTAGTGCATGGGAAATCTTTAGAACTGGGTCTGGCCTATTATCAGAGCTCGATAGGCCCCAGTTCTTAATGTTGTTCTGCAAGGTGCCTCCTCCTGGAGGAGACATGTAGGAGGCAGCTTTGATGTGACATCGGTGAGGCCTGTGCTTCAAATGAAGAGTGAGGGCTATCCCACCACCTCCAGAGAGGACACAATGGCTTCCTGTGGCCCCCTTTGAGCCCAGGCTAGAGCAGGAGCCCATGCCCCATCACAGGGTGCAGTGATTGGTATCTCATCCAAACCTCCCCGGGGTTTGAGAGGAAGGAGCAGTTTCCTAAAGGGAACGTGGAGGCACTGTGATGAGAGGAAGAATGGGAGGTGTGCTGAGCAGATGCTACTACAGAGGACCCACTACCATTTGTTTTCCCTCGGACTCCAGCAACGGGGATTTTGACTGAATGTGTTGACTGTCCCACAGTATGTTAGTAACTGTGGCTGTAAGAGAATTTTCAGTCATAATATAATCCTTTATTCTGCCCTCCAGACTGCAACCTCTTCTCTAAGAATTCTCTCAGTATTTGATCATATTTAGATGACTGGATTTTTTATAATAACAATTTGGAGGGGCAAATGATGCTGTCAGAGGCTAGCAGCGTTAATGGATGTAAACAAATAACTTTTATTGCCCTTCTTTGATTCTATAAGCATGATACGTGAAAAAAGTTCATACAAACCAGAAAGAAAGCACAGCTGTGTCTATTTGTGCCTCGGTTCCAGAAACTCACGAAGCCCTGAAGGCAACATGGCTGCCTGAGGACAGCCCCTCTTGTCCCGCAGCGCCCTGGGCTTCTGTCCAGCACCGCGGGCGCCACAGGCCGACCTCCCCACGGGACCAGGAGGACCTCCTTCGGATGTGAAGACAGAGCTTTCTCACCTCGGTACCCTAGTCTTCCTGCAGTGACAGAACATATATGGGCTCTGAAGCGGTTTTTTGAACAAAACTGATAATGCTTATAACATTTTTTTCTGAAGAGCAGTGCATTTAAATCATTTTTCTGAAGCCTAAAACCTGCAATGTATGAGCAAGAACTTATTAGTAAAGTACTTTTTTATAACATCAGAATTTTTTTCTAAATGCAAAAGCCACAGACCTTCAACAAACATCTTTTTTTTTTTTTAAGATTTTATTTTTATTCATTTGACAGAGAAAGAGAGAGAGAGAGATCACAAGTAGGCAGAGAGGCAGGCAGAGGGAGAGGGGGGGAACCAGGCTCCCCGCCGAGCAGAGAGCCCGATGCGGGGCTCAATCCCAGGACCCTGAGATCATGACCTGAGCCCAAGGCAGAGGCTTTAACCCACTGAGCCACCCAGGTGCTCCTCAACAAACATCTTATATTTAATCTTAATTTTTGTCAACACGTGTACATGGTTTAAAAAGTGCAACAGTTTTACCACAATGGTAACAACAAAAACCAAAGCAGTCTTTGCCCATGCCTCCTTGCCCATCCCCCTTCACAAACTTCTGACAAACATTTTAAATCTTCTAGATCTTTCTTCTGATGTGTCTCTCCAGATTGTAAAATAATAACCTTACCTTCCTATTCTTTGGTATTATAGTTTTTGATATTGTCTTCCTCTATTTGAACGGCTATAACAAAGCACCATTGATGAGATAGTTTGTACACCACAGAAATTTATTTCTCACAATTCTGGAAGCTAGAAGTCTGAGATCGGGGTGCCAGTGTGGTCAGGCTCCGAGGAAAGCCTTCTTTTGGGTTGCAGACTGCTGACTTCTCGTTGTGTCCTACCATGGGGAAGAGAGGAAGCAAGCTTTCTCGTGACTCCTATGAGGGTACTAATTCTGTAATATAAGGGCTCCATCCTCATGACCTCATCTAATACTCGTTACCACCTGCTAACCCCATCACAGTGTTGTGTAGGGTGTCAACCCCTCCCCCCATTTTGGGGGGAAATGAGCATTCAATGCATAACAGGTATCACTTATTAACACCTAATTATGGAATATAAAGTCCGGCTCCTTTCATACATCCCTCCCCACATTCTCCCCATAGAGTTATTTCTATAATTTTGGTTAAATCAGAATTCTGGTTTTTGCTAATACCATGATTTTATAAATTGCTGAGCTGTATAGTATACTATGATTATTTCCTTTCAGAGTCACTGGTTTGTCTCCCTGGCAGCTAAAAATTACCTCATATTTTCATTTCCTAATTTTGTAATGTACCTATCATTTATTCATCCTCAAATTCTTTGCCAGAGTATACATTTCTCAGAACATTCTAACACATCGGGTAATCCATGTGATTCATATTTTCCTTGGTGGTTATCCTTCTGGAGATTTCTGTTCCAATCTATGAGTTATTTTACTCAGTCTTTCCCCCATAGACTTTTTCCCCAGAGCCTTCCTCTTTCCGCTTCCGGTTTCAACTGTTCTTTCTTTAGACCAGCTGTGGAGCTACTGTCATCATCCCTCACCCTAGGAATTCTAATTTGTGTTGGAATGTTTGCTTCTTGGATCCCATATTTTCCTCATTCTTGGTGTATTTCCTTGCTTTGGTGAATCGCATCCTCCAATAGCTTCCCGTTTTTGTTTTGTTTTGTTTTTTGAGGCTTGCATGCCTGAAAATGAAAATGTATTTATTTTTTACTTTCACTTTTTGACTGATAACTTGGGTGGGGGTGATAAGATTCTAGGTTGGAAGTCATTTTGAAGGCTTTACTTTTCTGGCTTTAGTCTTGCTTCTGGAAAGTTCAGTGCCATTCTGATACCTGGTCTTTGGTGGGTGTCCCAATTTTCTCTCTAGAACATAGTAGCATCATCTCACTTTCTCAAACATTCTGAAAATCTAAGGTGATCTGCTGTGACGTGTTTTCTTTGTTGTTTGTTTCACTTATTGTGTCAAATAGTTGGTAGGATTTTTCAGTCAGGAGACATGTCCTTTGGTTCTGGGAAATTCTCTTATTTTATTTTTCTGATAATTTTCCTCATTCAGAGTGAAGAAAGTCTAGCTCTCAAATTTGGTAGACTAACCATCTAATTTTTTGTTATTTGCTCTCTTATTTTCCAATTCTTTGTTTATATGTCTTCCATTTAAAAAATGTACTTCTCAGAGTGCATGGGTGGCTCAGTTGGTTAAGAGTCCTACTCTGATTTTGGCTCAGGTCATGAGATTATGAGACCGAGGCCCATGTCAGGCTCTGCACTCAGCAGGGAGTTGGCTGGGATTTTCTTTCTCCCTCTCCCTCTGCCTCTCCTCTGCCTGTGTGCGATTTCTCTCTCGAGTAAATAAAGAGAGAGAGAGAAAGAGAGCGCACAAGCAGGGAGGAGTGTAAGAGGGAGAGGGAAAGGGAGAAGTAGATTCCCCCTTGAGCAGCGAGCCCGATGCAGGGTGCAGGACTTGATCCCAGGACCCTGAGATCATGACCTGAGCTGAAGGCAGATACTTAAATGACTGAGGCATCTAGGTATCCCAATAAATAAAGCTCCAAAAAATGTATTTCAACTCTATCTTTCAATTTTCATGATGAAGTTTTAAAAATTCATGTTATTAAGTTTGTATATTCTTCTTTATATAACATCTTGATCTTGTTTTATGGATGCAATACCTTTTTTCTTTACTTGAAAATGAATTACAGAGGTGCCTGGGTGGCTCAGTTAGTTAAGCAGTTGCCTTTGACTTAGGTCATGATCCCAGGGTTCTGGGATTGAGCCCCTCATTAGGCTCCCTGCTCAGCGGGGAGTCTGCATCTCCTTCTCCCTCTGCCTGCTGCTCTGCCTACTTATGCTCTCTATCTCTCTGTCAAATACATAAATAAAATCTTAAAAAAAAAGAAAAAAATGAACACAGATTTTAAAAAGATATCTTGATTTCTACATCTCTCTCTCTCTCTCTCTTTTTTGTTGATTTTTTTTCTATTTCTTTACAAAGACTTACCTCAAAGATCTGCTAACCCTTGAGTTCTATTTAAGAGTGACTATTACATTACAGGAAACTGTATGGTATGCAAGCATTTCCCTTTTGTTGGAGTGTCCCAAAGGGTAATTGGATATTTTGTGAGAAACTCCCAAATGTCATTATATTATTGATAGTTAAGTATCTGGGGTCAACCAGTTTCCCCAGAGAGGGACTCTCTAATTTCCTGCTGGGGGATGGGCTGGAGGGGAGGGTCCAAGCCTGACTTGTAGAGCTCAGAAGCAAGCAAGGAAAGGAGCTTGACTTTGACCCTCCCTGCTATTTACACCTGGGCCTAGGTCCCTGGGCTTGGACTCTCTCTGCTTTATCATCTTTAAAGAGTGACTCTCCTGGAAGACAGAGGGGTGGTCCCATGCTGTGTGGGATTAGGAAGGGGACTGTGACTTCATTCTCAACCCACCCACCAGGACCTTACCCATGAGAAACACCTGATGCTTCTATTTCCTGAGATTTCCTCTGGGCATGAACCCACCCATATTCCCTGGCCCAGTGCTGGCTTTCTGCCTTCTCTGATCTGCTCAGTTGATCACCACTAGATCTGACTACTGCCTTCTTCCCTCTCTCTGCTCTGACTCCTTTCATGTTCTCTTTGCTCTTGTGGATCAATGTCTTTTTATCTTTTTTCTGTCACTCTAATGGGGTTTTGGAAGAAGGCGGAGAGGAATGTGTGTGTGCAATTCATCATGTTTATATAAATTTCCATAAAGCCATAACACCTGAAGTCATTAACCAACCACTTGTGTATCTCTCATCCACATTTGGGACAATTCCATTGTCCCTTAACTATCCACCATATTTCCAGTGAAATGGCCTCATTTCTTAGTTAAGGGGGAGGAGGAGGTATCTACATGGCAAGAGCCTCCACTTTCACTGCAGAATCAGAGCAGGTGATAAAGAAATACGCCAGACTTTTCTCAAAGAATTATATAGTAACATAAGCCTTTGTTAAAGCTCCCAAATTTAAAACAGTGCTGTAGGAGGGAAAAGTCCCACAACAAAATGTTCTGGCATCTATCTGAAAGAAGAGCCATTGCTCTTTTTAGCCCTTTGCTTTAAAAAAAAAAAAAAAAAAAAGATGTTCTCTGGCTATAATGGAGGAAAAGTAGGGTTGGGTGGTGGAGGGACTCAAAAGCCCACCCTAGGGGTGTTTATAGAAAAGGCAAGAACTGCCGAGAGTGGTGGTGTCCAGGTCGAGAGTGGTCCTTCTGGACTGAGCCCAGTTCCCAGCTGAATAACATGGGCAAGCTATACCTGTTTCTTCCCCAGGCTGAGGACATCGTAATTCACAATGGGATTATGAATTCTTGGGATTTTCCTAGTGGAGACAGTGATCAAGGACTGATTGATAATGCACTGTAGGCACAGACATCCTCTTGGCTATGGGGCTGAATTTGAATCCTGGAGCTGAGTCCCTGGTGGACCCTGAGGATTTTGTGCTGACAGGCTGCCAGCAGGCTGGCAAGGCACTGGGCACAGTACCAGCTGGGGACTGCTCTCACTTTTGGGTACAGAATGTTTTATTCAGTGGAGGAAAAGTGCTGGGGCATCTGAATAAAGCCTTTGGATTCTGTGTAGGGGGCTATTTAACTCTCCCTTTCTTCTTCATACTCTGAACACAGCCAAAGGCATTTGGAACTTGGCCCACATTGATCATATCGTAGGTGACAGTGGAATCTGGGCCACCCAAAATCAATGAATCCTTAACAAGACGCAATTGGCTGTTAGGACTTGTCTGCAGAACTGTGATGTTGCCAGTTGGGTAAATATTCTTTGTATAAACACACTCATATTAATGTGTAAACTATGTCCTTCCCAGTGAAGAGGCTCTTTGTAAGACTGCTCTTATGTCCCTACTTGGAGGCTGAAAAAGGTATCCTCTCTAGGTACTGAGGGTCCTGATGGGGGGACAAGATGCAATGTCTGATCCAGTGATAATCTGGCTCCAATCCAGCCCAAGGTTCTGTGGTGCAGGCCTGGGAAAGGAAGGAAGACAGCAGGGAATGTGGAGTTGGGAAGATGAGCTCTGGCAGGGAAGAAGTGTGTGGGTGTAGTGAGTAGAAAAGTGCCTCCCTGCAAAGATATGCCCAAATCCTAACTTAACGGAACTTATGAATGTGACTTTATTTGGAAAGAGAGTCTTGCAAGTGTGCTTTCGTTAAAGATCTCAAGACGAAATCATCCTGCATTTAGGATGGGCCAAAATCCCATGAGTCCTTGCAAGAGAAAGGGAGGAGATTTGAGACAGAGAGACACACAGGGAAGAAGGCCATGTGAAGAAGGAGGCAGTGAGTGGAGGGCTGATGCCACAGCCAAGGAGCCACAGAAACTGGAAGAGGCAGGAAAGAGTCTCTGCTAGAAGCTCTAGAGAGCACGTGGCCCTGCCAACACCTTGATTTCAAACTTCTGGCCTCCAGAACCTTGAGGGAATCAATTTCTGTTGTTTTAAGCTACCAGGTTTGTAGTAATTTGTTACAGCAGCCATAGTAAACAAATGGAATGAGGGGGATCTGGAAAGGAAGAAGCAGCAAGACAGGAAGACAGAGAGGTCAGGGAGGGAAGAGCTGTGGAGGCAGAGGCAGGGAGGGGCATGGGCTGGTGAAACAGGTCTTCCCACCCTATCTTAGTCCCCTCAGGTGGCCATAAGGAAGTCTATAGGAGGCTATAGACAGGGGGGCAGAAATGACAAATTAGTTTTTTCACAGTTCTGGAGGTGGGAGTTAAAAATCAGGGTGCTAGCATGGTTGGTTTCCAGTGAGGACTCTCTTCCTGGCTTGCAGACGGCCATTGTCTCACTGTATGCTCACATGGCCGAGAAAGAGCAAGAACAAGCTCTCTGGTATCTCTTCTAATAAAGGGGCCAATCCCATCATGAGGGTCCCAACTGCACGGCCTGATTTAAACCTAATGTTTTTCCAAAGTTCCCATCTCCAAATGCCATCTCATTGGTATTTCTTATACATATGACTTTTGGGGAGACATAATTCAATCCATAGCACGCTCTGACTGCATACACCTCCCAGCATAGGTTTGGCAATTTAGTAGCTGAAACCCGACAGAACTCTGATGCACAAAACAGGCAAAAAAAAAAAAAAAAAAAAAAAAAGGAAAGGAAAGGAAAGGAAAAAAAAAAAGGATAATTTAACCTGGAAGAGAGAACACCCTGCCTTGGGTTTAACTAGGCTCTAAATAAAGACTAACCCAATAGTTTGGATGGCAGTAAGGGTAGGTGGGGCAGTCATTCATCAGATCTGCAAAATGGGGGCTGAGGGAGTTATCTGTCCAGTCCCACTATCTTCCTCTTCTGTCATTATTCTGCCAGGAGGGGTTCCCTTAGTGGTTACTTTCCTGTAATGGGCTGAACTGTGCTCTTCTTCCCCTCCCCCATTCTCAATTCTTATATTGAAGTTCTAGTCCCAAGTACCTTAGGATGTGACAGTATTTGGAGCCTATCTATACCTTTAAAGAGGTAATTATATTAATTGAGGTCATTAGGGTGAGCCCTAATCCAATCTAGCTGGTGTCCTCACAAGAAGAGGAGGTTAGGACATAGACACACCCAGAGGAAAGACCCTGTGAAGACACAGGGAGAAGATAACCATCTATAAGCCAGAGAGAGAGAGACTGAGAAGAAACCAACTCTATTGACTCTTTGATCTTGAACTTCCAGCCTCTTGAATCTTTGATCTTGAACTTCCAAAACTGTGAGAAAATAAATTTCTGTTGTTTAAACCATCCAGTCTGTGGTACTTTGTCTTGGCAGCCCAAGCAAACTAATATACCTTCTCCAAGCCCAGGTCTTTGGTAGAACCCTCCTTGCTCTCTAAACAGGCTCCAGATGCCCAGACCACCTCCACTCCATTGCTCCTCATCCTCTCATCCTGTTGGAGTCAGGGACACATAGGAATCACTTCCTTCTAACTTCAGCAAGTTGCTTAATCTCTTTGAATCTTGGCTGCTTCATTCATAAAACTGGGCATAATGAACTCTCCCTGGACATGAAAATTAAATGAACTAACCTATGTAAACAGACTTAATGCAGCTGAGGTCCAACCATTCTAGCTTCTTCTCCAGTTTTATCTACTGTAGGGGACATTTACCATGTTTTGCAGCCCTGCACTGAGCAGCCTGCCTCTCTGGAGGAAATGCCAAGATCTATGGGAGGTTGGGCCATCTTTTCACATTCTTGAAGGACTAACTTTAAGGTCAACTCACTGTGTTTGGCAAATCTCGCTAGGGCTTTGAAATGGACTCTTACCTCCTATGACTTTAGTCATGTCAGAAGGGAATTTTGGCTACTGAGACTTGGTAGTTTCTGGGGGTGCCAACCCATGTTGCCTTTAGGAATATTTTCCAACTCACTCTTCTGCCAGTCAAGATCCCATCTTCAAGTCATTGCTCCCTCTTTGTGGTTCCCCAAGTCCATCAGCCAACAGAATCTCCCCCGCTCTCCATTCCCACTGACCCTACTTTGTCTGTGTTTGTCCTGTTTCTGACTCTGCTACCAGGCTCCTCAAGGATCTTTCAGCTTCTAGTTTCTTCTCCCCAGTTCAACATATCCTGTCCACCACTGCCAGATTAACAAATACCCAAGCTTCCAATTTATCTACAAAATATTAAGCTTGAGATTGAAGATATTACTCTATCTGGGCCCTTCTTAGTTTTCTGGAAATGAGAGAAGAATTTTAATTAATTGTGGTTTTACACTTCCCAAAATTTAACAGATGTTGAGAAAGAGTGTGGTCCTGGAAGAACAATGGCTGGGAGTCCTGCTTTTAGATAAACGTCCAATGAAACCTAAATGATAATTTTTATAAAAAAAGAATGCAAACCCTATGAAGACATATGCTAATATGTTTTCTTCCTTAGATTTTAAGCCACATGACTGCAATTATGTGGTTGGGTGGTATCTGAGGGGCTAACCTAGGGATGGTAAGCCAAGATGGTAAGCTGAGAAGGTGGAAAAGGAAGGGGTGGAGAAACCCAGGGTGGTGATCTCTAGAAGGAAGCCAGATAAGAAGACTCTCTTCCTTCCAACCCATGCTCAAATGGTAGCAACAAACACACACAGACAAAACGCACTCAAATTTATACACACACACACACACACACACACAGAGTTCCTTTACATACTAACTCATCAGTTCCCTTAGATTTCTAGAGCATTTTGGGTGCCTGGGTGCCTCAGTTGTTAAGCATCTGCATCAGCTCAGGTCATGATCCCAGGATCCTGGGATTGAGCCCTGCATTGGGCTCCCTGTTCAGCGGGAAGCCTGTTTCTCCCTGTGCTTGTGTTCCCTCTCTTGCTGTGTCTCTCTCTGTCAAATAAATAAATAAAATCTTAAATAAAAAGATTTCTAGGGGGTGTGGGCAAGCCTGGTGGTGCGTATTGAGAAGGGCACGTATTGCATGGAGCACTGGGTGTGGTGCATGAGCAATCAATCTTGTAACACTGAAAAATTAAAATAAACATATTTGGGGAGAAAAAAAGAAAAAACAATGAGAGAATTATATATATAAAAAAAGATTTCTAGAACATTTCTAAAGCAATCATTTCACTGTTGGGTTGTCTTGTTCTTTGGACTTCAGTGTTTCTCACTTGGATATTGTCCATTCCCTTAACAAATACGATAGACATGAAGGAGAAAGGCTAATGATCTAAATAATAACTCTTTGGGGGCATCATCCCCTCTTCTCCCTTTTTTCTCATACACTTTTTTTATAGTCCAACATTCTTAGCAATGTGAGATGATCCGAAGGTTCTCAAAACGTTTGAGTGCACAGCATCACATAGTGATCCGCTTTCAAGTATGATCTAGAGAGGTCTTTGTCCAGAGACACAAAAGTTACCATAAGTTATTTAAAACAATCCATTACTAGCTTGGATTTGAAAGTTTCACTCACTATTACGTGTATCAATGTGGACACTATTAAATTTCACTGTTTTGGGATTAGCTACATTGTAGAGACACAGAAAGATGTAAGAAATAAATTGAAAAAAGGCTCATAGAAACAGATTTTACATCATAAAAGAGAAAATCATTAGGTGTTAGGAAAATATAAATGTTGCAAACTGTGTTTTATATACTGCTTCCAGGAATAAAACTATGCCAAATATGGGGGGAAAAGGCATTGATTAATCAGATTTCTGGATGTCCCCTTCCTTTCACTCTTAGCACTGCTGTGCTGTTTTACCCGTAGTAACTCAGTCACCAAAGAAAAATAATCTGAACAAAGGCCTTGGAGGATATGCCAACTTGTGGACTAATTATTGCCTTATTAAACAGTGAGATGGAGTTATTATAAATTTTTGGGTGTGGCAGGTAAAGCATACTCCATAAAACAAGTTTCTAGAAACCAAGAATTTCTCAAATTTAATAAGTAACTGAAAGAGTAATTTACAGAAATATAGTCTCTCTGTGGAGCTTTTCATGAAACAAAAAAGTAAAAGAGATGATGTTAAATGGGAAACAGAATTGAGGTAACCCTTCCACATGGTTTTTTGAAACTCCTTTCAAAGCAGCTCTCTACCAGACAATGTTACCAAATGTCCTGCATATCTCTTTTTCTGGAGGCTAGAATTCTGAAATCAAGAGCAAGGCCATGGTCCCTCTGAAGGCCCTAAGAGAAGGATCCTTCCCTGCCTCTTCCAACTTTTGGTGGTTGCCAGCAATCCTTGGTATTCCTTGGCTTGTCATCACATCACTCCAGTCTCTGCTTCTGTGATCACATGGCATTCTTCCTGTGTGTCTGTGTCTACATTTCTCTCTTCTTATAAGGATATCAGTCATTGGATTAGGCCTACTTGAATCCAGCATGCAGTCATCTGAACTTGATTACATCTTCAAAGACCTTATTTCCAAATAAGGTTGTATTCATAGGTACTGGGTGTTAGGACTTCAACACCTCATTCCTAGTCCATGATGTCACCTTAAAGAGAATATGCCAGAAGTTCTTTGATATTTATACACAATGATATTAGTAATAGTTCCATGCTCAAAATAAAATTGGGGAAAAACTAAAACCCCAACCATTCAAAGCTTCTGGGAATGGTCCTAAGAAAAGGCAGCAACTGGAAGAAACTTTTTTTCAAGACAATTTATAATAATTTGGTAAGATAAGTGTCTGTGATATTTGATCCAAGACTGCTTCCTTCCTCCCCAGCTCCAGTTAAACAGGGTGAAGATTCCATTCCAAACTCCTGCAGCCAATACAGTGTTCCCTCTCTCCTAGGCATTCAGAGGGTTTTCTTCCCCAAAGGAGCTGTATGGCAGTGTTTCTTTTCCTGTCCATAGCTACCTGTTTCTGAGACTAAGTTCCAGATGAGTGTGGTGGAGAGATGGGGCTCCCTCTTCTTCTACCCAGCTACCACCTGTGAAATGGAGGGTCTACCTTGAGCATGCTGAGAAGAATTGTCCCCAGCTCATGAGGTGATAGATGATGTAAACTTAGAGAATTTCTAACTGCTCCTACCTCTCTGCCAAGTGCTCAGCATTTAGAATGGAGGTATCACTCAGAAAGAAGCTTACTATTTTCCCTACCTCCAGCTCCAGAGGCTAGCTCAAATATTTTGCAAGAGGATGGGTTTGGAGAGAAGGGAAGAAGCAGGCCATAAAAAAGATAGTTTCTAATATTTCCCTAAAGAAATTAAATTCTTTTGCAACGGTGCTTGGAGAAAGTCAAGCTAAGTGTGCTCTCAAAAACCATGGAGGTTATGGTGAAAGGCAACTGGGAAAATATTTAAGATACTGAAGGTTGAACTGTAAGCCTGCTAGTCTGCCGGAGAAAACTCAGAATAAGTCCCTAGGAGAAAGTACACCAATGTACAAGTAATGGAAGACCAGAAGGAAAAGAGAGAAAGGACCAGAGAAAATATATGAAGAAATAATGGCTAAAAACTTTCCAAATTTATTGAGAGATATCGGTCTGTAGTTTTCTTTTTTTGATAATAACTTTGTCTGGGTTTCATCCTAGAGTATTACTGACCTCATAAAATGAGTTAGGAAGGATTCCCTTTCCTTCTATCTACTGAAAGAGCTTTTAGAGAATTGCCATAATTTATTCCTTAAATATTTGTAGAATTCACTAGTGAACCCTTGTGGGTCTGATGCTTTCTGTTTTAGAAGGTTATTAAATTACTGATTCAGTTCTTTTACTAGATATAGGCCCATTAGTTTGTTTCTTCTCATGTGAGTTTTGGCAGATTGTGTCTTTCAAGGAGTTGATAACCATTTCATTTAGGTTCTCAAATTTGTGGACATTGAGTTCCTCATAATATCTCCAAATTTATTGAAAAACGATTAACCTACACATCTAATAAGCTCAACGAACTCCAAATAGGAAAAATTCAAAACTAGTCACAAAGAGACACTTTATAGTAAAAATATTGAAACTCAAAAACAAGGAGAGTTTCTTGAAAGAAACAAGTGGAAAGTGGCTAACAAGGAACTCTCAATAATATTAACAGCTAACTTCTCAGCAGAAACAATTGAGGCCTAAAAATAGCAGGATAACGTATTCAAAATGCTCAATGAGAAAATGTAAACTAAGAATTCTGTATCAAGCAAAACTATCTTTTTAAAAATGAGAGTGAAATAAAGATTCCCCCAGATAAACAAAAGCTGAGAGAATTGGTTGTTAGCTAATTTGCCATATAAGTAATATTAAAGGAATTTCTTCGTACTGAAAGCAAGTGACCCCAAATGGTAATTCAAATTCACATGAAGAAACAAAAACCACAGAAAATTATGTAATTACAAAACATATTTTAAATACATATTTTCTCCCCTCTTCTCTTAATTGATTTTAAGACACTGGTGTAAAATAATATGTTTATAATGTATTTGGGGCCTGTAAACACGTAAGTATGTAGAATATGTATAATATATTTGTCAGTAATAGTACAAAGCATGTGAATGGGAGCAAAGCTTTATTAGACTAAGGAAATGACTACAGACTACAAAGTACTAATTATAATGATGTATTGGGTTTGTAACATTAATAGATCTAATATGTGTAAAAATAATATGACAAAAAGGGAGGAAGGGGAAGTTACATAGGAATAATGTGTCTATCATCAACGAAATTAAGCTAGCATAAACCAAAAGCCAATTCTGATAAGATGTATGTAGTAAACCCTAGAGTTTAGTAGTTACTAAAAATACTGAAACATATATAGTAAAAAACCAGTAAAGAAGTTAAAATTTTAACTGTAAAAAGAAGTTACATTAAAAAATATTATACTCATATTTACTTAGTGTAAATAACTATAGAGTAGGGATAGAGGGCAAGAAGACAAGAGGCATATAGAAAACAAAAAGCAAAATGACAGACATAAATTGATCTATCCCAATAATAACATTAAATATGAATGGATCAAACAATCCAGTCAAAAGACCAAGATTGTCAAACTAGATTTTTAAAAATGTTTCAACTATATGCTGTTTACAGGAGACACACTTTATATTCAAAGATGCAAATAGATTGAAAATAAAAGGATGATGAAAGACACATAATGTAAACAATAATCACATTAAACTGGAATGGCTAAACTGCTGTCAGGCAAATAGACTTTAAAACAAAAAGTTGTAAAAATGGACATTTTATAAAGATAACAAGGTCAATCCATCAAGAAGATATAATAATTATAAACATATATTCACTTAGTAATATCGCATCAAAATATATAAAGCAAAAACTGACAGAAATAAAGGGAGAACTAGATAGTTCAACAATAATAGTTGGTGACTTCAGTACCTCTTTCAATAATGTGCATAATAAACAGACAGAAGAGTAACAAGGAAATAGAAGGCTTAACCAGACTTTAGCAGACATCTATAAAACACTCTACCCAACAACAGTAGAATATACACCCCTCTCAAGTGCACATGGAAAATTCTCTATGATAGACCATATGCTAGGCTATAAAATACACCTCAGTGAATTTAAAAGACAAAAATAATACAAAATATGTTGTACAACCACAATGAAATATAGGTAGAAATTATTAGCAAGAAAGAACTGGGGAAGCTTATGAATAAGTGGAAATTAAACAACACACTCATAAATAGCCAAGGAGTTAAGAAATCAAAAGGTCTGAAATGAAAGAAAATGAAGATACAACATACCAAACTCATGGGATTCAGTTAAAGCAGTGCTCACAGGGAACTCTTAAGGTGTAAATGCCCATATCAAGAGAGAAGAAAGATCTTAAGTCAATAACTTAACCTGTCACTTTGAGAACCTGGGAAAGTAAGAATGAACTAAACCTGAAGCAAGCAGAAGATAGTAAATAATAAAGATTAGAGCAGAGATGAATGACATCCAATAGAGAAAATTACTGAAACCAAAATCTGGCTCTTTGAAAAGATCAACAAAATTGACAAACCCTTAACTAGGTTGTCAATAAAAATAAAAAGAAAATTCAAACTGCTAAAATCAGAAACTAAAAAGACATTACTACTGATTTTACAGAAACAAAAAGCATTATAAAGGAATACTATTAAACAACAAACTAAATAACTTAGATGAAATGGACAATTCCTAGAAAGACACAAACTGATAAAACTGACTAAGGAAAAAAGGTAGTATAAATACAACTATGCCTTGTGAAGAAATTGAATTAGTAATAACAATAATAAAACTAACAAAGAAAAGCTTATGCCCAGATGGCTTCATCACTGAATTCTACAAAATATTTAAAGAATTAATACCAATTCTCCACAAACTCTTTCAAAAAATGGAAGAAGAAGAAGCTCATTTCATGAGGCCAGTATTACTCTAATACCCAAACCAGACAAAGGCATCATAAGAAAACATAATTACATACCAATATCTCCTATGAAATGGACATAAAATTCCTCAAAAAGATATTAGCAGACCAAATCCAGCAATATCTAAAAAGAATCTGATCAAGTGAGATTTATCTCAGGGATGCAAGGTTGGCTTAATACCCAATAATCAGTTAATTTAAAATATCATATTGATAGAATAAAAAAGAAAGATTACATGATTGCCTCCTGGATGCAGAACAAGAATTTGACAAAATCCAACACTTTTCATGATAAAAAGAGCAAACAAATTAGGAATAAAAGGTAACTTTCTGAAACTGATAAAGGGCATCTGTGAAAAATCCACAGCTAACATCATAATTAATGG
>CM052813.1:25777922-25816881 GCA_028533885.1 Nasua narica
TGGGATAGAGGTGTAAAAGATTTCTAGTCTAGGTAGGCTCTTATATTTAAAGTGACTTGTGATTTTTGTCAAATGAGGGAGATACCCTACTGGGACCAAATTTACTACAATCTGCCCCCAAATCAACAGAGGGTACAGTTTTGGACCTTTTGCATCTAATTGTATCTTGAATTGATTAAGGACACCACCACTATAAGTAGTCATGGCTTCCACTATTTAAATCATGGTAGCTGAAAATTATCTTGTTGGGTTGTAGTGTTCTTGCTCTAATTTCACTTTGCCTTTCAGGTTTGAAACACAGCAAACATTAAAGTTCAAATTACACTTACTAGAGGAGAGTTGGGCGCAAACACTATAACATTAATACAATTTAGCAGGTTAGAACATAGAAACAAATTCAAATTATCATAAACCACACGGGATTATTTAAGTGGACTTAAGACAGCTTCTTTCCATGAGATTGAGTGAATAAGACCCACATCAATAAAACCCATACCTCTTTCACAGGTAAAGATAGGAAACCCAAGAAGAAAAACCCTGCACCTACCATTGATATCCGCCCAAGATCAGCAACCATTCAAATGAACAATGCCACTCACCTTCAAGAGAGAGATGAAGAATACGGGTACGAGTGTCTGGATGGCAAGGACTGTGCCAGTTTCTTCTGCTGTTTTGAAGACTGCCGAACAGGAGCTTGGAGACATGGGAGGATACATATTCGTATTGCCAAAATGGACTCATATGCACGGATCTTCTTCCCCACTGCCTTCTGCTTGTTCAATCTGGTTTATTGGGTTTCCTATCTTTACCTGTGAAAAATTTATCCTTTTTAATTTGCCTTTTTTTCCGTTTAACAGGCAGAACCAGACTATTTTCCCAAAGTGTATGCCAGTTCAGACCCTACCAGCATCATAAAACATGAGAGGTAAGCCTCCCCACATCTTTATTGGCACTGAATATTATCACTATTATTATTTTTTGCCAACTTGATTGGCAAACTATTGGCTTTCTTTATTGTTATATAACATTCCTTCAAATACTGGTGATGTTGGGCACATTTTCAAATGTTTGACATTCATTATCATTTCAACTTCAATGAATTGCCCACTTTCCTACTTTCTTTTTTTTGCTCAATAACTTGTAAGAGGTTCTCAATATTAGAAATATTAATGCTCTAGCATATGTATCAAATATTTTCCCTAGTCCCATCATCTTTATGTTAATATTTTTGTATTGTATTTGGCCATGCAAACAATATTAAATTTTTATGTAGTCAAGTCTGTCCTATTTTTCCCTTAAGACATTTTGGTTTCCAGTCTTGCTTTAAAAAGCCTCCCCTCTTGGAGGTTAAAAAACATCATCCTAAATTTCTGATTAGAATTGCATTAAATTAGGTATTAATTTAGAAAGTTATGTGTTTACATTCTTGTCTTCCTCCAAGCAAACTATGGCTGGTGGGCCAACTCCAGCCCATCATCAGTTTTCCTAAATAACATTTTATTGGCCCCAGACACTTTATTTACATCCATTTACATGCTCTCTATAGCTGCTTTTGCACTACAATGGCAGAGTTGTGTACTTATGACAGTTGTATGGCCAAATAACCTAAAATTTTATTTTTATATTTATTTATTATCCGGCTCTTGACACAAAAAGCCTGTCAACTTTACACTGCAAGATCTTTGAATCCATTTCTTCAGATCCTATTTCATTTCTTTTTTGGAATCTCTGTATATTTCTTCATTTGTTCATGTCCTATTTTATTTCTTTTAATAATGCTTTATAATTTTTCATCATCTTTAAAAGGAGGTTAATCGCACTACTCATGTTATTTTTGTACAGATTAATTAAGTTAATTAACATGAAATGCATATAGTGTCTGGCCAATAATAAGCTCTCAAAAAAAAAAATAGCGACCATTGTTTTACCCTGGCACAAAGAGGTGCAAGAGACAATAAGGCATAATTCTCACCATTCTGAATTTCCTGATTACTGTAGATTTTCTTTAAGTCATCAAATGGATTATTAGAATTTCTTTTCCTGATTGTAATATTAATATAATATTAATACACATTCATTCTAGAGATTTGGGGAGAGAAATCAAGTAGGAAAATTTTTTTAATTAAAATCTCCTCAAACCCCCCTACCCACAGAAACCACTACATTGATGTGTATCTAGCATGGTTTTGTTTCTGTGGGTACCTATCCATGTATTCATGTGTTAGGTGGAACCCAACTGTTCCATGACATTTGGTACTAGAGACATCACTCTTCTTTTTCCTGAATCAAATCTTGATGTGGCTGAGCTTAATGAAAAAGTTAAAGTGAGTCATTTGGGGGCTCCATCCTATGTCCTGTATTAGACCAACTAAGGACGTGCACTATGTGTTTGGGGAAAGGGGCAGGCATGGTCCATGCTGGGGGTGCTGCTACCATCAGACAGCAATTCTTCACCATTGGTAGGCACTGCTACACTAGATGGCACCAAGATGCTCTTCATAGAGGTTCTCCCTCCTGGCTACTTGTTGAGCCCCAAAGATCTTTGCTGATATTCCAAAGCCACAGCATAGTGACCCACCTCCCCAGGTAGCCCAGGCAGCCAGCCACCTGGGACCACACCTGAGAGCAAAGCTTCCACTCTGCCCCTCTCTACCTTGGAAGCACAAAAGCTGTGCTTTTCTTCAAAGGACTAAACTCTTTTCAACAGAGATCCAAGTGGTCCCTGAAACATTTTTTAAAGCCTGTTAAATTTTAATGCCCCCCATCAAGAGGAAGAAGGGAGATACTTCCATTTTTCCTTGGTACATCTATAAATACAAGGTAATTTTTTTTTTAATCTCCTTGTGATGCTAGGTGCAGCTCTTCTCTCTTGCCCTCAAGGCTGATTTTTTTTTTTTTAAGATTTTATTTGACAGAGAGAGACACAGGGAGAGAGGGGACACAAACAGGGGAAGTGGGCGAGGGAGAAGCAGGCCTCCTGCTGAGCAGAGAGTCCGATGCGAGGCTTGATCCCAGGACTCTGGGATCATGACCCGAGCCGAAGGCAGACACCTAACAACTGAGCCTTCCAGGTGCCCCAATACAAAGCAAAATTTAAAAGATACTAGTTAATTTTTCATTTGAGACCATACTTTAACATTGCTTTTGCAGCTTACTGTTACTGAATGCATTATGTAACCTGTAGGCATATTTCCATAGTCCTGAATAACCTTTAAAATATTATATTAATGGAGATATATGTGTATTATATATGTGTGTATGCATATATAACTATACACATACAATAGTTTCCACTAAATTTAGGAATGCTCCTATATTTGGAGTCAATCTTGAATTTTTGCCAAAATCTACTTCAGATTTAGAATCAACCTTTGGGAGGCCAGAGAGCTGACTGCTGACTTCACCATCATTTCTGGTATCCCCAAACTTGGGTATGACTAACAACTGTGAGAACCTAACCCATAGATTCTCATCATATCTAATCAGAAGAACAATAGTAATATGAATCAAGCAAGACATCATTTGAACTGATTATTAATATCTTACTATGTACCTTGAGGTCTAGATAAGCATTCTGGATGTAACAGGGGGCAAAATCTCCTTACGTATTTTATATGTTAAAATTCTATCAGTCAGTTGATACATAAATGAATAAGTAAAATGATGAAATAAATAATATAGATTGCAAAAAATATTAACTTCACATGAAAAACAATTATTAACAGTTTTCCAATGATTAAATGGGGACATAGATAAATGGTTAATACAAATATTAAAAGAGCATGTTAGCTAAGTAAGTAAAAAACATTGTATCTTTTTTTTCTCCCCAAATTTGTTTATTTTAATTTTTCAGTGTTATAAGATTGATTGTTCATGTATCTTTTTAAAGCCAATACACATCAATAAAAATTTCAACAATAAAAGGGAAAAATAACCATTAGTTTATACTATAATTCTCATATTTAGAGAATTATTTGGCACAGAGGCATTACTAATGTTAAACAAAGCACTTTAAGAACTATGTTGAATTTCTGATTACACAGACCATTGGTCTTTCCAGAAAAGGTCCTATTTAGGAATTCTTATCTATGAGAATGAATTTAAGCAGAATTTTATATTTTTCACCTTTAAATTTCTTAAGGAGAAAATTAAATCTATAATCATGCATTATAACCTACACAGTCTGATAAATAACTATTAATCTGGATATAATAAAGAATAAACATTAAGAAGAAAGTACTGCAGATAAATGATATGCTCAAAGTATATATTTTCAAAAGCCAAATTTCAAAAGAAGAGATTTGTATGAACTCTTTCAAAAGATAATTTTTATGGTTTGAGGTCTATGGAAACTAAAATTTTGATCAAAAACCTGTCAATATGTTGTTTTGGTAAAGACTATTTTCAGTAGATGAAGACAAAGGACTCTTGTGATTTGATTTGTTCCAGTGATTAGGTATAAATTTCTTCCTAGAAAACATATTATTAAGAAGCTTTTCCTCCTGAATCATATTCTGCTGTGTGCAGAAGGCTTAGTGGTGTGATTAAATGTGCTACTTTTGTACTTTCTACATCGGTTTGAAGGCTAGTGCACTTCATCCATTTTGATGCCAAGAGGCTCTGGTTCTTCTCAGCAGAGTGAATCTTATTGAAGAAATATTTATAAAATGAAAAGTCCATCAAGAAAAGTGTTGGGCAATTGCCCCTGACAAGAACAAACACAAGGAAGGCTACAAATGATTTAGGAGTCACAAGCATCCCATGGTTGTTTGCACTCTTCAGTTGCATACTGAGAAAGATACACAGCACAGAACTGCTGCCCAAGACCACCAGAGAGTAGGCCTTCCATCATTTCTCTCCACCCAAGGACAAAGCACATGACATAGAAGGGATTGTGGAACTGCCTTATTTTGTGATGTTACAAGATGTACCAACAAACTCAAATAGCCACTATTACATATTCGAAGGCTGCTTGAGCAACAAAAAGTCTTAAAATTGTGCCATGCATAGAATGCCAATTTAACATGAGGACAAACAACCAAAGCTTACTCGCAGAGGAAGTAGCTCATTTGTAGCCCATGCTGAAGAAGTATACCACCTGATGTGCTTTGAGAAGGCAAGTGTCTCAGTCTCCAGCTTGCTGTAAGGTCCTCCCACATTTCCTATGCTGCCAGAAAAGTATTGGGCTTGGCACACAGGCAAAAGAAAGCTGAGGGGTAGGTGGAAATTCAGATGATAGTGTTATCTTACAAGCCAATTATATCACTCCATTGCTCTATTTTTATAGTGAACATTTAAGGATGAAGTTTTCCTCGAGTGCATGCAAAAATATTAGAAATAAAGATGACCAGGGTTTGTTCTTTCTCTCACCATGGTTTGTTGGAGTTTGGGTTTTTCTTGCTCCTTCTGGGCTATATAGTTCTTTCCAGGCTACTTTGTCACAAGTTGAGTCTTGAGCATCAACTTCCACTGGAATCTAGGAGGAGGAGCTTCAGTGTGTGACTAAGCTTTCAATGGACTCACCAAAGAAGCTTTACCCAACCTGGGCTCCAAAGTCTTCTCAAATGCCTAGTGAAGAGGATTCTCAGGAAGGCTCAGCTGCCTCTCTACCTATCTTAGAAGTATCAATAAGGAACCATAGCAAATTGACTCTCAATTGTATCAAATCCCCTTCTCCTCTACCAAATAGCGGGACAGAGAGAAGAACTCTCAGGATCTTGTTGACTCCACACTCAGCAGGAGGAGAGGTGGAGTAAGGGCACTGTTAACTTCTCAGAAAGAAAGGATGGAAAGGATGGTGCCATTTATTAAATACCTACACCACCTCAACCAGTGTGCTATGCTTCAAAAAGAATGACAGCAGAAGGAAATTGATATTGAATCAAGAATGGAAAGATCTAGATGTAACTGTCATTACTGCCTGTATCATAGAGATCTTCCTAAGAATAACAGCATGGAAAATAATTATGACACGGAGTCGATGTAAACATAAACCTCATTCTTGTACTGTTTTTTCTTGCTAATAATGTTAGGATCATGATGCAGCAGCTTGGAAAAGCTGCTCTTTGTTAGGACAAACTGTATAATATTTTGATAATCTATGATGTAAGTTCTGTCTTTTTTTGTATCTTTTCTCCCTTGGTATCAGTCATTTGTGAAGAAGCATGTAGTTTGCATTTGAAGACTTCATTATACCTTAGCCTCCCTTTTTTATTTGACCCAAAGAAACACTAATGGGTTTTGAGTGTTGCCTGTGTGTTTTAGAAGTCTGAAGTCATTAAGACAGGACCTAATGTCAAAAATTAGAAGTCAAGTAACTCGTGCAGAGTGAATACCTAGAACACACTGGGAAGTCTGGCTAGAGCATAATTAGGACAGGGTGCATAAACTAGGCTTCTGGTTTTCAAAACTTTGAATGGTAATAAAGATTTTTCAGTGTGCTATTTCAATTTTCAGTAGCAAATAATTGTGTGTGCACAGAGGATCATATTAAAATTGAGGCTTATCTGGAAAAAAAGAAAGAAAGAAAGATGACCAAGTGAAGGCAGCAACATGAGGTTACATTCAGAAAGTCTCTTCAAACAGTGCATTCATTTTCAGTTTGGAGGCTGCTCCAGCTCCAAGACAAAACCTTCAGGCCCATGAGATGAAGACAGTAGAAGATTTGACTTTAGCTAGATGCTGGCACAGGGTTTCTCATTGTTTGCCTTATTGACATTTGGAATTAATAACTCTTCGTTGTGAGGGGCTGACTGTCTTGTGCACCTTGGATGCTGAGCAGAATCCCAGCCTCAACCTTACTGGGGTCAGTAATACCTCTCCCCCTGTTAGGACAATCAAAAATGTCTCTACACATTGGCTAATGTCTCCTAGGGGACAAAATCACCCTGAGGACCTGTGGTTTCAAGGAAGGAAATCTAAATCAATGGCACAAGCATTTCTTACGTGATAACCCTCCATAAAAATACTATCGTCCACCCGCCGCCACCCGAAGATGCACTAGCATCTTCTGAGACCCAACACTGACAAAGTTGGCAAAACTCACCACGATCCCCATGCTGATTTTAGTTGGAAACGGGGTTCTGTTTAGCTCATACACGTGAGCACAGGGTCACAGGAGCACTCTGTTGGTGCATGGTGCTGAGATGTTACTATTACCACACTATACCATTAAACTTTAAAAAGTTAACTACTGGGGTTGCCCGGGAGGCTCAGTCAGTTAAGCGTCCAACTCTTGATTTCGGCTCAGGTCATGATCTCAGGGTCATGAGACAGAGCCGCACATCAGGCTCTGCGCTGAGCATGGAGTCTGCTTCAGCTTCTCTCTCCCTCACCCTCTGCTTCTCCCCCAGCTTGCTGTGCATGCGTGCGTGTGCTCTCTCCCTCTAAAATAAATAAGATCTTTTCTAAAAAGTTAACTACTGGAATTCTTTAGTGAATATTGAAATGTTAGCTACATTTTTAAATAAAATTTCAGGTGTGTCGATGGAGCCCAAAGTTCTAAGATGGCAATATGTGGCTCTCACGGAATGTCAGTTTACAAATGTGTGCAATCAAGGTTGCATCAGACTACATATTCAGAGTGCATGTATGAGGAGAAGTGACCTGCAGTGGGACTGGGGCCAGGGCTATGGCAGGCACCGTGGCTGGAGCTCAGTGGTATCCGCTGAATGAATGATTCCATTAGCCAATCCTACATTGTGGAGCACTGAAGTTGTTTGCAATAAATTGGTCTTATAAATTACTTTGTGATGAACTTTTTAAATTATAAAGTAGTGAGATCCTATTTAACCCCTTCAAAAAATTTCTGGAGGTAGAATTACGGCATCAAAACATCTGAACATTTTTATGTTTTTTTATGTGATAGCGTCTTCCAGAAAAACCCATTTATGCCGTCAGTGATGATTGTCTTGGAAGACCCTGGGTATTATCATTTTTTCAGAGACCTTTCCTAACGTGATAAGAAAACATTGTCTCTTCTTTTCATCATTTCACATTTCTTTGGTTTCAGAACAAACAGCAATAATTACATAGTGCCAAAATTACCATTGACCACTGTTTCTTTAGTTGATCCTCTAATGACCCAGTTGGATTGCAGTTAGGGTGCATGAAATAAGGGATATATGTACCTTTAAACTGAAAAGTCGCCCATGGCCTGGCAAGATGTTTGCACTATGGGAACATGAAGGAACTGAGGTCTGTGAGGGAGCAGCAGGTGCTTACCCCCCGCAAATACAGATTCACTGAATGGAAGAGGGAACACCCTCAAGAGATTTTCAAGCTGCCTTGTTTGAACAAGATATTTAAACATGCTGAAATGACTTACATTCTTAACCTTGTCTTTTCCACCACTCTCTCCTTGCCAAGGAGCAATAGTTGACTTTGCAAAACACAAAGTCCTATCTGACATCACTGTAACACTTACG
Source organism: Nasua narica (assembly GCA_028533885.1). Taxonomy (NCBI): domain Eukaryota; kingdom Metazoa; phylum Chordata; class Mammalia; order Carnivora; family Procyonidae; genus Nasua; species Nasua narica. The sequence continues at coordinate 25,786,349 of CM052813.1, forward strand.
GAGCTGCTGCCCTGTGTCACGGATAACATGTGATCCCACTCACTCTCAGAAACTATCTTCCAGGTAGGCGACATCTCTCCATTATCAGTAAGGAACCTGAGGCTTAAGAACTGATGTCAAGTCCAAGGTTAGTGAGTGGCCAACCTGGAATTCACATCCAGTTCTGCCTGATTCCAAAACCATATGGTGTACCAAGAACAGCCACAGATGCTCGTGTTTCCTTGTGATCCCCCCCCAAGAATGAAAAGTCCATGGTTCCCTCCCACTTGAGTTCAAAGAAAGCTCCTGAAATTAATTAATTATTTTGATGACTCTTATAGAACATCTGGTTCTCCTTTTCTCCCCTGTTTTATGGCAGGGAAGGACAGGTGGGGTGGTAAGGGAATAGAAGGGGAATTAGATTTCCTGGTACCAGGAATCACAGCATATTACAAAAGTAAACTCTCGGTCATTTGTTTGTCTTTCAACCCCCTCTGGTTTTCAGCTTTGTGTCACAGGGACATGAAGTGGGCAGAGCCTGGCCAAGGCTATATTTTCACGTTCCCACTTGAAAATGTCTGAAGGAGGACAATTATTTGTCCCCCCACCCCCAGCAGGACTCTTTCTGGCTGGGGACAGACCTGGCCTCCTGGATTGGTGTCCCCCCAGTGCCATCATTCTGTGATGATTTTTGTCTGTGCCCCTCAGAGGCCCTTGCAACTAGAGTCACTATTACTGAATGAGCACGGTATTCAAACTGCAAACAGGCTCTACACCAGAATTCCCAGTCTTCCAAGAGTGGGAGAGAGTAGTTCTTGTCCAGTACCCACTGAGTACCAGAATGAGACAGGTGTTTGAGTTGCTGTATTCATTTTTTAAGTTAGATAACAAGGAAAGACATCCCGTGCTTGATGATTTGTATTCCAATTCCAGAAAAGTCATTGTTAATCACATGATCCTGAGAAATTGCCTTAACACTCCAAACCATTTATTCTTGTGAAGATCAAGTAGAACACACGTGTCGTGGCCCATGAAAATCATGAAGCTTCTCGCAAATACAAATTACATATTGAAATTTCTCAAACAATAATTTCATACATTTAACTTACTATATATTCGACTTATTCATTTTGTTTCTTTTCTAGCCTCACATTTTCTGAAGTCCATCCACCACCACCACCCCCGATGTAAGTGTAATGTAAGTCCCATGAAGTCAGGAATTGGGGCACTTGTTGATTTTTTTAAATTTTATTTATTTATTTATTTATTTGACAGAGAAAGAGAGCACAAGTAGGCAGGGAGGCAGGTAGAGGGAGAGGGAGAAGCAGGCTCCTAGCCAACCAGAGAGCCCGATGCAGGGACTCAATCCTAGGACCCTGAGATCATGACCTGAGCCGAAGGCAGAGGCTTAACCGACTGAGCCACCCAGGTGCCCCAGACTTGGTTGATTCTTATATCCTCAGAGATCAGAGGAAGGATAGGCTTAGAATCAGCGCTTTATACATGTTTGCTGAATGACTGAATTGATGATAATCCCTCTGGAGAATTACCAATGTAGCTTGTAAACTTTTATTCCCTGAAAAACTTGAAAAGAAAGGCAAGCAGAGTTCTATGCAAATGAGTTTAGTGATAATACTACCTGCAGACAAAAGTGGAACCAGAAAACTCTGTCAGCTGCTTTGAGTCTTGATTTGATGATTTATGGTTATCTATCCAGCAGGGTTTCCACTGGGCCGGGCCACCCACCATGTTCAGGTCAGGATTCAAATCCCGATTACCACCTTCCTTTAAAACCTGTAAAACTCTAGCTCAGAAAAATCTGAAAAACTTGACATAGACTGATTCCCTCCTCACTCATCCTGCTGGAAAAAAAAAATGCATTTGCCAATCAAAGGCTGAGCTACCAGACATTTCAATACACCTGAGGCACAGAGTCTGCTCAGAACCCTTCTAAGTAGCCTTCAAATTGATGGGCTGGCCAAGGCATTTCCGGCATCCCAGTGACTAGCCACCAGTGGAATCTAGGGCTGCAATATTTAGTCAGCATTCTGCTTGTACATTCTGTCCCCTCCTTTCCCCCCTCCAGGAAAACATATGGTGAGAGCTGCTTTTTTTGGAGCAAATCCTTGAGGGAAAACAAACTTTTCATCTTAAAAAAAAAAAAAGTTCCAGTAAACTGTTCTTACTGATTTCTAAGGAAATCACTTCAGAGCTTAATTTTGCATTTCCCATCAGAGCAATCACTTCTGTTACAGGAGAAAGTGCAGCTGATGAGGGTTTTGAGTCAGCAGCGAGTGTGGGCTTGCATGCCCAGGTGCGGGTGTATGTATGCACACACACGTGTGTACAGACCAGTGTATATAGTACACTTACTAATCACTGAAAGCTATGCTTGAGAATAGTCCATTTGCCTTTCCAAAAGTGGCCAATTTGTGACATTGTTGACAGCCCAGCTAGGCAGCATCTGCTGAAATTTTTGACCCTGGAAACACCAAGTGTCGATGACTCCCTCCTTCCTCGGTGCCTCTAAACACTAGAAGGATTCCCCATGTGTGTCTTAGGAGCAGAGGATGCATGCAGAAGCAAGAGAGAAGGCAAAGGTCAGTTCTATGGGTCCTTGCTTCCTTTGCTTCTCCTAACAAAGGCAGGACTCAAATGTCAAAGCCCAGACTGAGGGCAGCCAAGTGTCCTAAGAACAGGACTGTATTTGAAATTAATGCCGATGTTAATTGGGCTGAAAGAGAATCAAGCTCACTTTTATCCTGGGTCTGAGGATCATGTCCTATAGGAAAGCCCTGTTTCTCCCTTTCTCTTTTTTTTTTTGCAGTTTAATGTAGGACTTTATTTATTTATTTTTTTTTCAAGAAATAGATGGAAGTATATATAACACAATTCCCTTGTTCTTCCCCCGGACATCTGCAATGTCAGCTTTGCCAACCTAGGAGCTACTTCCTTTCACTTTTGTAAAACCTGAGCCCTCTCTTTCACAGGTGCACGCAGATGGCACCCAGGGACGGCGCCCTCACACGCATCCCGGTTTTCACGAAAATCCACAAATAACAACAGATGAGGTCTTCACTCCCCACAGTTAGTGCAACCCAGACCATCCGCACTCCCAAACAGCAGGAAAAAAATTAAATGAAAGCAACAGGCCAGGAGCAATTTGAGTTTATTTCACCCTGGCGAGACTTCTTAAGATTGAGCTGAAGAGAAGTAAACATCTCGAAGGTAAGAAGTCTGGTGACCTCCCACTGGTCCTGGAGGTGATTCAACCACAACTCCACAAAAGCCCTGCCTCCCCCACCACTCACAGCCTCTCCCTCAAGAGCCTTCTGTGCAATTGTAGTAGGTATTTTTTGTGGTTTCCTCTGGGAGGAAAATGCAACTCAGATAGGAAGACACAGATGCAGAGACCTTGGCCACAGGGAATCGGTTCCTCTTCTGCTCTGAGCAACTTCTCTAATGATTAAGCTGTTGATGGAAACCACTTCAGTAATTGTGGCTTTTCCTACAAGACCAACTCCTGGGAGACAAGCACAGTCATTGGTACCTGCACCATATTAACCTCTGAGCCCACCGCTTATTAAAGCTTTCAAGTTCAAGCCATATTGCAATCTGACTCACCACTCGAAGGTTACACAAAGTTGCCCCCCCCCCCAAACATCATTGTGAATAGAGAAGCAAGAGTTCTTTTCTTTCCTTGGGAACTAAACCTTATTTTCACAGCATGTTTAGGGCTTTAAGTGCTAACTATATTGATTTACATTTCTAGATAAAAATGGTTGTTGCAATCATCAAGAGAGATACATTGTCTAATTCCTCCCCAACGCTACCCTCCCTCTGTTGTTAGCTAGCAGGGACAGGTGCAGTTGTTCCCGCCAATGAGTCACCTGAGGGGGCAGGACTTTCCCAGAAGAACATAATCAGGCTGGTGACTGTATTGTAAATGGACAAACATCTCTAGATTTGAAAATCTTCACCGTGGAGCACTGAGAAAAGGGTGGGCCATGAATGGCTTATATCCACAGAGCTTGGGCATGCCTGTAGGCAGAGAAAGGAACTCACTGACATCTCCAGGATAAAGGGAGAACAGGATGCAAGCAGGCAGTCTTCTCAGGTGGGAATGTCTACCCTCAAGGACCTCTGGCCACTAGTGGAAAAGACAGAGAAAGAAGGAAGGGAGGCAGGGAGGGGAGACAAGAAACATGAAATAGCGATCCCACTTTCTCTGTCTCCTATACCCTTTTATAACCTGTACCCCAAAAGATGATTCCTTTTTTTTCATCTTCTTGTTTCTAATGGGGTTTTTAGAATATACCGTTTTGTGGTTCTTGAGCTAAAGTCTCATTGTTTGATCTGAGGCCCCACCTATACAGAGCTATGTAAGTTTGTTTCCAAGGCAAGAATTAGAAGAAACCTAGGGAAATAGCTAAGAAAAAGTCAGAGAAGAAGACATACTGGGGAAGAAAAAATCTTTATTGGACATAAATGGAGGGCAGAAACACTGAGCAGAGTTTTTGTAGATTTCCCGGAAACTTACAATAATAATGCCTTCATCATTTATTATATTTGTTAATCTCTGTCTATTCCTGATAGCTACCAGCAGTAAAAAAATTTTGAAATGAAGCAAAAACGGCAAAAGGTTTATGGGATTTATTTTGGGGGGCAAGAGGGATACACCATATCTCACTGTTCTTTTGTGTAACCAGGGGAGAGAATTCCAGGAGAAAAGCAGAGAAAGGCAAATTGGAAAGAAAGGCAATGTCCTAAGTCTTCTGGGAGAAAAATACATACAGCAAACATGGATTCAGCCTGGGAGGAACTGGCTTTGGTGAATCTACCTCCACAAAAGTCACTTTCCTTCTGACATCAAGTCATAGAAACTTGGGTTGAGGCTAAGCCTGTCTTGGGTTCTACAGAGCTCTGCCCCTTCACTAACCCTTCACTGAAGCTAACATCAACTATACCCTCTTTCCCCAGAACCAGGATTAATTCCCAGGGAGAATTTTCAGTGAAAGCTACAAATTCCTCAACTAGTTGTCTGTCTCTCGTTCCTCACCTGTCAACACTGGCTTCAAAGTTTACTGCAAGTTTCATCCTTATAAAACAATAACAACAATAACAACAATAACAACAACCAACATTTACTGTGCATTTAATATGAGCGAGACACCGTTTCATATGCCCTTTGTATGTTAACTCATGCCTCAGCCCATCTCTTAGGAGGAGACCACTCTTATTACCACTTTACAGATAAGGAAACGGAGGCTCGAACTCATCAGCTAGTGGGCAGGGGAGCACATGTGCTTGCAGACCATGATTCCAGAGCTCCTAAACTCAGAAACACAGAATGTCTAAACACTAAGCATCCTGCAGCGAAAACAGACTTCAGGCAGGGTTTGCTGTTTTCCCAAACCACCCGCGGTCCTGTAGCCTTCAAAATGTTCCATCCCAGCAGCTCCTTTCTTCAAGTAATATCTTGCACAGAAGCCATAAACCTACACAAAACAGATAAAATGGAGGTTTCTGGGTCAAATGAGGAGAAACAAGGATTCCTGCCTTTTCCCACCTCCAATCAGCCCCTCGGTGGTGCTCTCGAAGTTTCCCCAAGGTTTCTGTGGAACACAATTGGAAAACCCCTGGACCAGTCTCTAGTTAGTCTCCTTCCACTGGTAAAATTGCCAGCTCTGAGTTTCTTTCAACTTGCTTCCAAAACTCCAGGGTTTCCTGTTGCTTCTAGAATAAGTTTTGAAATTCTGCACTAGGAATTCCAGATTTTCCAAATCCTTTCCACACTCCACGCACCCAGGCTTTCCTTCTGGACCCTCATCCCATCCGGCTGGCCTGGCCTCACTGCCATCCCCAAACAGGCATCATTCTTTGAACCATAGGAAGTGACCTCTACTTCCTCCTCTGCTTCTGCAAATTCTAATAGCGCAAACCGCGTGGAGTGCAGCTTCTCCATAAAGCCTGACCGCCCTAGTCCTGCGCATGCTGACTTCCTGTCGGAACCACGAGACAGGTTCCACGGCCAGAACAGAGACCGAAACAACAATGACTTAAACAAGATACAAACTTATTTCTCTTTATTTCTCTTGCAAGAATTGTCCCAGCGTGGGTGCCTGGGTGGCTCAGTCTGTTCAGCATCTGCCTTTGGCTCAGGTCATGATCCCAGAGTCCCTGGATCCATCCCTGCATCAGGATCCCTGCTCAGCAGGGAGTCTGCTTCTCTTTCTCCCTCTGCTCCTCCCCCTACTTTTCCTCCCCCCTCATTCACTCTCTCTCCCAAATAAATAAAATCTTTTAAAAAATAAAAAGAAATAATTGTGTCAGCATGTGGCAGCCCTACAGTGGGTGACCCACACTTCCTCCATGTTGCTGTCCAGCCACACTGTCTAGGGTGGGCCACGGCTTGCCACCACCACATCTGAGTTCCACCAGGAAGGGGAGGACACATCCTTCTTCTTAAAGGCATCCACCTCTACTTCGAATTGTACCCCACTGGCAAGATGAGAATGGGGATTTAGAAAACTAGCCACCTCTTCCACGTTGAGCCATTTCAAGGAAAAGAAAGAGGAGCATTTTCTCTCGTCGCCCTTGTAAACTCCTGGAATAAAGGGACCCTGTCCCAAACATTGTAACCCCGACAGTGCCTGTCTAATCTGGCATCTTTCTATATACCTTAAGTGTACTTAGTAACTGTTAAATAAGAATATAGAGGTATAGGTATTAGTGAATGAGAAAATGAATACATGGACAGTTTCAGAAACCAAAGATAATGTTGAATTTTTTTTTATCAGTGCTAAATTTAAAGTTTCCAGCCACTGGGTCCTAAATCCAAAATGGTTTTATATACCTACTTTAAAAAAATTACCCTAGGAGAATATCTGAATGGCTAAGACTTTTCTGAAGTTCCTTCCTCTTGCCCTCTGAATACACACATGCGTGCACACACATACATGCACACATACACACGTACACACACATACATGCACACACATACATACCTCCAACTTATTCCAATACAGAATCTGGGAAAAGGCTTCATTTATACACATACTTCTTTCTTAAGATAGTTAATACAAAAACAAAGAAAGGTTTGGAAAGCTGAAGTTTAAAGCGTAAAAACATAACGATAAAATGACCTTTCCAGATAATCATCTGTGGTAACAGCATCTTAGATAGTCTACTGAGCACTTTTGCAGGTGACCAGAACTTTGGCAATGTTCTGACCCAGGTGATGCTCCTATATTGTTTTAGTCTACCTTCTTTTTCAAAGAGAATTTACCTTTCATGCGGTATTGATTTTATTTATCTTACATATCTTTCTTTGAGGCAATATTTGGATTTATGTGTTGATTAATTCATCTCCACACACATTAGATGACAAACATCGCCAAACGTTTTAGGAAACTTTAAGGCAGTTACAATTAAGGAACATCCCCTAAGGAACGTCCCCTACTCCACATCCCCTACTTGCCGTTTGCAAAATTCTGAATCAGTTCAGACTTGCCAGGCTTTGAACAAAGCATGGGTAATAACCACGCTGACGATAATCACAAAAGTACCTCCCCTGAGACAGATATTGTACCAACTATGTCACCTGGATCCTTCCAGTCCTTTAACAACCCCATAGACAAGAAAAACAAGGCTCAGAGAAGAGATGATTGAAAGCCCTTCTAAACTGGATTCAAATCCAGTAAGCACATCTCCAAAGACCTTTGCTTTTCCCTCTATGGAGAAATCAACAAGAGTTGTCACTATTCCTCTCCATGTGTGTTGGGTATGGAGTCCCAAGCAGCTGGTTATGGGAAAGCACATCTTCTGGCATGATTAAAGGGGTGACCAAGAGCACGTGTACAGAGTCCTCACCGAAGAGGTCGCACAGTGAGGCCCCCTCGGGGACTGGGAATCTCAGGAGACCCTGAACGCCAGTGAGGGCGCCTGCTCTTCCCCTGAGATCCCGGACAGGGCCGGACCAGGCAATACAGAGCAGGTGACCCAGATCAGACGTAGACAGAGGCAGGTCCCTCAGAGGAGACCCTGCGGTCCTTCTACCTGAACATCAAGACCGTTCTCCCTCAGTGAGGCATTTCTCAGTCTACCTCGCAGACCCCCCGGAACTCCATTCTTGCCCCTGGAGTCTGGGCTCTGGTACAGCCTGAGTGAAGGCCACACCTCACTTCCACGCTGCTGTCACCACAACACTGACAAACCTACTTAGTACTTTGAATTTGAGGCTTCCGGCAAAGACTTCCTGGAGGAAGGCCTGGACACCCCAGGCGATCTCCAGCCACACTCAGCAGGAATCTGGCAGCAACTCAGCTCGCGGGGTCTCCCAGGGCCCTCCAGGAAGTACCAGGGATTTTCACTTCTCCTCCTCCAATCCCCCTTCAAAGAGCCCGGCTGGAAGAAACCGGCTCACAATCACACATGCATGAAAATATTCCTGGATTTAACTCTCCCCTGATGCTGGATTTGCAGGGTAGGACACAGGCCAGCACATCCCGAGGAGACACGGGCAGCTTGTGTGTGCGGCGTGCTCCTCAGTGGGACGGAATCTCTCCCGGCCTCCTTCACCACACTGGCTCCCATGTGAGCACTTGAAGTCCTTCTCCAGAAGTTTTTCTCTCTCTCTTCTAGCCCAGTCACTCAACCATGATACCAACATTTTAGGTCAGAACATTCTTTGCTGTCTTCAAACATTCTTTGTTCGGGCTGTCCCGTGTTTTATGCGGTACCTAGCAGCACCCCTGGCTTCTCCCCACCGGAGGCCAGTAGTTGTGACAACCAGCAGGGTCTCCAGACATGGCCGATGTCCCCTGGGAAGCCAAAAAAAAAAAAAAATCACCATTTGAGAACTGCTGGTCTACCTGGTTGAATGCCATCCTATTCTGAAGGCCTCAGGCTGCTTTTCTCTGAGGCAGAAGGAGCACCCCATCCCACCAGGACCTCTCAACACAGCCTTCAGATACTAAAACTCTTGCACGTTTGTAAACACCTGGAATGCAGATGACCCTGAGTTTTCGAGCTCTTTGAGCTCATGCTTCCCCACCAATACTGAAATGGCTCCAGTCTGCAAGCCCATTCTATGGAATTGCGAGAAGATCCTTTCCTGGGCATTTCTGCAAAGAGCAGCTTTCCCACCCTCCCCGAGCCCCGCACTCACTGCCATGCTGCTCCAGACGATCACTCAGTCTGACCCCAGGGTTGGGGTATTGCTTAAGCCGTTCTGGAAGGAGACAGTCGTGCTTAACCATCTTAACTAGCAACCTGGAGGGATTACAAGGGAAAAAGGGAAAAGAGGCTCAGATATTAGTCCTCATGGTTCCTAAGTGGCCAGTGCCTTTGCATGGGAGAATCTCCTTCTGGTTGTCTCTTCAACCCCTAGCCTAGCACACTGTCCTTTGAATGTCACCCCCACCCCTGCCCCTGTCACTCTCTATCCCCAGGATAGTCAGTAACCTCTGCAGTGATGCCCTCTGCCTCAGTGAAGACCAGCAATTGTCCTTCATCAAGCAGGACACAGAACACTCTATCCTGATGTGTAAACGCACTGCACACCTCCTTGAGCACAACTCCCACAGAGACCCCCAGCAAGTGTTTGCTGGGCCCTTTCCTGACCTTGGCCTTTACCAAGTCTCAGGAGCCTCACGAAACCACGGTTACAGAGCCACCATGGCCTACTGGGTCATTCGGGACCTCGTTCCTTCTCAACATCACACCGGCTACCACAATCCCAGCTGACAGCACCTTAAAACACGACTTCAGATTTTAATTACTTCTAATGCTGCGGGGCCAAGAAGTCAAATTTTGAGTTTGTCCCATGGAAACATCTGGTGCGGGACCCCAATCAAATAGTTACAAGTTGGGGTTTCCAGTGGAGCCACACCAGCTGACATAGGCTGGGCCTGGACAAGTGGCCTGGAGTATAATCAAAATAATGATGACCTTGGACCTTGCTAGAAGGAGGATACTGTGAAGAGGAACCCAAAGGGCTTCCCTAGACCTGGGGCTCAACCTCACCCTACCGATACTTGGGTCTGGGTCATTCTGTGTCAGACGGGGCTGTCCTAGACACTATAACTGTGTAGCAGTGTCCTTAGCCTCCATCCCCTAGATGCACAACTCCTCTGGGTTGTGCAAGTTGTGACAGCCAAAAATGCCTCCAGACATTGCCACGTGGCCCCTGGGGGCAAGAGCACCCCCAGTTAGAACCACTGGTGTATTTGTAGCGCACTGGACTAAACGGTGGAAGGTTTTGTGTGAGACTTTGTTCTTATCCTCTAGAAACTTAGCATTTAGCTGGAAAGACAAGTAAACATACTAAACTGCACAGTGAAGGTTTCAATAAGAAGTCAAGATAACAAGAGATGGCATGAAATTAATTGCATCTTAAATAATGCTTTCCTAACACTTGTTCATCATACTTTATTAAAATTATTTAATTGTCTGTCTTCCTTAATATAAAATGAAGATGCCATGAGGACAGACTGACCCTTCTTTGTGGCCCGCAGACAACCCCCTCCGGTGACTGACACCTAGTAGGTGGTCAGGCATCAAGTGTTTGTCAGGCGACAGCCCAGCCACTGTCCAGGTGGCTTAAGCACCAACTAGTAACCAGGTGACAGGATCGACCCAACGCTTGACTCTACCTGGGCAGGGACTTTTGAAGCACTTTTAATTTAAAGACTGTATGTATCTCTTGACTTCCAGACAGAGTGTGCCTCAGAAAGACAGAAACAGAATGTTCCAGAGAGAGTGCTGGAAGGAAATCCTTCTGGGGAGGGAAGATTTCCAAGGCATCCTCAGAAGAGAGACATCCTCTCCTTCCATCGCTGACCTTGTCTGCTTTGAATGCTCTCAAAAAGGCCAGGGGATGGCAAAATCCAATGGCAAACCCTGGGCTCTTGGCGGGAACGCACAGGCGCACCGGCAGGAGCAGAGATGAACTGGTGGGAAGGAAAAGGGGACACACCGGGCTAAACCCTTCAGCCGGCCCTTCCACCTTCATGATTTGTTCATTTGTAACATGCCCACGGAGCACCGGCCGGTGCCCGGAGACCAGGCAGCACCGGAGCGAGAAAGCCCTGCTCCTGGAAAGCCAGCGGCCGAGCTCCTTGCTTCACGCACTTGTCGCGCGTGGAGTCACCTGCAGAAGGTGTAGGAAGGATGGCTGGGTCCCCTTTCCAGAGTTTCTGATTCAGCAGGTCCGAGCAGGGCCTGAGAGCGGCCTCGCTGTCTGCGCTGCGGGCCACGGACCGCCCTCTGAGCAGCGGGGACCTGCAAAGACACAGGGACAGGCGCCCATGAAGTGGCCGGGGCAGAGGGGGTCCAGGAAGAGCTCCCAGGATTTTACAGGTTCACGTTCCGCACTGGGACCCGAGACAAAGACGGGGCTCGGAGCCTCCTTCTCCCCTCCGTGCCCTGGAATGCCTGGGGAAGGACGTGGTCACGGCCCCCGCGGGGACACACACAACCCCCCACCCAGCCCCGCCCGCGTCGCCGTGGGTGGCAGCGGGGCCTGGGGCGGGTCTGCGACGGCCTCGCAGGGGTGAGGGCGCGGGGCAGGCACAGCCGGCCTGCGCCTCCGCGGGTTTATTTACTCAAACAGCAAACATCCCGCCTTCCGTGGGGCCAGGCCCAGGGCAGTTCCTGAATGGGACGAGACACTGTGTCTTCACAGCAGCCCACCCACGTCGCCGGGGCGGCCTGAGCGGCCCTGCCTGGGCTCGAGGAAATGGCAGGCGACGCGGGCTGGCCAGGAATGTGGGTGACAGCCGCCCGCCGCCAGGGCCCGAGGCGGACCCCTCCTCCGCGCGCTCCTTCCTCTGCCTGGTTTTGTCTCCCTTGACTTTGCCACCAGTTTTTATTCTTGTCAGCTGCGGGGGTGACACAGAAACGCAGATAAAAAGGGGGAGTGGGGGGAGAAGAAGGAAAAAAAAATTGTAAGCTTTCTCCCTCAGAAGGGAAAACAGAGCTGAATAAACAGAATGTCACTGAAAAGACAAACAAACAAGACTGTTTCTGGAAGAACCAGATGGACTTCCAAATGGCCCTCAGGGCTGCACTGGGAGAGGCCTGGACTGGGGATGGGGCTGGCTGCCGGGGGTTTGTGGGGTGGGCCGCCCCGATTTCAGATCAGGATTCTAAGTCCTCATGTCAGCCGCTGAAAATGCAGGCGATTTTGGAAACCTCAAACCTACTGAAGTAAAATAAAATAAAACAAGCCCTTTAGTATCTTTGATTTTTTTTTTCTCTAGTATGTCCTATATCATCACTTTCCTTCTGAATAAGGAATTGCTGACCTGACTTTTTTCTTATTTCAGAGCTAAGGGAGGGTTGGGTGTTTGTTTTTGTTTTCATTTTTCTGAAACTTTCCCAGACTTAGCTAAATGACCATGCGCAAATTTAAATGGATCAGTTTCACTGGCCCTTTTTCCTTATCTATTTAATTGGTCCTTTATCCACTAAACCAACTATGTTTTTAAAAACGATATCTAACTGATACTTAAATTCCCCTAATAATTCCTGGGTGATGTATGCTATACAGGTTGAGGGGGAAAACGCTTGCCTTAAAAACCATTTTTCCATTCTCTAAGGATAAATTCTATTTTTTTATTCTATTTTTTAAAAAATAGACTTTCCTTTTAGAGCAGTTTTAGCTTCGTAGCAAAATGGAGCCAATCCAGAGATTTCCCATATAATTCCTGTCCCCACACATGCATAGTCTTCCCCACTATCCACTCAAGAGGGGTACATTTGTTACAATCCATGAGCCTACATTGACATGTCATTATCACCCAAAGTCCATAGTTGACACTAGGTTCACTCTGGGTGTATTACAATCTATAGATTTGGACAAATGTATAATGACATGTATCCATCATCCCAGTATCACACACAATAGTTTCACCGCCCTAAAAATCCTTCCTGGGCTCCACCCAGATAACTTCTATTTTTCAAAAATAATCAAATTGAAAATATGAAGCATCTCCTATTGATGATTATATGCCACCCATTTAGTGGGAAATTTCTTTTTTGTTAAACCTTTATCTTTGAAAGTTTTAAAGAAGGGCAATAGCTACCCTAGTTGCTGGAAAAAGCGCTGGTGAAATTTCCCCCAAACGAGTCTGAAATCCGCTGCCACCATCACTTGGGATGGAAATCTAGGTTGCAGGCATCAGTGGAAGTTCAGGCACTAAGGTCCTGCTGGTCTACCAAATCCACCCAATTCTAAGAAGGATGGCTTGGAGCCCTCAGTGTCCCCACTGCACAACTGACACTTGAAATTCTACCACCGGGACTTCCCTCCATGCTATGGATGTCTCAGGTCTCACCTTCAGATGCTCCTCTGACAGCACATTTGATTAGTGACACGGAAAAGATGGAACAAGAGGCAGCACCTGAGAGGATAAAGAGATGGAGAGATGGGGGCCAGCAATAAACCCAGCCCACCGGGGGTAGTCTCCAGGCTCAATTCTCCTTGGGCACCACTGAAAATAGTCCAGGCAGAAGGAAGGACAATGGCAGATCACAATGTATTACCTGGGAGGCATACATGAGGCTGAAAGGCAGAAGTTCTGAGTTCATATATTCGCTCCAATTCTGCTGCCATTTACCAACTGGATCTTGACCAGTTTGCTTTCCCTTTCCAAGCAGTGCCGTCCTACCTGCAAAAGGAAATAGTTGGAAGGCATCGCTTGTTGTGGGAATGTAGAAAACCAGCGTCTATAAAGATTCCCTCACCATGATATGTGTTTTCTTTTAAGGAATGTTTATAAGGCACCCTTATTTCCTGTTGTATGAGATAAACATAGATGAGCATCTGAAGACAGAGACATCTCATCAGATTTAACATTTTTAATATAAAATCAAAAAGAGAAGAAGGAAAAAAAGAGAAGAAGGAAATAAAATAAGAAAAAAGGAAAGGAGGGAAGAATGGAAGGAGGGAGAAGTGAAGGAAGAAAGAAAGGAAAAGGGGGAAGAAAGGAGGGAAGGAGGAAACAAAACCCAAAGCAAAACTGGTCACTCGTTTTTGACAGCACTGATAGTTTTTCAGCTATGCCTTCAGTTTTTAGGTTGAGGCAATGCCAAGGAGCATTATTTTCTAGTATCAAAACTCCATTACAGGCTATCCTTAAGAACTAGAGTAAAGAAGAAAAATCTTCATCAAGGCTCATAAACTTGTTCACAGCAAAATTACAACATTACATCATGGCTTAACGATTCCAGAATTTCCTAATATGTGGTCGAACTTCAAAGGACATGGTGACATTTCATCAAAACATAAATTCATCATTTCCTCAATGTGGCCTCCTTTTCATTGGTTGACAAACAAAGAATTTTTTCTAAGGAACAGTTTGTCAGGCACATTTTATGAGCCTTACCACACAGGAACAAAACCACCAAAACCATGTCCATCTGTGGTACTCACTAGTCTGTGTCCCATGCCTCGAGCCATCATTCTCCATCTCTAGGGCTGCTCCAGAGTCACCTGGAGGGCTTGTTAGGGCACAGACCCTGGGCCCCATTCCCAGAGCCTCTGCTTCAGCAGGTTTTGTGTGGGCCTAAGAGTTTGTGTTTCACAAGTTTCTGGGTGATGCTGATGCTGCTCGTCTGGAGTCTACATTAGGTATCTGGTAGCCTAGAATAAGACTTGGTACATTCTAGGTCCTCAAGAATATGTGCTGTTTGCAATGAAAAGACCATGTCTCAGTTTGCGCTTCTGTCCCCTGAAGGGTGAAGAAGGCTTAGCGTTTGGGTTGCATTGCAGTATTTCTGGAACTCAGGAAGAAACTCATGGGTCCTTAGGGACAGGTTTTATTAATTAAATCCACTCGATGACTAAAAGAAGAACAATAGTACCCAATGATCTTCAATCCATCCCTGCCTCCCTCTTCCCCAAATTACTTATACAGAATTGTCAGCTTATTGTTCTATTTCTGACGCTGAGAACTAATTCCACAACAAAGCTTCTCCGAGTCCTCATGGCCAACTTTGCATTCATTTCTGATTTTAGGCAAATTTCCACGTTTTCTGAGGATGAAGGGATGGAGGCAATCACTTGAGATTTTGAGACTTACCCAGAAGTTATAAAGAACTGGTGGCTCACAAGCCTATGATGGAATTATCTTCCTCTTTTTAGGTAGTTGTTTGCCCAACAGTTGTCCTGCTGCCCATCGATAACGCACAAGTCCGGGTACCTGATGAGTCCAAGTAGGCATCCTGCTTTTCTAAAGAAACACAGGGTGCCTCATTTAGGTCTATGAGTGATAGAGATCAGACCAGAATATTCCTCTGGTGGTTAAGATAGAGGCACTCTGTCTCAACCTTCCCCGGGCAAGAAGAGAGTGGTTTCATCTCTCAAGATATGATAATATTAAGCATGTTGCCCCCAGTCATTAATCCAGTCCACTTCCCGTGAGGAAACAGCACTGAGCTGTTGATATTCCAAGCTCTTTCAAGCAGCAAAGGGCACCAGGCAGATGCTGAATAAAGGAGTGTTTTTTGGTTGATTGCTATGTTTGAATGTCCCCTTTGAACTTAGGTTCAATCCTTTCAAGGAGCAAATCTTTGACATTCTAAACAGAGCCTGAAAGCCTTTAATGATAGGGAAAAGAGAACAGCATAAGTGTGATAGTAAGTCAAAGAATAGGTCCTACACCAGGCCAGCGAAAAACGCTTGCAAGGGCCTGGGAAAATAAGAGGAAAGGACGGAGAAAAAAAAAAAAGCCCTATTGGACTATGACCATTTTTGTAGGTCAAAAGTGGTGTAATGTTGACAATTTCCCGTGGTTCAAGTGAACAGATAAGTGCTCAGTTATTACCCATCTGGCAGATACAATTTCCCCTTCCCAGAGTCTGGGCAGTTCCCCGTCCAGCCACTTGCTTACAGCCATGTGACTACTATTTCCTCAGTGGAACAAAAGCAGGAGACATGAAGGGCCTAGAACAACTAGCTCGCTTGGAGAAAAAATAAGAAGCCACATGTGCTAACTCCAAGCACCTTTTGGTTGCCCTTTCCCTTTGGTCTCTGAAAAATCAGCTGTTGTAAACACCTCTTCTGGTTAAGCTCAACCAGCAAATGGTTAGCATTTTCTGGGACGATAAACCAACTCAAAACCGGTCATGAGCTGAGTGGGAAAAAGTGTCCTTCACAGAAGAAAACCTAAAGCTTTCATATTCGGTAAATAAGCACATGGCATCAATGAAGTTAATATTCTACAACTCTAACCGTAATAGAGTAGCAAGTCTTTAAAGAGATATAAAATGTGGGATGGGAATATTTACAGCATTATTTTTTCCCCAAATATGTTTATTTTATTTTTTCAGTGTTACAAGATTCATTGTTCATGCACCACACCCAGTGCTCCTTGCAATACGTGCCCTCCTCAATACCCACCACCAGGCTCGCCCAACCCCCTACTCCCTCCCCTCCAAAACCCTCAGTTTGTTGCTCAGCATGCACAGTTTCTCATGGTTCATCGCCCCCTCCGATTTCCCCCCATTCACCCTTCCCTTCCTTCTCACAATGCCCTCCATGTTTTTCCTTATGTTCCACACATAAGTGAGACCATAAGATAATTGCCTCTCTCCGCTTGACTTATTTCACTCCGCATAATCTCTTCTAGTCCTGTCCATATTGATACAAAAGTTGGATATTCATCCTTTCTGATGGAGGCATAATATTCCATTGTATATATGTACCATATCTTCTTTATCCATTCATCTGTTGAAGGGCATTTTGGTTCTTTCCACAGTTTGGCAATTGTGGCCATTGCTGCTATGAACATTGGGGTACATGTGGCCCTTCTTTGTACTGTATCTGCTTCTTTGGGGTAAATACCCAGTAGTGCAATTGCAGGGTCATAGGGTAACTCTATTTTTAATTTCTTGTGGAATCTCCACACTTTACAGCATTATTCTTATGCAGACCAAGAAGTAGGATCCTACTCCATGACCAGCTTTGTGCCCTTAGGAATTCATTTCACCTCCCTGAACCTCAGATCCATCCCTCATCAGTCAAAGGAGAAGACTGGATTCAGATCATATAAGGCTGCCCCCCCCAACTCCACCCCCCTTTTTAGTCTATGCCTCCTGGAGCCATACTATGGGTATCCTGAAGGACAATAATAAATCATGAGCAGGTGCATGTGGGGGCAGATAATAATGGCAGAAATGACCACTAAGCTCTCATATTGTTTCAAAATAATTCACTCCAGCCTCACTTAAGGAAACCCTCTAAACTTCCAGTTTGAGATGCCGGGCTTATTGAAGAAGAGCAAAGACAAAAGACAATCACCCCCATTAGGGTGAAAGTCTGACTCCACCACATATGTCCAATATTTGCCTGTTTGTTTGTTTTAAAGATGGTCAGTCCAGCCAGGTACAGGAGAACGTAACAGGTAAAAAGCGGTGATCAGGGCCTTCAGCTGATGGGATGAACTGATACTAAGGATGAACTTATACATTATGAAAACTTTTCTTTTCAAACTTTAATAACCTAGGTCTTGGATATGATGGAAATCATTTCTCACTGGCAATTGAAAGCAAATGTATTATACCTCAATGTTGTTTTGCAATCGAGATCAGAATGTGATAGCAACAATGTCAAAGTTGCAGGTTTAATCCCTGCATGGCACAAGCTGGGGCCTGGGCCCTTCTGTTGTGTTCACCACTGGGTAGCTAGTGCCATCACAGGGCAAGCCCTCAACATATATTTGTTGAATAAATGCATTGCTTGTTTTGCAAGACTGTACACAATACATGTGAATCTCCAAAGGTTTAGAAATAAGGCAACTTCACTGGCTAGCAGAGTTGAAATCTCGGAACTAGGACAAGAAAATTCAACTTAAATGCCACCTATAGATTGTTTCTGTTCCATTTTCAGACTAAATTTTTGGAATTAAAAAAAATTGTGCAATTTTCATAAGGTAGACCCTATGTTTAAAATATACTTGTAAGGCTGAAAAAAAAATGACTAGCCCATACTCACTTTTTACCACCTTGACCCAAAGTATGAAATAATAATGATTAATGTGAGAAGAAAACATGTTGTATCTGTATTTACTATCCTTTTACTATTTGATTTGGAAGGCAACTATGCTCACCACTATACCACCAACGCAGACTACTATTTGATTTGAACCTACTTTTAACACAAAGTATTGATAAGATTGGGGTTTTCCTAATTCTAAGATCTTTGACCACAAATAGAAACCAGCTGAGGACAGAAGTGTCTAAACTTGTCCTGCTTAGAAAAAATACTGCAGAAGGAAACAGAGGTTATGCAGCTAACTCTGGCCATGAAAGAAAAGGAACCCTACTAATTGTTGGAATTTAGAGACAACTGGTCGAGTATTTTCTGGAATTATTGGACAGCAGTTAGAGAAAGATTATCCCCAGACATTTGAAGATCCCAAAGGAAATCTAAGCACTGAAGAGCTGCAAGGTTTACAATTCTCTAGTACTGAAAGTGAGAGAAAGACATAAAGATTTTTTGTTTAAAACAACATAAAAAAAATGACAGGTAAAAACAGTAACTATCAAATTTTAACTTGAGATTTGTAGCCAAGTGCTTGTATTCCTTTAAATCTTACTCTATGATACATTATACTTTAATTTAAAAGGCATTTAAACATTCTTTTAAATGTCAATATAAATAAACAATATCCTTTTAAGTTAATAAGTTTTATTTTGATTAAGAAAAAATTTTTTAACTAAATGGGAAAATGCTCTATATTCTATCTCTTCAGGCAATCACAACAATGGGAAACCCTCTCTTTGGACCATAGAACTTAGCATGGGAGCCCCCCTTCACACATATCAACATGCACAGGAAAATAAAAGTTTCCCTTGAGCATGTCTCATAAAACCAGGAATGATGAGAAATGTCCCCAGTGTTATCAACATGGCTTTGAAATTTCCCCATCTAAACTTTTAGCCTTCCTGGCTAAGTAGTCAAGCCACAATTCTCAAAGCAAGCATAAAATATGATTCAAATAAACATCTACTGAGTTCCCATTTTTAAAATTTGCTTTGTATTTATTGAATGTCTATTATATATAAGGAACTTGCTAAACATTTCCAGAGAAACAGATGACCAAGACATGGATCTTGATCTTCAGGGAGGTTATAAGCTATCAGAGAAGAAGAAAAAAAACAATTCTGCACAAATAATATCAAAACCCACAAGTATTTTCTTTATGGGGAAATACCCAGAATATCTTAGCATTCAGAAGATGGCTTGGACAGAAGGATGGGGGATGCATTATTTAAGCTGGATCTTGACAAGTCAGAGGGCATTAAGGGAAAGGAGCAATGACACAAAGCAATGGAGTTTATTGGTTAAAAGTGAAAATCACAAAGCTGCAGGCCATGGCCAAATCCAGCCAACAGATGTGTTCTCTTTGGCTTGAGTAACTTTTTTTTTTAATGTTGAATCAGTTGCCAGCATTTTAAAATTGAGATACTACATAAAATTCTGGATTTGGCAGCTTCTCTTGAAAAAATTTGGAAGATGTTACCAGTGGGTCCACATCCTTACCTACAACAAGGGTCAGCTAGAGCTCTGTCACAGCTGCTCACTCCGGAAAGGGCTAAAGCTCACCAGTGTCCCAAGAGCCCCACTCAGCCCACCTCATCCTTTATGTGTTCTGTGAGCCCCCCATGGGAGGTTGCCAGTGACTCCTGATTTAAAGTAGGAGTGTGGGTCAGACCAGTGGTACTCTGGTGAGTGTCTAGTAACAGACTTTCTAAGAAAAAATTGTCTAAAAAAGCCCTGATTATAGCATTTGCCAACTTCCATGGTGGACTCTCACCATGGTCAATTTCAAGCTACTGTCTTGTCACTGAAGTTGGACTTGGGGAGACATGCACACAGTGGGCACTCACAAGCCAGTAAAACCAACCCAGCATAGTGCAACCTCACATAGCCCTGAGTTCAAAGTCAAGGCTTCCTGAGGAAGTTTCTTACCTCTCCAAGCATCAGTGTCTTCCTGTCTTAACAGGGAGAAACAGTTGCCTGCCTTTCAGGACTATTGTGATTTTTAAATAGTTCCCTGGATCTGTCTACCAAAGCAGCAGTTCATAGTTGTGACTAGCCTTCTGTGTAATCCCAGTCCTGAGTTGTTCATGTCATACTGCATCTTTTTTTAAAATTATTTATGGAATTGATATTTGGCTCTTTTCTAAAATTTTCTATTATTTTAAAATAATACCTTGTGAATAAAGAAGACGCAATGGATATATACAATGGAATATTACTCAGCCATCAAAAAAGTGAAATCTTGCCATTTGCAGTGACATGGCTAGAAATAGAGGGTATTATGCTGAAAGAAATAAGTCAGTCAGGGAAAGACAGATGCCATACGATTTCACTCATGTGTGGAATTTAAGGAACAAAACAAATGAACATGGAGGAAAGGAAGGAAAAAATAAAATGAAAATTGTGACGGAGGCAAATCATAAGAGACTGTGAACTCTAGGAAACAAACTAAGGGTTGCTGGAGGGGAGGTGGTTGCGGGGAGGGAGGGATAATTGGGTGATGGGCATTAAGGAGGGCTCTTGATGTAATAAGCATTGGGTGTTGCATGCAACTGATCAATCACTAAATCCTACCTCTGAAAAGAAAGAAAGAAAGAAAGAAAGAAAGAAAGAAAGAAAGAAAGAAAGAAAGAAAGAAAGAAAGAAAGAAAATATCTTGCTTTGCCTTCTGTGAAGTCATTACTTCTGTCACTTCCTTAAACAGAATGCTCAAGGTAGCCCTTAGTCTGTGCTGTTGGGGTGTGTGGGATCTCTCAGTGTCACCTCTGCATAGTCTATTTCACTGAGGGCTCGTTTTCTACTGCAGTTGGAAGTTTTTCATGAAGGATCATCTTAAGGAGTTTGCAGAAGACCTGTAGCTCCTGCTACGACATGAGCAGTTATGCAGCTACATTTGTCATTAATTTACAGGCTCGGGATTCCCATAGTGAATGAGTAATGGAGACTCCCAACTGCACATGGACCACCTGAGGTTTAAATTTTAGCCTAAGTTTCTTTTTCTTTCTCAACCTTGAATAGGCAACCCTTCCTTGCCACAACCCTGAACTAAGGAGTAGAATTTTTCTCTAGTGGTGGATGGACAGTCTTTAGAGACCCCTGGCTTTGTGCAGGGGGCTCACTTTGAGCCCCTCCCCATACCTAGACTGAAGATCTTCACCCATACATGATGTTCTTGGTTCCAACCCTCTCTGACTCTGGATTTAGCTCCTGCTAGCTTCTCTGCCTTTGCTTCTGAAACCCAGGAATTTCCTTTCTGAATTTTGATTTTACTTTGAATTTTTGTGTTAAATTTGTTATATTTGGGTAGCAAGAGGGGTCCGTTGACTGCCGGTCTGTGAGGAGTAAATGAGATAGTGTGTATAAGTACCTAGGACAGCTCCTGGCACACACTAGGTACTCCATAAATGCCAATTAGTCTCACAGAGACCGGAAAAGCTCCAGTACCACCTGGTTGTGGGAACACAGGACTGTGAAGAGGATCCCAAGGTTGAGACTGAAAAGGGGGTTTCATCCACGTCATGGGATGTGAGGGAGGCCACTATCAGACTATAGCATGGCCTCAGACAAGAGGGCACAATGAAGAATTTTGAACAGGACATGAGAGTCCTGCTTTTAGAATTCACTTCTGGAGACAGACCCAAGAAGGTTAATTAGGAGCCTCTTGCCCCAGTAAAAGGAAGAGGTCATAGAAATCTGAGTGGGGGGCCAAGGAGGGGGACAACAATGAGGGAAGAGATACAGGATTGGTACGTTCTGAAGCCTGCTTAGCCATGGACTATTATCAGGAGCATGTGTGTAGGAGGATACAAGAGTGAGGACACTGAGGATTTATTTAATCATATTTTGGCTAAATTCTAAACAATAGAAGAAAACAGACGCTGAGGCTGGTGAGGAAGCTAATGCTACCTTGTGCTCACTATTAAGAAAGGGACAGGCGCACTGTGCAGGAGTCCTTCCATTGGCTTCTCTGGGTCTACTCTCCACCTTGTCCAATGTGTTGGGTACACTGGAAGCTGACCTACAGCAGCACCATCAGATTACCTACCTTTATGATTCCTGTTGGGTTTGGATAGCAAAGAGCCCCAGCACCATCTAGAGGGAGGCAGGACAATGAGGCTTGACATTTATTCACCCCTTCTCCTGTAGGGTCACTTCAGTCTGTCTGCACCCCACAGCTGGAACCTCCTGTCAAGCAGGCCTTCTTGTTAGCCCTCTCTGGCTTCTGAGAGTAGGTCTCTGCCCCCGTCCATTCAGCTCTCTGTCACATAGACTCAGGTCCTGCACGGTTGCTTGTGGTTTCCCTACAAAGTATCCACATATTTATAAAGAGTCCCTTTTAAGTTTTCTAAGCTAGTAGGAGCCACAGAAGTCATTTTGACCAGCTTCTGAATTTTATTAAAGAGGAAATTGGAGCCAACAATTATGACTTGCACAAAGCAGGTCTGTGGCAAAGGAGGAACCAGATAGAACACAGATTCTCTGAATCTCCATCCAGAGGTGTCCTTCCAACCCCTAAGTCCTGGCCTCTATAATGGTGGCATCATCCTTTCAAAGCCATGAGTGAGCCCATTGTATGTGTGCACCTACGCACATGTAGACATACACATGGACACACACACATAAACAAAGACACACAGACACACATATGGGGTAGATAAACACACCCACAGGAACTGACACTCAAAAACAGATAAACATACACACATGCAGATAGACACAGTATTTTGTGGCTACCATCAGGTTAAAGAGGTTGTAAAAAGCCTTCTTGGGAAAATAAGACAGGGGCACCATAAAAGGTATATAGGAAAGGAGAGTAGAGCTGTGCCATTTGTCACACTGGTAGTGGAGAAGCCTAGGGACTGACTGCAGCCCGGCCTCAGGCCTCTTCCTGCACCTACTGGTTACGTCACCTCCTCCATTTGCTTGCCTCCCAGAGTCACTGGGACTGAGCAAAGGGTCCAGTGCGTTCCAAATCCCAAATAAGGACACATGCTTCAACACAGACCCATGGAGTGGCTTCCAGGTACAAAAGGAAGTATGAGAGATGTGGCACTACTATTCTGAGACTTCTGACCATTTCAATGGTTTATGGGGGAACAAGTATAAAACATAGGATTCTAGGATTGTACTCAAAAACTCAGGGACCTCTTGGAGGCAGAGGCAGTTGGGAAAAGGAAAGGCTAGGAGAGTCCTATTTTTTCATCTTAGAGAGAGTTCTGTAGACAACTGTGTTTTATTAAACACCCTTTCCAGGGCTGACTATCCAGAAAAATGCTGTCATTCAAGTTTCTGGCCAACCCACATTCCTTCCAGCATCCTGAGCCTCAGATCAAACAGCACATGGGAAATCCTAGCAATAGGAAGAGCTTCCCAAGAATTTGTTCTTGTTGTTGAGGACTTATCATGTGCTGTTCATTATGCAAAGCTTTACTTTTTTTATTTTAAATTCTAGTGTAATTAACATACAGTGTTATACCAGTTTCAGGTGTACAATATTCAACAATCCTATATGTTATTCAGTGCTCATCAACGAGTATCCCAAGAATTTGAGGGAAAATTTATTTTCGTAACTTAAAACACATACAAAGCAAGATTTACATTCCATGGCTAAAATAAAGAACCCAAGAAACAGCAGATGTTGGCAGGGATGTGAACAGGAGCCCTCTTGCACTGTTAGTGGGAATGCAAACGGGTAGAGCTACTCTGGAAAACAGTATGCAGTTTCCTCAAAAAGTTAAAAATAGGACTACCTTATGATCCAGCAATTGCACTACTAGGTATTTACTCAAAGAATACAAAAATACTAATTCAAAGGGATACATACACCCAAATGTTTATAGCAGCATTATCTACAATAGCCAAATTATGGAAATAGCCCAAGTGTCCATTGACTGATGTATGAATAGATAATGTAGTGTATATATATACATATATATACACACATACATATACATAAAATGGAATATTACTCAGCCATCGAAAAGAATGAAATCCTGTCATTTGCAATGACATGGTTGGAGTTAGAGAGTATAATGCTAAGCAAAATAAGTCAGTCAGAGAAAGACAAATACCATACAATTTCACTCATATGTGGAATTTAAGAAACAAAACAAAGGAGCAAAAGGGGATGAAGAGAGAGAGAGAGAGAAACCAAGAAACAGACTCTTAGCTATAGAGAACAAACTGATGGTCACCGGAATGGACGTGGGTGGAGGAATGGGTAAAATAGGTGATGGGGATTAAGGAGGGCACTGGCTGCAATGAGCACTGGGTGTTGTGTGTAAGTGTTGAATCACTACATTGTACACCCTCCCATAGGTTTCCTAAATGAAAGGACAGAGGGAGAAAAGATTGTGGGTGATGACCAAATGGAAAGAAAGTTGTAGAGGATGGCAACATACAGGGGACTATGACAGAGTCCTCTTTGTCCCTGACTGGTGTTGAGAGAGCACTGACCCTCCCAGGGAGCTACAGATGGAAGCACCCTTTTGTGTGAAAAGCTATTGTTCAGGAGCATTTGATGACCTCACAGTTTTTTAACCAGAGGAACTTTACTAAGAAAAGTTTCCTTCAAAGTTTCTTTATGAAGTGGGTGAGCTAAATTCGCTGTTTCTGCCCCAGATTAATTTCTGTTCTAAGATGTTTTCTTGCCATCTTTCCTATTCCTTAAAAAAGAAAGTGAGAGAAATAGTTGAGTCAGTTTCCTAGAGAATAATTTTAAAGAGAGGGAGAGAGAGATTCCTTACCTTTGAGGCAGGAATCTTCTCTGAGGTTGGTTTTCCCAAGACTAAGACCCTGGCAACAGCCCACAGTCCATGTCAGTCCTCTCAGCTTCTCCGTATCTCTTGTTGTGAGAACTAATTTTTATTTTCCTTCATTTAAGTTCTTTTTGGGAAATTATTTGGAAAAACAGTAGTGTTGTCCTCAGAATTAAAGGAACCCCAAGCCTTATATCAGGAAATTGAAGTCACTTTGATGACATCAAACAAAAAAAAATCAGGCTCATGATTTTACAAAAATCATGGCAAAAATCACTGCCATGTCAGGAGGTGACTATTCTAGAAATGACTGGTCCCTCTAACTTGGTGCTTCCCTGAAATTCTGAATTGGAGACAGTCAGCACTCACCTCCCTTGAGCATCTATAAGAAATAAAAGGCCCATCCATTGGAAGGTCCAATGATAGAAGCCAAACTCTTTATCTTGGATCTATGGTTTCTTTTTCTTTAGGATTTTATTTATTTATTTGTCAGAGAGAGACAGAGAGAGCACAAGCAGGCAGAGTGGCAAGCAGAGGCAGAGAGAGAAGCAGATTCCCTGCTGAACAAGGAGCCTGAGGTGGGATTCGATCCCAGGACCCTGGGATCATGACCTGAGCTAAAGGCAGATGCTTAACTGACTGAGCCACACATATGTCCCTGGATCTATGGTTCCTATAGATCAAAAGCAAGTCACTCCTTTCTGAGCCTCAGGTTCCTCATTTATAAGCAAGGTCATGGTTCTGACCCCATCTCAATATGCTATGAAAACAGATAAGGAGGAAAAACTCACAGTACAACCCCTTACCCAAGAAAGAAATGACAGGGGCACCTGAGTGGCGCAGTCAGTTCAGTGTCTGACTCCTGCCTGGTTTTAGCTCAGATCCTGATCCCAGGGTCGTGGGATCAAGTGTCTGCTTAAGACTCTCTCACCCTCTCCCTCTGCCCCTTCCATCCATGCTCTCTCTCTTTCTCTCTCTAAAAATCAATCAATCAATGAATCAATCAATAAGTCTTAACAAAAAAATAAATGACAGCTACTCATCTGGTGATGGTTTGCAGGCTTAAGGCTGAATCATGCCAGATGAGAAATTGTCCTATACAAGGAAATCCTTCTTTCAAATCTTATTGTTGGTCACCCAGGCTGTACAGTTATTGTGGGCTCCCTATGCAACATGCAGATCACCGTGACGGGGTGTGGGAAGTACAAAAGGAATAAAGACACAAAGCCATGAAGGCAACATTTGTGGGTCTATTTCGCCATTACCCCCCTCAGCACCCTTTCTACCCACTTAGGTGGGGAACCTTTTCCCACTCTTAACTAATCACTGTTCTCATGGTCCTTGCTCCCCTCTCCCTCCCTCTAACCCCACTTCCTCATTTCAAAATCTGCTTTCCACCAAAAAAAAGATCCTGGTGCTCATTCATACTAGGGTGAAAGTGACTAATAGTGGTTTAAAATCCCCCAGATTTTTAAAATGTAAAATTTCCTAGGGCTCAAGGCCTTTAAGGATTGAGGATCTTATGGTGGGAACTCAGCCACCACAGTTCCATACGAGAGACATTTTGTGGGCTGGAAGCTCCATTCAACATCCAAAAGTCACAGTACAGAAGGTTCTGTTGAGACCAGCGCTGTCCAAAGGAAATAAAACAAGAGTCACAGGTGTACTTTAAATTTTTCTAGTAGCCACTTTAAAAAAAAATGAAATTCATTTTAATAATATTTTTTCTTAAACCAAATAAATCCAATATATTAGCTCAAGAGGTAATTTACATTAATAATACATCGTGCCCTCCTTTTTTCATACTAAGTCCCCAAAACCCAGTGTGTAGTTTACATTTGCACCTCATGTCAGTTTGCATGAGCCAAGTCTCAAGTGCTGAATGGCCACCACATTGGGCAGCAGAAGTCTAATGAATGAGATGCCCTCAGGTCTGGAAAACTGCAGAGTAAGTAACTGATAAAACTGCCTGGTTCCCTTTCTTTGTCTGCATTACCCACCCTGCTGCTCTGGGTAAGAACTCACACTCAGTGAGCACCCCCGCTACATGGAATGGTCCACTTAAGCTTCCTAACTACCCTACGGGCCAGGTACCAGTGGGGAAAGCAGGCACAGGAAGTGAGAAGCTTGCCAGTGGTTCACTAGGTAAGAAGTGGGAGAGCTGGATAAAGCACTAAAAAATGATCAGAAGGAAGTAGCAGAAAGGCAGACAGGGGCAATGGGCTGAGCTGGCTAGAGCCATTCATGACCGTGAATTTTTGCACAAACGTGTAGGAACCTTGGTTGACCGAGATGGACTTGGAAGTGTAGCATCACAAAGTCTGTCTCTCTGTGACTACCCGTCTGTCCTTTTCTCCCCAAAAAAGATAAAGCAAGACCCGCAGACTCTGCAGTGTCACCCACAGCTCTGTTACTGTCACCCTCAAGACAACACATATCCGTACATATGGCACAGAATACAGAGAAACAGAGAACACAAGTCTGGCTTCCAGGGTCTTCTACTCTAGTTGGGTAGATAATGAAAAGACACCATATAACAAGAAACAAATTAAGAATTCAGAGTAATTAAATAAGACTTCATGGAAGAGAGGACGTGGGGCTGAGCTATGAATGAGAGTAGGAAATCAGCTCTGGGAGGCTGTTCCAGGTAGAGAGACGTGCTGAAGCTAAGGCTTGGAGGGGAGGAAGAGGAGATGGGCTGCAGCCCAAGGGAGGTGAGCCCCTGGTTATAAAGGATGCCAGCCAGCTGCACGGTGTCACCATCCCAGTAGAAAAATGGCCAGAGCTCTTCCTGATCTCTGACCCTCACTCCCACCCACCCTTAGGAGGACAGCTTCAGTCCCAGTATTCACAGAAAATATCCAGACATTCCTTTTGCTTAGATCTCACACCCTCTCCTCAGTGACACACTCTGCACAGGGATCCCCCAGAGATATAGATGCAGCTGTTACAAATTGGGGGTCAGGGGTGGGGGAGAATGATACAAGGATAATGGAAAGGCATCCATCAATGGTCCATGACACTGAGTCCCTTATGTACGCACATCTTGTTCAGGTTTTAAGGAGAAAGTATCATGGGTTTGGTTTGATTTCTGATGCATTTTGTGCATGAGGACCTGGGCCAATGTTGCCATGAGTGAAGATTTAAGGGAGCTGTTTCATCCTCCTGTCTTTCTAAGCATTCACAACAAAGCAAACCACATTAAACTTGAATGCCACAAAACAGAAGCATCTAGCAGGGCTTCTTCACCTCAACACTATTGACAAGTTCAACCAGATCTTTGTCACGGGGGCTGTGCTTCGAAGCATAGAATGTGGCACCCCTGGCCAGTTGCAAGTTGTGACAATCCAAGATGTCTCTGGACATGGCCAAATGGTCCCTAGGGGGCAAAACCGTGCTGATGAAGTGCCAGTGCTCTGTGAAAGCTCCTCTCTGGAGGCAGCCATTGCTTCCTGGCCAAGAGCCAAGTTTACAGACAAAAACATTGCACGGGGGTCAGGGACATGCGATCATTCCGTACTCTCCTCTGTAG
Source organism: Nasua narica (assembly GCA_028533885.1). Classification (NCBI taxonomy): domain Eukaryota; kingdom Metazoa; phylum Chordata; class Mammalia; order Carnivora; family Procyonidae; genus Nasua; species Nasua narica. Next base: position 25,814,667 of record CM052813.1, read on the forward strand.
CACGGGGATACCACAGTTCCTGCCTCACAGGGCAGATGTAAACATCACAAAAGATCATGTGTGCATAGCCCTCGTCCAGAGATAGTTATCAATACCATTAGCTATTCTCCTGATGGTGCAATGAAAACAGATATTTTTTAGATTGTGCGTTTCTGGAGAATATTTGCAAGGGCCGGGGGGAGTGTTTGCCTGTTTGTTTTTTCTTTTTAAATCAGAGCCCTGCTGGGGAAAAGCAACAAAGTGCCCACTGTTTTTGCGGTTAGACCTCCTTGAATCTTCCCTCTTCAAAGAGAGCCACTCTTTGTCTCTTGGAAAGGAGTGGCCAGTGAAGACAAAAGTCAGACAACCTGCTGGTGAGCTTCAGGAGGCCGCCCCACGCAGGCCCTGGTGTGTGCCCCGCTTCCCCCCAGCTCTGCTTGTGATCACCCCTCCAATTAAGCGGGCTCTCCCTGTGTGGTCCCTGCTGCAGGTACCCCGGCTGCCTTCCGCCTCCATGCTCCTCAGGCAAGAGGAGGACCGTCAAGATGGCAACTTTGCTTTACCCCACAAAACCCCTCTTCCCTAGATAAGGCTGTGTTTGCTCTACAGTGTCAACCCCTGCTTTCCTTGGCTTCCCTGCCTCCTCCACCTCTTTTTTAAAAAATCATGCTCTGTCACCCTCTGAAACCCTTAATGAAGACAGTTGAAAATATGCAGTGGCCCCAACCAGGTACCTGGGGGCTTCCCAATATGACAAGGAAATCTGGGAAGCCGGATGTGGCGACTGCACTCTGATTTTATGACCCCGACTTTATGGCCAGTACAGAGGCAATAAAGAGCAGTAATCAATGAAACAGCAGCCTGGCTGAATCTGCACACGGCACTCCACCTCTTGACGCAGCAGCTCCCGGTCAAGGGCGCCTTCCGCCCGGGCTTGCAGGTGGCTTCATAAAAAGCACATCAGATACTACATTCCTGGGAAATGTTCCGTGAGTGAGTGGCATGGCGATCAAGCCTCAGAAATGGTAAGGCAGATGAGAAAGGGATGGATTCTCAAAATCAGGACCTGGCGAACCTGAATAGTAAAATGTGAAAATGAAAATAAATTGTTTGGAGTAGGTGCTAACTCACAGTACAACTGTTCTAAAGGAATTATCATCAACTTCTTGGTTACTTGTATATTTTAATTTAAGAATTTGTTCCACTAGGTTTTTACAGGAAGGAGAAAAGACTCATGATCTTCTCATAGAAAGTCGTTTGAGAAATGGAACAAATAATCCTAAAATTTATATGGAACAAGAAAAGACCACGAATAGCCAGAGGAATGTTGAAAAAGAAAACCGAAGTCAGCGGCATCACAATTCCAGACTTCAAGCTCTATTACAAAGCTGTAATTGTCAAGACAGTTGACACATAGATCAATGGAACAGAATAGAGAGCCCAGAAATGGAACCCCAACTCTATGGTCAACTAATCTTCGACAAGGCAGGAAAGTATATCCAATGGAAAAAGGACAGCCTCTTCAACAAATGGTGTTGGGAAAACTGGACAGCCACATGCAAAAGAATGAAACTGGACCATATCCTTACACCACGCACAAAAATAGACTCAAAATGGATCAAAGACCTCAATGTGAGACAGGACTCCATCAAAATCCTGGAGGAGAACACAGGCAGCAACCTCTTCAACCTCAGCCGCAGCAACTTCTTCCCAGAAACATCTCCAAAGGCAAGGGAAGCAAGGGCAAAAATGAACTACTGGGACTTCATCAAGCTCAAAAGCTTTTGCACAGCAAAGGAAACCATCAACAAAATCAAAAGACAACTGACATAATGGGAGAAGATATTCGCAAATGACATATCAGATAAAAGGCTAGTATCCAAAATCTATAAAGAACTTCTCAAAGTCAACACCCAAAGAACAAATAATCCAATCAAGAAATGGGCAGAAGATATGAACAGACATTTCAGTAAAGAGGACATCCAAATGGCCAACAGACACATGAAAAAATGCTCAACATCACTTGCCATCAGAGAAATACAAATCAAAACCACAGTGAGATACCACCTCACACCAGTCAGAATGGCTAAAATTCCCAAGTCAGGAAACGACAGATGTTGGTGAGGATGTGGAGAAAAGGGAACCCTCCTACACTGTTGGTGGGAATGCAAGCTGGTACAGCCACTCTGGAAAATGGTATGGAGCTTCCTCAAAATGTTGAAAATAGAGCTACCCT
>CM052813.1:25816981-25905976 GCA_028533885.1 Nasua narica
GTGTGATATATATATATATATATATATATATATATATATATATATATACACAATGGAATACTATGCAGCCATCAGGAGAAATGAAATCTTGCCATTTGCAATGACGTGGATGGAACTAAAGGGTATTACGCTAAGCAAAATAAGTCAATCAGAGAAATACAATTATCACATAATCTCTCTGAAGATCAAATGAAGAATTTGAGAGGCAGGGTGGGGGGTCGTGGGGGGGTGGGGAAGAGAAATGAGACAAGATGGGATGGGGAAGGAGACAAACCATAAGAGACTCCTAAACTCACGAAACAAACTAAGGGTGGCTGGGGGGGCATAGGGTTATGGATATCGGGGAGGGTATGTGCTATGGTAAATGCTGTGAAACGTGTAAGCCTGATGATTCACAGACATGTACCCTGGGGCAAATAATACATTATATGTTAATAAAAATATAGGAATATTAAAAAAAAAAGTCCTTTGGGAAGAGCATTTTGTAAATTAGATTTCCATCTCTGGGCTTTAGTTTTCTGCTTTGTGGAAGTATATTAATCCAAAAAAAAAAGGAATAACAATAATTTAAGGTCTCAAGAAATAGGAACAGTTAACAACTGGCTGATGGTTCTGCTTTTCGGTTTTCAGAACTGTTTAAGATGCCCTGCTTACATATTTACACCCACATAACAGTGATAACAATGTGTAATCTCATAAGGGATGTGATCAGTAGATACTCAAGAAATGGAGAACCGTGTTATTGGTTTCAACTTTTTTTTTAATTCCATGAATCCTCATAGTATTGACATTTCCTATTAAAGATGCCGCTAAAAAAAAACCTATAGAGAAAGGGATCAGATCTGTGGTTAACAGAGGCGGGAGTGGAGGAGGGAGGAGGGGAGCTGGAGGAAGATGATCAAAAGGCACAGACTTCCGGTTAGGAGAAAAGAGCACCAGGGATAGAGTGCACACTGTGGTGATGACCGTTAACAAAGCCGATAAGCGAGGAAAGGCTGTAAGTTCTCATCAAGAGAAAAAATTTTTTTTCTTTTTATACTTTCACTATTTCATTGTATCTATATGAGATGCTGGGTCCTCATACCATAGCATGAGTAAGTCAAAGCATCCTGCTGCACACCTTACCCTTACACAGTGAGCTGTGTCAGCTATATCTCGATAAAACTGGAAAAAGATGTAAATGAATGATTCTAACCTGAAATCAATGAACAACAGAAAAGTGAGCTAGAACTATTAGAAATGCCTGCCCACATGTATATATATGCATGTTATGGGAAAAATAAACGTAACTGAAATGTGCTTGCCAAAGTATTTAATAATAAGTAATAAAGTGCAAGCAAGGTTAAAAGTAAAATGACCAAAGTGTAGTCAGTCAAACTGGAAAGTGGAAATCTTCATTGCCAGTGTTAGTCGCTGGCTGCTGGCGGTCCTCAGTCTCCTCAGAGACACCGTGGAGTGACCTCCTGTGACAGTGGAATTCATGGTTCTTAACGAGTGACCGGGGGAAGATCCCTGCAGACTCCATTTACCTCTGTCATTTGGTTGGCCATCCTGCTTTTGTCCTTGGGCCCCTTGCCTTCAGAAATGAGCATAAGATCTCATGGCCAATAGAAGACCCGGTTGTAAAACATAATGTAGTCAAGGGGGCTCAACTCAGGAGTCCTCACACGATGTTTGTGCTGGAGCAAGAGAGCTCCGCTCCCACTATCATTCTGCCAAAGAGGCTTTTCTCTTTTGTTTTGGAGTCTTCCTAGGCACTCATTTATAAACTCATTTTGTGACACACAGAAAAGAGGCTAAACCAGAGGTCACCCTGCCAACCCAGAGGCCTGGGACCCACACAGCTTTTTCTCTTCACGAACTTTTATTATGAAGAAAAACCATGAATTTTGACTGTTTTTTAATCCAGAAGCACCACCCATGTTTTCATTTCAGAACGGAACCAGTTCTCGAAATCAAGATGACACAGAAGCCAGATCCATTTAGGGTCTTGTCCCAGCTCCGGAGTTGGTATTCTGCTGTGTTTATAGAAAGTCCCTGAGGAAAGAATCCTAAGAAACATTTGTATGAGGGCCTTCTGGCTAGCTGCTGGCCACAGGGCATGCCTCTGTCTTCCTTTGGAGCACTTGTCATGACCCTCATCTCAGCGGTGGTTGAAGGACCTGGCCTTCTGCAGATGCCTGGGACCCCAAACTCTGTGGTACTGAAGTTTGCAGTAAGAAGACCGTTCGGGCCCAGTATAACCAGATACAACCTGCGAAGTATGGCCACACAGCTCTCCTCACCCCTTAACTTGCCACTCTTTCCCTACTCACAGTGTTGATTTGAGACACCATGGGCCACTATGGGACCGAAGAAAAATCCTTCCTGGGCCTATCTAAAATGAAGCCTCCTTCCCACCTCAGATTTACTTGCAAGGTGAGACCCTCAGGTGAAACTACCATGTTTAGGTCTTATTGGCTAGCCAATCCCAGCCTCCACCACACTCTGTTTCCAGGTCACTGGTGGGAGATTCTGTTTCCTTGGTGTTCAGTCTAAGAAAGTCTCATGTTCTTTTTTTATTGTTATTTTAGAAAGAGGTAAAGAGAGAGCACATAAGTGAGGGGGAGGGGCAGCAGGAGAGAGAGAGGGAGGGAGAGCCTCTGACACAGACTTCCCACTCAGCATGGAGCCCAACGATACAGGGCTCAATCTCAGGACCCTGAGATCATGACCTGAGTCAAAATCAGGAGTCGGATGCTTAACCAACCAACTGAGCCACCCAGGTGCCCCCAAAGGATCACACTCTTAGGGAAATTTTTTCCCTGAAGGATGGGCTGAAGCAGAGAGACAAGGCCCATAGCCACAAGACCTTGTTCCAGTTACTATCACTCCTTAACTACTCCAAAACTTCGTGGTTAACACAATAACCATTTTATTGTAACCCACAATTTTCTTTTTTTTTTTAAAGATTTATTTATTTATTTGACAGAGAGAGAGATCACAAGTAGGCAGAGAGGCAGGCAGAGAGAGAGGGGGAAGCAGGCTCCCTGTTGAGCAGAGAGCCCGATGTGGGGCTCAATCCCAGGACCCTGAGATCATGACCTGAGCCAAAGGCAGAGGCTTTAACCTCTGAGCCACCCAGGCACCCCATAACCCACAATTTTCAAGGTAAGACTTTATTGGCAGGAATTTGGGCAGAGCCTTTGCCTCATGAGGTAGCCACAAAGTTTATGCAATTAATCCCAGGAGCGCCTGTTCCCGCTGCATTGCTCATCGTGGTCTCATAGTGTCACTTAACCACACTCTTGTGGCCACAATAGTCACTCACCTGCCCAGGTTCAAGGACTGGGGACATGGAGCCCACCTCCCACGTGACATGTGCCAAAAACTACAAGAGGTCTCATCTGCCATTCCTAAGAACTATTCCCTCAGAATCCTGGTTCCTCTGGTCTTCTCAGCGACAAAAGGTCACTGACTCTCTGTCCCATCTTAGAGGGTTTCTCATGGGAGAGCCCTCCACCTCCCAGCCAACGACTACTTCTGGTAGTGTCGCCAGTGACTCATACCAGGCTCTTCTTCAGAAGAGCAGTTTGACAAAACTTGTTCAAACCCCTCTAAACATGTGAATGAAACACAATCTTTATTCCCTAGATCGAAAACCTCAATGATGTCCCATCATACACAGAATAAAATTACACTTCCACTGCAATCTGAGACAGGCCCTAGCTGGCCTGACCCTGCCCACCTCTCCAAGCCTCTGTGTCTTGTTACACTTCCTCACTTGTCCTCGTTAGCTGCCCTGGTCTTTCTTTTCTCCACCTCAATAGGTTTGTTCTCTCCTCAGGGCCTTTGCACACCTTCTTGTTCTGTGAGAATGTCTATCCCTGTTCTTCCATGGGAATGTTTGCTCCTGTTCTTCACCTGGCCATTCCCCTGAGTCTTTCAGGTCCATCCCATATATCCTGGCAGGACATGGGCTGCTTTTGAGCTCAATGTGACATTCCACACAACTAGGTCAGAGTCCTCCACCCCCAGAATCACTTGGAGGAAGTTTGTCAACTCATCTCAGCCTTCCCACTGTGCCCGGATCCCATCTGAGTCCAGGCACTCAGATATCTGGGAGACTGGGGAGTGCCTTTCAGTGGTCCCCCAGGAACAAGATACAAACACAGTCCCAGGAAGTCTGGACATCCAATAGCACTTCAAGGTATATATTCACTATAAACTATTAGTAAACCTGTCCTTCACTCAGAACCCAACCACTACATCTGTCAGCCAAGAGGACCACTGAAACAACTTTATTCTAAAAAGAGCATTAGAGCAGAGCTGGCCTGGGTTCATAACCTTCTCCTCATACTTATTCCAACTCAGTTTCCCTCATGTTCAGCTTTCTCAGCTACCAAATGACATTGACAATGATATTAACAATAATATGAGAACTAAGACCCATGGTTAGTGCTTAGAACATTGCATGGCACCTAGGCAGTGATGAATAAGTATCAACTGATTATTAATCTGATTTTCAAAGTCTTCCATGAGCCAGCCCCCTCTTATACTGATAGAAATCTTCTCTCCTTCCCTGAGTTTGGCTGACCCTCTGTCCACGCTAAACTGGTCTTCTCACTGCCTGAGATGGCCCCATGTGGGTTCCAACATCCATGTTTTTTCCCTGCTGGGAATATTCCTTCTCATTATCTAGGCTATTTTGGCCATGCTACATTTCCAGAACCCACCCTCATGTCCTCCCTGAACCAGTTCAAACTCCAACCCCTACAGACAAGAAAGAGTTCTCTCCTTCTGAGTCAGAATAATATGTACAAATTATTAATGAGGTAATCATGCAACAGCCATTGGTTTTAAATCACAAATATTTCATTGTCATTTAAGATTTTCGCACATTGAGGCTCAATCTCTTCGACTAGACTAAGTCTCCTTGAGAACATCCCGATTGTGCCTTCTACGGAATGGGCACTTGGATCATCATTCTGGAATTGCTGAGATCGCAACCTGAGATTTGCCTAGTGTTTTAGGCACATCTGTACAAATAGCCTTGGTAAAATTTAAGGTCCATTAAAGCCTTCAAGCCCAATCAGAAGAGATTACTTTTAAATAACAGCTCCCTGCTGACAGGTCCAAAGACCCCAACATTATTTTTAAACAACCAGCATCCCAGAATTCATCCTCAGGGTAGAAAGGCAAAATATGTATTAGATTCCCAGTGAATTACTTGACTCTAGGACTTATACTTTTCTAATTTTAAAAATTAAAGCTAAAGAGGTTCATCGATTGTGTGAAGCAAAAATGTAATATCACCCAGCAGTCTGACTCTATGAAAAGAAATACTGACTATCCCCAAGTGGAGGATTCAATGGAAGGACTTCCAGCTGACAACTCAAGAAAGAAGTATCAACTTGCAGGATGAATGGGCTGCTCTGCTGAGGGAATATCCCTCTCTGGAGGACAAAGAGGTTTAATAGCTAACAGAAGTGCTGTTGGAGTGTTCTGAGCAAATGTGGCTGGTAGAACTAGGGCAACTACCTCATCATCTAATGGGTTTATTTGGGATTTTTTGCTGAAATACTTTTAAAATTTTAGAATTTTAGAATCTTCCCTTGAGCATTGCTTAATCAACAGCTTATTCCTTTTTTAAATAACATTTATTTATTTGAGAGAAGGAGAGAGTGGGGGAGGGGCAGGAGAGGGAGAGAGAAACTTCAGTGGACTTCATGCTCAGAATGGAGCCCAATGCAGGGCTCCATCAAATGACCCCATTCATCAGGATCTGAGCCAAAACCAAGAGTTAGATAGTTAACTGACTACACCACCCAGGTTCCCCACAACAGCTTATTCCTAAAGCACCCCTGGAAGGTCTTCAGAGATTTTCTTTTATGGTTTTCCTTTCTCAAAATTAATTTTCTGTGGTCAGCATCTTACTATGTGACCATGATCCCAAGGCAGGAGCCCTGTTGTGTAGATACCCTACTGACTAAAATTCATCAAACTTTTCTGAGTGCCAAATGATGTCCATGGGTTTGGGGTTTTATTTTAAGTGTGATAGAAACCACTGGAGAGTTTTAAGTGCGGTTTGTTAAGTTTGATTTATGGTTTTTAAATTTCTCTCCATTTAGAGCCCTGTGGATAATAGATTTGGGAAAGGGGGCAGGAGATCAGTAAGAGCAATAATCAGGTCACAGACAAAAGTGGCTTGAACAAGGGCGGTGGAACCAGGGGGAAGGGATCAGATGTGAGTCACATTTCTACAGCAGGACCAGGAGGACCGCTGTTGGTTTGGACCCAGAGTGTGAGAGGAAGTGAGAAACCAAGTATTTCTCATCAAAGCAGCTGAGTGGATAGTTAAACCATTGACTGAGCTGAGAAAGGCCAAGGAAGGAAGAGGGATAGAGACCTTCCAGAATCAGAAACAGGGAGTAAGGAGGCCACTGAGCTCCACCTCCCATCCTGAGGAGCCACAGTATAAAAGAACAAGCTGCCTCCACCACAGCCAGTGGGGTGCCCTGCACTCAGAAGCAAGCCAGCCCCCACAGACACTGGACACCATGATGATGTCTGGGGGTACTGGGGATGTAGGGGATCAGCAAATCCCAGGCCACGAGGATGGGAGGAGGATGGGAAAGAGGAGGCTGGGATCCATGGGGCTTTAAGGATGACTGAAGTGCTCATTTCTTACCCGTACCAGGGATTCATGTTCCTTCAATTAATGTGATGTTGGCCATATTTCTTATGGAATAATAAGCTTGGCTTCATTTTGCTAAGGAAACATTCATGCCCTCCTTGCCCTGGTTATATCACAAAATGTCCTCTTCTTGATTGCCCATTCATTCATTCATTCATTCATTCATTCAACAAGTGCTTAATGAGCACCTACTCTGTGTCAGGGCCTGTCCAAAGCACTGGGGCTACTGAAATGAACAAAATGGGAAGGAAAAAAAAAACAGACTGAAATCTCAGCCCTGGAGTTTATAATCTAATGAGGGAAGATAGAAAGCACTACAACATGAAACAATGGAAGAAAGGAAAACAACAAGAGAAGCAACCTGTAGGGAAGGGACAAGTGCTCAGGGGAAAAGCAATGCTGGTGGGTGTCAGGAGTTGGGGTTGGGGGCAGGGTGGCTGGGGAAGCTTCTGTGAGAAAGAGTGCTCTGAGAAAAGCCAGAAGGACATGCCCAAACCACTTCTGGGGAACCCCTCAGTTTCTTTCCCATCTCTACCCAAAGGAAGGTAGAAATCCACCCAACATCTCATACCTTCTGAGCCAGATCCTGGCTGGAACAGTAAATGCAGGGCCCTATTTTCTGTATTACCATCTACCACCTCTTCTCTTCCTGCTCCAGGATCATGCTTCTTTCACTTACTCCCCTTTCTACCAGCCAACCCCTCCTCCACTTGTCCACATTGCTCTTACCCCCAGAGCCCACTTGAAACTGACATATGAATGCAGTGTCCATGCAAAGAGAGATGAGAGGAAATCCTTCCTCCTTGAGACTTAAATGTACACTGAGTTATCTCCATCTACAGTGACACCCTTCTGGCTGCTGGACCTTCCTGTAGAAACTTCCTTTTGTTCTTAATACTTATAAACAACTATTGCCTGTGTTTATCCAGGGTCCCTCCTCTGACCCTCTTGTTGCTCCTATGACTCCCTTCTCTCTGTCTTCATTTCTCACAGACAACTGCTCGTCGTTGGGCACAAGGAGACAGTGGATAACGAATTCTGACTTCACCTAATCTCCGAGCCCCTTCCTGACTTGGTGGGCAAGCCTCTTCGGTCTCCTTCTGTTCCACCCAGCTGGAAAGCCAGAATGATGAGCAACACTTCCCTGCAGACCAAAAATAACATCAGCTTCAAGCAGAACCCTCTTGGACTAATATATTTTACCAAAAAGATAGACCTTCAGTTGCCAAAAAGAGCATCTTGTGTCAATCACGGACATGAAGGGGCTGCCCCATGCAAAGCTGGACTAAATCTTTAGGGAGAAGAAAAATTGCTGGAGAGAAATGAGAACATGTCAGAGGCAGCAAGAACAGCTTTTAAAGGGCCAAGCTGAAATAGAGTGTGTAAGAGAGAAAAGAGGGAGAAGCCAAATAGTAGTGGGAGACAAAAGCAAGAAAGATGAGAGACCCTGAATAAACATGAGAAAATGGAAGTTAATCAGAGAAGAAAGCTGGAGAAAAAACTAAAATTGGGTTATAAAAACATCATGGTTCTTTGCCTTCAGCAACTGCGATGCAGCACAAAGAAGGCTCCAACGAGCTGCCGCTAGAACGTCGTTCACAGAGGAGAGTTTCCTCCTTTGGCTTGTTTATGTAGCAGTTCAGTTTCAATCCCAAAGAAATATGTCTAGGTATAGAATGAAAGGTTTAGAGAAGGGGGTGTATCATGCTACCAGTCACGTTCTTCAGGATATATATAGACACACAATTTCTCTCTCTCTCTCTCTCTCTCTCTCTCTCTCTCTCTCTCTCCCTCACACACACACACACACACACATTCACATGGTTGTGTGGAAGAAGGCCATCTCTGATAAGACAGAAAGGCAACTGATAACAGAGGTTGATTGGGGGACAGGGGTAGAAAGGTAACTTACTCTTCATCATATACCCTTTTAAATACTGCAGATGCTTTTTATTTATTTGACAGAGAAGAGAGAGATCACAAGTAGGCAGATAGGCAGGCAGAGAGGGGGAAGCAGGCTCCCTGCTGAGCAGAGAGCCCAATGTGGGGCTCGATCCCAAGACCTTGAGATCATGACCTGAGCAAAAGGCAGAAGCTTTAACCCACTGAGCCACCTTGTAGATGCTTTTTAAACATTTTACATATTACTGATTAAAATTGAGATCAAAGAAAAACATAGATAAAACTCATGGATATTTTTTGAGCTTCATACAAGGATCAACACTGGCAGCAGGGGGAGGGGGTTGGAATCTACAAAGCAAATTTCATTCAAAACCTTACGTCCTCCCTCTTACCCCAAATCTGAACAGAATGAACCACAAGATAAGAGAGTACAATGCCACAAATGGATCCATTCCAGCTTCCTTCCTTTGATCCTCTTGGGGGCACATCTTGGCTTATAGATGTATAATAGAAAATAGAATGATGGGCTGAAATGTGAATTTACTCAGGGTTTGGGCATGTTACATGGAATAATAAATCATTCACTGTCTACAAAAAAGGATCTGTAGGACAGAGTACCACTGTGCCTTTTTTTCCAACTATTTAATTGTGGTTTCTTCATGTCTCATAAAAGTTAAATGCTCTCAGTCCTGCATTTCTAGAACCATTTGAGGGAACTGTGATCTAAACAGTAGCCAGGGACTCCTTGTCCTCCCTACATCTCTAGTTCTTGCTAGAGACCCCAGGTCTATTTCTCAAAATCAGCATTTTGTTTTCATTCCCCACTGACTATGGCTTTGCATGTGTTAACTGTGAACGAAAAATTTTAAAATAGTAAAACTCTCTCCTTAGGAGATTGATTCAAGTTTAGGGAGGAAACAAATAAAACCTTTGCCTCTGCACTAACCTGAAGTAGACTTTTATTCATCCAGATAGTAGACCAACCAAGGACACAAAAGTCAGGTCATTGAGTCATGACAAGCCTTTAAATGAGGAAAATCACTAAATGTAAAATTCAGTGTCAACACACAATGTGAAAACAAACTAAATACATGGTGTGAGAAGGTTCACGGAAGAAAGCTTTGGGTTCCCTTCCCCCCTCGCCATCACTATTTTTGGTAAGCAGTGATTCACACCGTTTTCTGGAAGGTTTTTATTTGGCTGTGGTGTTGGACAGATGGCCCTAGGATGTTCCCACGAAGGGTGCCCCTGGGAGCACAGGATCCTTGAGTTGCCCCATGCTTTTTCAGTGGGGTGCTTCCTCAGCGGAGTACCCCAAACAAGATTCGTGGGAATCTTCCTCTGAAGGAACTTGGCCACTTTCTGCCCTTGAAGACTAGTTGTCTCCAAGCACATGTGCAAGACACCAGCGTTGCCTGAGCAGTGTGATGGTGATTTATCCCAAATCCCAGGCAAGGCAAGCTACGCAGCCAACAGGAACAACAGACATAAAATGATCCTTTAGAATCACTGAAACTGGAAATGCCAGCCCCTGGGAGTTCAGAAAGGAAAAGCAATTGGTATAAGAATGTTTCCCCACGTCAGAGACCAGTTCTCAGATGATGTCAGCAATTACAGATGGACCGATGCCCTGGTCCCTTGCTACTGGTCCCCTGTTGCCCTGCTGAACTTAGGCCACCTTCCCAGACTCTCCTGGCCCTTTGTGTCCCCTCTCTAACCGATCTGCTTGTCTTCAGCATTTCCACACTCTTATAAGCCCCGCCTAATGCCTTACAGGGCAGCTTCAGTCAATCCCTCCTCAATATGGACCCTTTCCATAAATCCTTGCCTGGCCCTTAGCCTAGTCACCCCTTCCAGAGTCCCCTCTACAACTGTCTCAAGCTACACACTTCTGGGCTAAGACCTAAATGATCAAAAATAAGTCAATCAAATGGAGGGCTAGCCAGCGCATTCCAGGCAGTGGGGAAAGGAAGTGCAAAGTCCCTGAGGTCAGACAGATTTGGGGCAAGACAGAAAAACTGCAAGAGGCCAGTGTTGCTGGAAGATAGTAAAGGAAGGGGGCATAGCAGCTTAATGCTGGGCAGGAATCAAAGCCGGAGACCAGCATGTGATTGTCACAGATAAGAGTTTGCCTCTTTAGTCATTCAAAGGCTCCCAGCCTCATACTGAAATGGCCTCATTTATGTTGGAAGATCTCAATGGCTGCTATGTGGAGAAAAGATCAGGACAGGATTGGGATGGGATGGTGGAAATGAGAGCTTCTGGAACAATCTGGAGTGAAGTGATGGAAGCTTACATAGCACTGCTGACTGTGAAGGCAGAGAAGTGAAGAGACTCAAGACATCTATGGGAGGAAGATAGGAAGGGATTTGCTGCTGAAGCAGATGTGTGAAGGGCAAGATGGACTGAGGAGAGTGGAGGAAACCAAGACTGACTCCCAGGTTCTGCCTTAAGCAGAGGGAGATAGTAACCTCCACTGAGACTGTGGAAACTGCTGGAAAGACAACCTTCAGAAAAGAACTCATGAGTTGGGTTCTGGAAGTGGGAAGTTTGAGCTGCCCGTGAGACAACCAAATGGAGACACCTAGAAGGCAGTTGGCGGTGTGATGGTAGAGCGGGAGCTCCGGGGAAGGCCTGGGCTGGAGACAGGTGTCCAGGAGCCATCAGGGTGCAGATGGTCTTTCAGGCCACGGCAATGAGCTTGGCATGCCCAGACACTCAGACCTGAAGCAGGTGCCCGAACCGCAACAGAGTCCCCGGCTTTCCTGGCCCAGGTGCCCTTGGGCTCCCCAAAATTCCCTTCTCTCTTACCAAATTCTGACAAATTGTACAAGCTGTCTTTCCCAACATGCTCTCAGCCTCTTAAGGGGATGTGAAAAAAGATTGATTTTGAAATCCAAAGTACAAGAAAAACGTAACGATACTCAGAAGGGTCGGATCTTACAAACCCAAAATGGTTCCCAGTTGCTGGCAAGATTTCCAGGCCCTTCTGCCCACACAGGAGCTGCTCGGGCAGCTAATCAGCAGAGGACCAGCCCCGCCAGGGGAAAATCTGATCATCTATCTAACAGTATCTGATAGCAACACCCAAACTTCCTGCCCCTCCTCCGAAAAATCTCTCCACACCCCCCAGCCCTCGGAAGAGACTCTGCATTGCAATCACGAGCTGAAGCTAGAAAGGGGCCTTGGCTTAAAGGATGTGCTGAAAGCCAGCAGAGAGAGATTGATGTGGATCGCTGGGCTGCCCGAGGCATGTGTTCGCCATCTGTCAGGCGGAGGGAGCCCTGCCAGCCCTACATGGTTATTCAGTATTAAAAGAATATTCGTGAGTTTGACTGACACCCAGGGCAGCCTCAGCCAAGACGGTTGGGCTCTGGGGTCCAGATGGGATAGAGGGGCCTCCGCTCTCCTGAGGGAGATGCCTCCGCAGGGCTGGGCCACCCAGGGTAGGCAGGCGGGCTCTCCAGGGCCTGGGAGGAGAGTGTGGCTTGGCCCGTGCTGGGCAGGCCTAGGCCTGAGCGGGGACTTTCATGTGTGGCTGGGCTTCAAAGACAAGGGTGGAACTGCAAGAAAATGTTCTTCACACATTACTCCTGCTCCATATGATCCTTCAGGGAACGGTTATGCCAGGCTTATAGGGTGCCTCCCGCAATGGAATAATCAACTTTAGATTTTCTCTGAATACTTGGAGAAATAGGTAAGTCTTTTGTGATCCTTTCAGTCCAAGAATTGTCAAAAACCCCTTTGAGTGCTAACCCTGCTGGCTCCAGGACATATCCCATCGCCCTCCTGCCAGAGACCCTCTGCCAGGAAGGATGAGGTCTTCCCTCCCCACGGAACACAGGAACGGCCAAGGGACCTGCTCTGGTCAATGAAACGCAGGCAGAAGTGAAATGTGCCGTCTCTGGGCAGAAGCATCCGAAGCTCTCAGGTTCTCGAAGCCCATGTTCTCTTTTCCCTCTGTCACACCAGCAAGTTCCAGACAGAGGTGCTCTTCAATCCTCGATCCAAAAGCATAACTAACACGGAGCAAAACGGTGGCCAACCATAACAGTGAGATGATGGGAGTGAGAAGTAAGCCTTTCTTTTTAAACCACTGAAATCCGAGATTATCCTGACTGCTGTGCTCAATGTCTACCCCCACACCGCCACCACGCCCTTCACACACCCTGTGAGGTGTCGGAAGTTTCTGTTGGTTCGCAGCAACAAAATTGAGAGGACACACTGGAGGAGGAGATTTCATTAAAGCCTGTCGCTCATTAGGCGTTCGTTCACAACTAAAAACAGCACTGGGCCTGGAGCCACGAGAAGTCTGCTTCAGAGGCATTGGGTTTGTGACAGGAATAAATGAAAACTGGAAACTCAGTCAAAAGAAAGGCAGCCTCAAACCTCCCCACCACCGATGCCATGGTGTGAGGGTGTAAGAGGTGGTGACCTGGGGCAAGGAAAGCGGGTGGGCAAAAGGTATGGGGGTTTTCTTGAAGCTTCGCCCCACTCTACACGGGTGTGGGCTCCTTTTTTTCATCAGACTGTATCTCTAACACTTTCATCTTGCGGTCTGATCTAATCTTTCTGGAAATGGATTGGTAAAAATCAAGCTTTAGTAGTAGTGCCTATTTTGGTTCCTGAAGAAAAAAGAATTCCACTCCTTTGAATCAATTCCAAGTTTAGCGGTGAGTCTTTCAGGTGTGAGAACTACCTGCGTCCCTCAGGGCGGTGCTGAGAACACTGACAAACCCCAGCCGCCAAGAGGGTTCCCATTTGGTGAGGAGGCCATTTTCAGCTCTGTGGCTAAACGCCAGCCGTCTTTCTCAAGCTGCTCCCCTGAGACGCTCCAGTTGGCTCTCGGAACTGAACCTCCCACTTTCCGTTGTGTTGTCAGTTACCAAAAGAGTAGGCTTACCCCCTTCAAAGAGAGGCTCTGGGAAACCTGCATCTGATTTAGTGTTCAGCTAACAACTCGGCACTCCCAACAGGTTGAAGTCATATGAACTGGGGGCACGTGCTGTTTACACGAACACACATGGGTGCACGTGTCAAGTGGCAACACTCTTGCCGCCACAACGAGAGGGCTCTTACAGTGCGTTTCAGATGCCAGCCCGGGACGCGTGGGCTGTCTCCCCGCCCCCGAGTGACAGCATTCCGTGACTAAGGATGGCCCGCATGACCGGCAAGCGGCTCTGGAGTAAGGAAATATTTGCCTCGCCACAAAACTATCATCGGGCAGTACAATTTTTTTAATTCTCACTTTTTCCTTCTTCCTTCCCTCCCTCCCTCTCTCCCTTTCTTCCTTTCCCACCCTTCCCAGTATCAACGTGTGAGGCTATTGTGTGCCCCCTCATCCTTATCCTGGATACGCAACCCCCACACAACCGCCTGCCTCAGCTTGAAACTGCTAGACCCCACTGTTTGGGTATTTCTGCCCACAAATAAGCCTCAGTTTCCTAGCAGGAAAAAAAAAAAAAAGCACTTGTGTTAGAATCTAATGCTCTAAAAGTAATTAATAACAGTATAAAAAGGAGCATAAAGAGAAGTATGCTCTACCACCACATCTCCAAATGACTCAGAAGGAAACACAAAAAAATAAGAGGTGGAGAAGGACATGACTTCTGGTATACTTAGAGCATGCGCAGAGCCGTCCTGCGGACAGGTCTTAAAAAGTTGTAGCCTCCCCTACAGCCTGCTCTATCTCACGTTAAAATGCCACAGCTGGAGCCTCCTTTGTAGCTTTTTTGCAATGGGTCTTGGCCTTAATTCTTCCCTCTTGGAAAGAGGAAAGCACTTTTGGGAGCTAAAGTAATGAGGCTTTGTGGATTTCAAGCAGGGAGCCATGGTTTCTCCCCCTATACACCTATCCTCCCTCAGGGCCCTCTGTTGCTTCGCCAGGGGACAGAACCATGAGTGGGGTCTGGCAGAAGACACCCTATGATGGGACCTGGTTTGAGGAGTGACTTGGATTAAGTATAAGCTGTGGGTTGTGTTTTCAGACAGTGCTGGGGAAACCTTCCCTTAAAATTGTCTAGACCCTCTAGTCTGACATTTTGTCATGGGGAATGGTCATTCCTTTGGGACTTCTGGATTTTACTATGCACTTAGTCCCTCAAATAG
This sequence comes from Nasua narica, assembly GCA_028533885.1. NCBI lineage: Eukaryota > Metazoa > Chordata > Mammalia > Carnivora > Procyonidae > Nasua > Nasua narica. The sequence goes on from CM052813.1 coordinate 25,831,668, forward strand.
GAAAACTTGTCAAAGGTCAAATCAACCCCCCCCTCTCCAAGCACACGCATACACACATAGGCACACACACAGCCTACAGGCAGCCAGTAGTCGAGCCCAATGGTTAGGGCAGAGGGTCTTGGAAACAGAAGGTCTTGCTGTGTGACCTTGGGCAAGCTACTTAGGTTTTCCTTCTCTTTTCGGTAAAATGGGCACAGAACAACCCACCTCTTGGGTTTGGTGTGACAGAGAAGTGACATAAGGGATGTGACATGCTCATCACCAGTGCCTGGGCCCCAGAAGGGGTCCAGTAAACTTTTTTAATATTTTGCTATGGAGCTCATAGTGGAAGAAGTAAACAAGCCAGGGGAAGGAGCTTCCAAATTTCCTTCTCCTGTAGCTCCTGCTGTGAGAGGGGGTCAGGCAGAGCAGTAGGAGTCAAGTAATTGCACAACATAATGTCTTAGAGTGCTTTCTCACTCATAAGCTGGGTGCATAGTGGGTGCTTTCTGTCTCAAGCAGCACTGTCCCATAGAACCAGGTATAATGATAACAGTGTTCTCTTCTGCTTGGCCCAACATGGTGGTCACTAGCCACATGTGGTCCTTGACAGAGGAAATGAAATACTAATTTTATTTAATTTCAATTAATTTCATTTTTAATTTTGTTAGCCTTTGTGGCTAATAGCAACCATACAGGACAGTGTGGGTCTAGAGATTCATCCATAAATTTTGATAAAATGTCTTTTTTTTTTAAGATTTTATTTATTTATTTGACAGAGAGAGGGAACACAAGCAGGGGGAGTGGGAGAAGGAGAAGCAGGTTTCCCTCTGAGCAGGGAGCCTAACTCGGGACTCATTCCCAGGACTCTGGGATCATGACCTGAGCCAAAGGCAGGCGCTTAATGACTGAGCCACTCAGGTGTTCCATGATAAAATGTCTTTTTACTTTTTATTTCTTCTCCTTTTCCTGGTTCCATTTTTGGCTTCTTCATATTCAGACAGCCTTGACTGATCCTCTTGTGTTTCTTATATTTTATTTTTCCACCTCCGCCTTTTCATTCTTCCTCTTGGGGCATTTATCTTCTATTTCAACTTTTTTATTGATTTTTTTTTTCTTTTTTTAAGTTTCAGAAGCTCTTCTCACTGATTGGTTTTTTTATTGTTTATTTTCTTGAAGGGTTTTATACTCGATATACAGATGTGTTATATTACTTTATGTCTCAGACTTGTTGTGGTTATTTTGTTGTTGTCTTTACTCTTCTTGTGTTCTGGACATTTTTTTTTTTTCTTCCCTCCGGATTCTTGTATTCTGACTCTGTCAACATTAGCGATGTTCCTTAAATATCTGATGTTCAGGATTATTTGCTTCAATTTAAGACTTAGGTGCTGAAGTCTGACTGAAACCTTAGTATGGGAGCCAGAGCTTTTCCATCTGTGGGTTTCCCTTTGAGCCGTTAGGTGACAAGCCCTCCTTTGGGGCCATTTGGTTTCTTAAGACAAGGCTCCTTCAGTTAGTTGCCTGCGACGGGACAGGATCAGGGCCAGAGTGTGTCTCCCTTCTGACGTTCTGAGATCAAACAAGGTTCATTAAGAAATCTGGAGCTCCTGGCATGCAATAGGAAGCCTTTCACCATATCCTCCCATTTCAGCCCTACCCCTGACCCTCTTCTCTGCTCTGCCTGCTGTCCCGGCTGTTTCCAGCCCACGGCGTTCTGGCTCAATGGCTCACAAAATAACATCCAACCTCCTTGGGCGAGTTACCCCTCCGAGGGCTGTAGTTACTGGGTGAGTGAGAAGCTTCACCCAGACCTTTATCAACCCTTGTCTTTTGCTTCACCTTCCATGCTACTTGGTGCCTTTGAGACCTGACTGCTTCTGAGCAACAAATAAACCCTCTTATCACCTGTCTCCCCTCTGCCAGCACCTGCAGTGGACTCTGGGGCCGCTGCTCTGTCCATTATTACTTCTCCCCTCGCTGTCTTCCCAAGACTTCCTGAAATCTCTCTCCTACTGATACACTGGCTTGTGTGGATTGTATCCTTATAATTTCCTTTACTGTCATCTTAGTGATTTTTGAGAGCGTAGAAGATAAACACATATAGCCGATCCACCATTGTCTTTTGAATCAGATCGAAATTCTCTACACAGCTTTTGTCCATCAAAGAGCCCCACTCACATATTCACTCTTATCTCCCACTATGAATTCATACAGGTCTTTACCTCTAAAAGCAAGTGCCACACCCATTCCCAACTTTATCCTTTTGTTCACATTACTTTCTTCACTTGGAATCACTTCCATACTTCTTTTGAATGAATTTGACCTCAAATATCATTGCCTCCATTAAACATTCAATGACTGGTTCCGCCCATAACAACATTTTTGGTTCTAGCCTTGTTTATGTATTTTTTCACGTGTTCATTCTTCTACTCATTAATTGGGAACTTGTTTCTAAAAGTTTTTTAAGTGATTTATTAGGAAGCGTAAAACATAATACTCTAATGAATACACATTAGAATGTGGGGGAAAGAGGAAAAAGCTAAAGGATGAATGTAAAATGGAACCAATAAGAGCATATACCATCATGTATCAAGATGTGTGCTCTCAATGAGTTCCTCCTTAAAATCGGCATCCTATGTTCTAGCAGTCAATATGAACAGGGAAACGTGATCACTGATTTGAAACTGAACACTCAACATGACAGAATCCACCTTGGGGAAGTTAGATTACCCAGCCTGTGCCTACTGCTCAGGAGAACATGGAATGCTCAAACACTGAGTTTTCATGAGGAAGATCCTGGACATGCAATGAACTCAATGAACCTCAGCTACACCATCTCCGAACCCCCCTCAAGAGGGACTCCATGGGACCTCTGTGAAAGTGTCATTAAGTTTTCATTGCTAATACACCAGAAGAAGACCATCACCTTCTTTCATCAAAGAATAGTTGATACCTTTGTTAGAAACAAGGACCTGGGCCACCAGGCTAAACCACGGTGGCCTTTTCACTGGAACACCAGCAGTGTCTCTGTGGAAGCACCTCAGACTTGACTTACAAACCCAGGCGATCACTTCTCACAGGAATCCCTGGTTTCCTCTGAATTTCAGTTTCCCTCCTTAAATGGAGGTATCCTGCCCACCACTCGGAACTAGTATGAGAATCAACTGTGTTCTTATCCAAACACTACAAAAATTTTAAAATACCATACAAAGGCAATGTATTATTATCTTGTCATTGTCTGTGATTTCTCCTGAAATCTAACTCACCTTTGTGAGAAACTGTACTGGCAAACCTCACACGATGTGACAATGACACTCTCTGAAGTCTTCTAATACATCAGGCTGACCTGTGTCCTGAAATACAAAGCCATCTCCCAGTCAGATCTGAATGCCTTGAGCTTAGGACAGGGAATCTAATGCAGCAAAGCCTCACTACAAGCAGAAATGCAGCCAGTCAAGATGGCTGTGATGTAGGGTGGGTTGCCTCAAGACCCTTGCACATACTGTATCTCATTAGAAGCCTACAACCACCCAATGAGGTATGAGTTTTACTCTCAACTTACAGAGAAGTTAAATGAATTATTTAAAAATCACTTAGGAATGGTAGGCCCCTCCTGAGTCTTAAATTTTGTTCAGCATCCACCACAGTCTAAAGAAGTCGTCCAATCAGGGACTATGATGCGAAGTCAGATGGACGGGGGAATTTGGAGTCTTCCCTTATCCATATCAGACACTCTTGCGCTGCATGCATGCACGCACACACACTCCTGTGCACACACGCACATGGACACACACACACGCTATAGAGAATCCACTGCAATTCAATGTCTCTACGAATAATTGTAGCAGGCACAATACAGTAATAATAAAATGAAATCCTCCCTTCTGGGCATGGGCTGGGTTCTTTAAATCTGGTTTAAAGTTAGATTGAGGGAAACATGCTTTATGGGATCTTTGTTTAAAGCCTTGGCATATAAAGTCCTTTGTTTAGAGTCTGTTTCATGCCCCAGGAAAAGAACATTTTCTTTCTTGAGCTTTGTCTAAAATCCCTGGAGTTGAAGCCCTTCTGCTCCCAAACAAGCCACTCAGAACATCTCAGAGTAGGGATGGTGGAAGGAAAAGAAGGCTGTTTTCCCACAACTACCAGCACCCTGAAACGGACAGCTCACGGCTTGCCCCAGACTGCTGAGCATTTAGGAATTACTCCGCTCTGCTCACAGGTCACCATGATGGACAGCAAAACGTGGAAGGTAAAAGGCAGAATCCCCTTGGAAGCAATGTAATTTTGCTCAAGATTGTCTGTGCACATGACTGATAGGCAGCAAGAGTCGGGGGTAAAAGGCGACCGACATGAAGGTTTCCATGTGGAATTCCTAAGACTTCTGGGTAATCTTTAAACCAACTCTCCCACTGAAAACAACCAAAAGTGCTGACTTTTTTTCTTCTGTAGAGCATCAAAGAATGGATCGTTATCAAGCCAAATCTAAATGAAACCAGAAAGCCAGAGAGATAGCTGTGATCTGAAGTTCTTTTGCCCTGGGGCATTTGCCAAACTTGGCACGTTTGCACCCTAATTTTCACAGCCTCCTGGAGCACTGGGGAGAGAGATGACACCTAGGGACCACCCAAGGTGGCAGGTCTAATATAAAAGTGCGACCGTTGAGGCTGCCCCACCCATCTTCCAGGGAACCGCAAAGAAAAATTGCCTGGTGCTGAGCAGAGCAGGGGGAGGGAAAATCATCCCCGAAAAGTTGTACCAACAAGCCTGCCCTCACCAGTGTTTGCAGCCCAAATATACAAAACCTCAAGCTGCGAATCTAGTTAAAAGTGTTCCAGATGGACAGTGGCCTCAGGTGGCAGAGGAAAGCACAGTTGCTCCCTGAAGACATTCCCTCATTCCAAGCCTCAAAGAATTCCCACAAATAACTTTCTAAGGGTGATGAGAGGGAAAAAAAATAAGCACGCTAGGAAAAAGGCATCATGGCTGAAAAGGGGCTCAAACAAAATAAAGGTGCCAGGCTTTTGTTGAATGCATATTCCAGAAAAGCCACCAAGGACTGGATCTGAGCACATGAAGACCTGAGAACACTTGAGCCAAAAAGAGAACAGAGCATTAGAAACGGGGATTGTCCCCAGCACACAGGTGCTCACTGGCTGACTGGTAGCCTCGTTCCCTGAAATTTAAAGTTGCTGGAAAATCGAAGATGTGTTTTGAGTGGCCCTTCCAACCCTTCCCTTGCCCCCCACTGCTTTCACTCCCACCTGAATCGTGAGAGAAGCTATCTACTCCTATTTCCAACTGCTGGGCCCTGGCTGCTCCCTGAATAATCGGCCGGCCTACCTTCATTAGGGAACCCACTGGGGCCTGCTCTTAGTGCCCCTAGACGTGGAGGGCTTCCTTAATTCAAGATACTCTCCAAGTTGATCTGGCCAAAATTCACTCCATGGAAACTAATGAGTTTCCTGTTAATCCAACAAATTTGACTACGGTTGATCAAAAAGCATATTTATCTGCCTCAAGATCTTTGCACTCCTTTGTGAATAACCATCTTCTATTCAGTGTCAGTGTCCATGACCCCATGAGGTCCGGCTCTTAGTCCCTCTATTTTCATGTCTCCTGCAACTTTCCCAAGCACTTGGGCCAACCACGCACAGCACCACCGTGAACCAAGCAGGGCCCCTGGCCTCTCCCCCAGTCATCCCACAGCAGCTGAGCGCCCTTCCACCTCCCCACCTCCCCTGAGGCAACTGTGTGCTCCACTCGGGCTTGAGCTTCATGACTCTGCCCCTCCACCTCTCTTTATACTCACTTCTCTACCCAGCATGAGTTCCTGACCCGTCACTGTAACATGTCCCCCTCTGGGGGAGGCTTTGCTATGTTTGCTGATCTCTGAGCCGAGCCCTGACCACCACGCGGCAGTCAGGCCAAATTTGAAGCCAGAGACCTCCAGGCAGAACAGTAAGCAGGTACAAAGGCCCTGAGGTGGGGACAAGCTTACTAAGTCCTAGACACAGAACTAGGGCAATGCCCTGGATGGGGGTGAATGAAGGAGATTTGGCAGGAGAACAAGACTAAATAAATGTATGTGTGTGCAAACATAGGTCAGGGACAGGCACTCAGGGATATGCTCGGTAAAGTTTCCTTTCCTTCTCTGATCAGCGATATCTGAACACTCCCAAGCTTCTTGCACAGAAATTACAGTCGTATGCCTCCAGATCCCGCAAGGGTCGAAGACTTGGGCTAAGCATTGGAATTCACTCTAAACCCATGGAAAGCTGGTGGAGGGTTTTAAGCAAGGGAATGCCTAGTTTGAATCATATTTTTTAAAAATCATTTTGACTACTGTGTGGAGGATGGATTATTAGGGAGTGAGACCTCTCAGGAAGCTGCTGCCATCAGAAGGTGGGCGGGACAGCAGCTGGGCTAGGAGAGGGGCCTCAGCAGCAGCTGAACTAAAGAGAAATGAATGGACAGGGATATACATTGAATGAAGAGCTCCCTGGACTTGCTGATGTCAGCCACAGAATACAACATTTCCGGCTGGGTTTGAGGATTGACAGCAAAAGAGAACAGAGACTCTAGTGAAAGTAAGAAGAGTAAATCTTCTGTATGAAAGCAGTGCGGATCTCTGAGTGGGGAGCTCTGCGTGAGTTTTGCCCCTTCTCCTTGACTCTACTTTTCAAGTTATCTCAACTATATAATGCATATAAGAAATGGAATGGTCACAAGACACTAATTATGAAGGGGAAAACTATAACTTTACATTGGAGAAGCTTGGCAGACACCCTTAATCAAGTGATAAAAGTAATTTCCCCAGTAATGGTGCAGGAGGACATTATCTGCCCCCTGACAGGATATCCTTAAGAAGAGCTCAGCACCGCCTCTATGGGGTTCTGCCCTGTATCATGAGAAATATTTGCTCAAATTCAGGCACTTCTTACAAAATAACTGGCCTATATGCTTCAAAAGTGTCTAAGCAATAAAAGACAAAGCCAGCCTAAGGAACTGTTCAAGATTAGAGATGCAGTAATTAACGCGAGGTGTGATCCCGAAAAGGATGTTCGTGGGCCATGGGGGGGTAATAGGAACAGGGTCTGGAGATGAAATACTAGTTTCAGCATCGTGTTAATTTCAGGATTTGATCATTAGACTGTGGCCACGTTTTTAGGCGATTACAGAGTGAAGCATTGAGAGGCAAAGGGGTATCACGCCTGCAAGTCCCTCTCAAATGCCATTGTTGAGGGGACTGGAGTGAAAAGTAAATGGGAACTCTCTGTATAATTTTTCCACTTTTTTATAAGCCCCAAATTATTCCAAAATAATAAGTTAAAAAATGAAATGTGCATTATCTCTATAATAAGAAAAACTTTCCAGAAAGAAAAGGTGTCTGTATTCAAAGCCCTTGCTGCGGACCCACGGGATAGATTTTTGCTGACAGCCAAGTTCCCGACAGCCAGGGAAGAACAAGGAACAAAAGCCCTGCCCTCCCCAGCTGTCAGGGTGCCAGACACACACAAAGCTTGGCCTCGGAGGGCTTTACTGAAAGATAAGTGCTGATAAGGCCTGCAGGTCATCTTCATCAGCCGCCGGCCCCCCAGCTCGCTGAGAGGAGGCCAGCCCTGCCAGAGCTCTGTCCGACATAAGCCAGAGTAGAGCGAGTTTCTTTTAAGTCAAAAGCTGCAGCCGGTTCTCCCCCCTCGGTAGGAGCAGCCCCTCAGTGGGGTGGCTGCTGAATGGGGAATCTGCTGTCACCTCTTCCCTGAGAGGAGAAGCTGGGAGGTCACTGCCACAGTCTCCTTTAGATTTACGGGGATGGCATTCTGTTTGGATGGGGTCGAGAAGGAAATCCCAACATTACTCTTAGTAAAAAGATAAGTGACAAAAACCAACCAGTGGCCTCAGCCTGTGTCTTTCTCCCCAAGCCCAGTGCAGAGCGGGCCTGGGAAACGTGTCCTTTGCCAGTCGTTGGGCAATGCCTGCCGGGCCCAGCGGGCGCTGCAGACTATTCGGTGGCGGCTGACCTCTGACGCTGCTTCTAGTAAGGCAAAGGACCACATTTTCCATAACAACCATGAAAGTCCACCCAGCCCTCACCCGCCACCACCAGGCTAATCATACTGACCAGCTGTCCCAAGAAAGTGTTACTTGGAAACACTGTCCATTCAAGATCTGAGCCTCGTCCCCTTTTCAGCAGAGGCTGAGCCCCCCACACTACCCCCCACTCCCCCGCGCCCGTCTCTGTGGGACCTTGGATAGACTGAGCACTGCAGGATCAATAAAAGCAAACAGAGGCCATGGTCACCAGATATAAGATGCTGCTCTCTCCGATTTATGGGGGGAGGCCCTCGTTATCCAACCCCCCTTTTTTTAACTTCTGGAAGGTGTACCAATGACTCAAACCCATTCCAATACTTCCCGACCTTCCAGAGAAAGGGCAGGTTGTCTGAGGGACCCCCGCTGGAGTGCTAGCACGGAGGCACACTGCCCTCATGTGGTGGCTCCGGGCATGACCGGGTGCCTGTACTCCCACCCAGGCCCCTCACTCACCACCTCTGCCCCCTGAAGAGGGGGAAGGTAAACTAGAAGGTTGGACTGCCTACGTCACAACTAAAGATTGCTGTATGGAGCAATCCATACGGCTGACCGATGCTGGGAAGAACATTCCAAATGGGGAGTCAAAGCCCGGGGTTTAAGTTCAGGTTCTGGAACTCAGAGCAAGGTGCTGGAATTCTCTGTTCTCTTCCGCAAAAGGAGGAAAAGAAGTTAAAGCTGTGTCGCTTACATCACAGAGTTGTTGTAAAGGTTACATGAGGTAATGTGTGTGATACAGACTGTACTGCACGCACACACACACACACACACACACACACACACGTGCTATACACAAAGCACGTTAGTCACTCTCCTGTTTTAAAAGGATTTTCAAGAAACACTGTGCCTTTTAACACTCTCAAACACAGCCCAGCCCAGCTCGGACCCACCTCAGATCTTCTGGTCTTAGGGAACAGACATCTTCCCACCCAGCTCCGGGAGCCCACGGATGGGGTCGGGGTTGGGGGTGCTGTACTGCTGCAATGGGTACTGGCAAAACCCAAGGACGGAGTCAACCCTTCAATCACAGCACAGGCCCAGCCTCCGCCGGGTGTCCACTTGGCTGACATGCCATGTCCCAGCCCCTGCTAAGTGGCCTTCCTCCACCTGACTCACCCCTCTGTCACTCTCGTGGTTTCTGGCTCAGAGAAACCGTGTCCCAGTTCAGACCGTCCTATCTGTTCACATTCCCACAATTACAAAAAGCTGCCACCAGCCTCAGTCTCTCCTTTTCCCATCCCCAAGCTCCTGAAAGAGAAATCCGATGAGCCCTCGTAGAGCCAGGCCACTGAGGGCACTGACCGGCCTGCGCACGGATCACACCCAGACCCAGGGAAAGAGGGATTTGGGCATGAAATATGCTTGTGCCTGGAAGCCGGCCGTGAGCCACACAGGCTGGTGGTGTAGGCCAAACACCCAGGTGGAAGGTGGGGGAGGCTGAAGGCCGCACCCCATTCTTGGATGCTGGTGTATACGCTTTTTCTTTTCTTTTCTTTTCTTTTCTTTCCTTTCCTTTCCTTTCCTTTCCTTTCCTTTCTTTCCTTTCCTTTCTTTTCTTTTCTTTCTTTTCTTTTTTCTTTTCTTCTCTTTTCTTTTCTTTTCTTGAGTTTCAGGGGCTCCAAAGGCATCCTGAAGCAGAGAGCAAAGCTTCATGACTATTAGTTTTTATTCTCAAAAAACTGGCCTATTCCAACATGAGGTCCAACCTGGCATTACCGACAAATGCTTTCGATTAAAAGACTTTTCCAGTTACCAAGAACTACTCAGAAGTGGGAATCAACACAGTATGTCCTCATACCTGATTCATATTCAAAATAGAGACCACGAGTTCTTAAACTTCTGATAGGTTGAGAAATGTGAAGAAAGCTTTGTGGTCAAAATAAGCTTGCATCTTTATATTTGCTAAACAATTATTTTTTAAACCAATATAACTTTTAAAAACTAAAAAAAAAAAAAAGGTTAGTGACTATTAAAGGTAGGGCTCAACTGCACCTCGCCCCAGTTCTGTGAGCCTCTGGGAGGTAGGTGCCTTCTTGGGGGGCAAGCAGCAAGAGGCTGGGGAGCAGGGTGGGCCTGCCTTCCAGCGCCCCCTTGCGGAGCAGCGACTCAGAGGAGTGTGTTCTCCAAACTGGTGGAGGACCTACCTGTACATCCTCACCCTGGATGAAAGATTCCAATTCATCAAGAATGGCTTTTCCCGAATCCCATTCTTTTCATAACATTTTGCTCACAGGAAAAACTCGGCAAGCTTTTCTGTGCCCTTTTCTTCAACTAGATGTCAAAGAGAAGCCCCCAGAGCTGAGGCCGCTAAGGCCATGACCTTGAGAGTGAGCACTCCCTAAATGCGGCACCCTGGACATCTTGCTCGCCTTGCCCTAGTGCCAGCCCTGCTTCTCAAGCCGCTAACCAGTGCAAATCTCTAGGAGGCTTTCCTAGCCCTGGGCGCCCCATCTCCACGGTGCCTGTCACAGCTGAAGTCCGATACCCTCCTGTGCGGCTTGGCGGTCCGTCTCCGGCATCAGGGACTGCAGCTCCGGGGTCCCTTACACCAGATCTCCAGTTCCTCGTCCACCACCAGGCATATGTTAGACAGATGATAAATACTCATTGATCAAATGGGGGGAAAAAAGAAAAAGAAAAACTCAGTAAAGCCTTTGAAGTAGGGTCAGAGTCCCCAGATGGGGCCTCCCAGGAGAGCGGAGCCCCAGTCAATGACTCCAAGGGTCCCCAAAGGGATGTAACCCAAAATGTCCTGGCCCAGAGAGAAAGATCAGGCCCCACGTCCTCGGATCTATTCCACTACCTAGCACGTGTTTATGGAGCGCAGGCCGCCAGAACACAAAGTCCTGTGTAGGTACTAAAGTTGGGTGGGCTCATTTCTTGCCCTTCAGGCATAGATGTCTGACTGCCGAGCAGAATGGTAAGGGGAGGGAGATGACATTCGCTGGGTGCCTGTCATAAGCCAGGTCCTAGAGGCTCCACCTGCCTGCCGTTATTTCACAACGACCCTAAGGGCTGCCTTCTTTATCTTGTCTTGAAAATAAGAAAGTAGATATAAAGAATTACATAATATTTAAAAGGCACATGTACTTAGCTCTGAACCCTGTATTGTTCTTGCAGCATCGTGTAAAAGAGGCGCCAAGTGATAAGAAGTTTCTGAGAAAGAAGACAGATTGAATTTCAGATAGACTTTGATGTTTTCAACACCAAGATTTCAACTGGTGTAAATGTTAGGAATGTTCTAGAAGAAAATAGCAGGATCTTGGAGTAGCTCACAGCTCACATGCATGTGATATTTCAAAATCCCTCAGCCAGAGGAACTTCATTCCAGGCCCCAACCCTCCCTGCGCCCACCTCCACCCAGCTGATTGGGGTCCTTGGAAGCATTACCTGGATGGGTCAGTAGAGGCCAAAGAATAGTCTCAGACTGGTACAGGGCCTGTTACTTCATAGGTGGTAGGGAATTCCTTAACGACTCAGATGCTACAAGAATGTGAAGCGGCTGGGGCTGTAGCATACTGTTGGGGGCGGGGTGCAGAATGTAAAATGGTCCAACCACCTAGGGAAGTAGTTTAGTAGTTTAAAAAAATTAAACATATACCTTTCATATGACCCAGCCATTCTATTCCTAGGTATTTACTCAGGAGAAATTCAAATACATGTCCACACGGAGACTGGAACATGAACGTTTGTAACAACCTCGTTTGTAATAGCTCCAAACGGAAAACAATCAATATGCCCATCAGCAGGCGAGCAGATAAATAACTTGCTGTACAGCCAATCCATGGAATACTACTCAGCAGTAAAAAGGAACGATCTATACACATAACATGACATGAATAAATTTCAAAATAATTATGTTGAGTGGAAGAAGCCAGACCCAAAAAAAGAGTACATACAGTATGATTCCATTTGCATAAATTTTGGGGCACCTGGCTGCTTCAGTCAGTAGAGCATGTGATTCCTAATCTTGGAGCTCTGAATTCGAGCCCCATGTTGGGCATAAAGATTACTTTTGAAAAAGTCTTCCATTCACATAAATTTCTAGGAAATGCAAATTAATCTACAGTGACAGAAAGTAGATCATTGGTTTCCTGGCATTGGGTTGGAGCAGGAGAGAAGGGACTATAAAGGGCACATTGAAGTTTGGGGAGCCTCGTTTGCTAGAGCAGTCATTGCAAAATACCACAGGCTGGATGACCTAAACAACAGTTTCACAGGTAGCAATCAATATTGCTGTAATTGCGATTGATTGTGACCATAGTTTCCACACTTGCTCAATTACAAATTTTAATATATACAAGGTTTTGTATGTCCATCTTAGTCAATAAAACTGTTTTTAAAAACAATAACAACAAACAACAGATCCCTAGGCTCTGCCCCTTGGAGACAGACTAATTCAGGTGGTCAGGAGTAAAGCCCACAAATCTGTTTTCCAACTTGTCCTAATGACTCCAGTGCAACAATCGGGTCTGGAAGCCAACCATTCAGGTGGCACAAATCAGAGAAAACAGCAACCTAAAGTCTCAGAAATATTTGGGGGACAGTCCCACATGCCTCGACAAGCATCACCAAGCAGGGAAAACCTCAGGAGGCAGTTTAGGGCTATCTCCCCACATCCTACATGATCCCAGTAACACACACTCCAAATAGAATGGTGTATTTAGCTCCCACTCTCGTCCAGATGACCATCCTTAAAACTTCCTTAAAGAGAAATTCTTAGCCATGAGGTTCTTTCTTCTCTTAAGGATTCAACTCAGACCTTGGTCAATGACTGAAACTCCCACCACTGTTCACTACACACTGGTTCATGACCATAGTCTTCTGGGAAATAAAACTTCCTTCCTCATCTAGATCATGTTGGAACTCCACCTATATCATCTCTTAATCTTGCAGAACATGTACCCATTGGCCACCGGGATCTTTATAGATCTCACCCAGCTACTGAACACTTCCCAGCATGCATGCGTTACCTTTTTGACAGTGACCAGTGAAGCAACTTTACAGTTAAGACAATATAGTAGTGGTTCTGGTCTTGGTTCTAATACTCAGCATAAACTTAGGCAGTCTGCTTAACCCTACTGAGCTTCAGTTTTCTCGTCTATAAATTTAATATAATGAGACCTTCGGGGCTGGCTTCCCTAAAGCGCTCACATTGTTAACATAGCAGTTCCCTCTCCCTCAGCAACTCCTTTTTTCTTCACACTCTTGACATCTTCCATTGACATCTCTTGATATGTATTTGTGGTTTTGTTTTATCACTGTGGGAGTAGACAAATCAGGCCCATTCTAAATACCACCTGCCCGTCAGTCACTAGGGTTAAAATAAATGCCACACACACCATGTCATAGACCAAGGAAGAGGTTTTATTGGTGTCTTAGTCTGCTCAACTAACATAACAAAACACCACAGACTGGGTGGCTTAAACAACAGAAATTTATTTCTCATAGTTCTGCAAGTTAGAAGTCCAAAATCAGTAGGTTAGCAGGTTTGGTTTCTTCCGAAGCTGCCTTAGATCACAGATGGTCCCCTTTTCTCTGTATCCTCACATGGTCTTTCCCTCTGTGTGAGCACCTGGTGTCTCTCTTGTGTCCAAATTAAGTTTCTTTTTCTTATAAAGACATTGGTCATATTGGATTTAAGACATCTACCCTAACAATCTCATTTTAATTCGGTGACCTCTTTAAAGATCTTCTCTCCCAACATGGTCACATTTTGAGGTTCCCAGGATTAGGACTTCCACATATGAAATGTGGGGAGATACAGTTCAGATCATACCACTGGGGAAACTCATAGGAAAGATCACCATTATCCCCCATGAGGTGGGTTCCAGGGCCAGGGCTCTCTGGAGACCTAATGTGTATTTGCATTCCAGGGGAAAGTCTCCAGCCCTCATTGTCCTCTGTTATAGGGAAAGCACAACAGGAACCAAGTTATTGAAGAGATTTACAAGCTACTTGGGCACCAATCTGTATTTGGGTGCCAACAGATCAAAAAGTTATCTGGGAAAGCCAACTACCCAATACCTATGGAACTTGGGAATTCATAGCTCATTCAGCTGGTGGAAGGGAAGAAGCCAAGGATCCTGTAGCAGCTCCTGTTGGGAGTAGTGAGATTCCAGAGAGCTCACTATCCAGGCAAAGTCACAGATTTTCACACATTATGCAATGTGTGCAAAGTGGAAGAGGAGAGTAGAAGACCATGGAGATACTTCAACTTTATTTCCTTTAATCCTACAGTCTGTGTGGGACAGATTCACTGCTTAACATTGCAAACATCTTCATTCTCCTTATAGAACAATATCCTCTAGACCTAACTGAAATAAATAAAATAAATTAGAATGAAAAGAATGGGTCCATTAAATATAAATACACACATACATACATATGTACATAAAAATATTCTAAGCTAATTGTCCATCCTTTACATCACTATCCAACAAGCAGGGAAGAATCAGGCAAAAGAAAAAGAGAAAAATGTCAATGAGTCAATAGTTATGGAATAAGTTGACTGTGTTAACTGAGAATCATCTTCCAAAAATATGCTGACCCAGGCAGTTTTAGAGCCAAGTTCTTTCAACCCTTCAGGGAATTGGAAATGTCTTTTCTATTTAAACTGTTCTGTAGAATAGAAACAAATGAAAAACTTCCAAGTTCATTTTACTAAACTAACACAATCCTGATGTCATGGTTGGTGGAAGGATAAGTTAGCAGGTTTGTCCTGGAGCAGCCAGTGAGATAGAAGGAAATGAAAGTGTGGTATCATGAAGTCACATGGACGACAATCAAAATAAAAACCAAAAAGTGACTGCTAGATTAGCAACATAAGGGCCATTGCTGACTTTGACAAGCATAGTCGCAGCAGAGAGATGAGAACAGAAGCTGAATGGAATTGGTTGAACAGAGAATATGAAGTGAGGAAATGGAGATGGTGACAAACTCTTTCAAGAAGCCCATGAAAGGGGACAGAGAGAGAAGAGAGAGAAGGCAGCAGCTGGAGGATTATGTAGAGACAAGTAAGGAATATTATTTAATGTAGAGACAAGTAAGGAATATTATTTAATGGAACATACTAGAGCTTGTTTGTACACTGATGAGAATGATCAAAGAGTTGGAGAGGAGCTGACGGTGAAAAAAGACAAGATGAGATGGAAACCAAAGAATGGTGGCTTGGATGAGAGTAATAATCTTTCATTCACAGTAAAAGGGGGAAAGTAAAGAATGTAGACATTTAAGGGTGTGCAACCATGATGTGCATAATGCTTTTGTTATAATAACATTTACTGAAACATTGTTTATAATATAAATAAATAAATAAACAAACCAAATGCCCAATGGAGGCATTGGCTAAAAACACTAGAATATTAAAAGTGATGTAATATACCAATAGCTGACATTTACTTAATGGTAAAAACTGAATGCTTGCATTTAATTTCTGCTTTTTTTTCCGCTTTCATTACTCCAATTCAGCATACTACTGGAACTCCTAGCCAGTGCAATAAGGCAAGAAAAGGAAATAAAAGCCAAACAGATTGAAAAAGAAGAAAGAAAACTGTCCTTATTTGCAGATGACATGACTGTCTATGTAGAAAATACAAAAGAATCTACAAAAAAGTTATTTTTTAAAAAAAGATTTACTCATTTATTTCACACAGAGAGAGTGTTTGCACATGCAAGTGGGAGGAGGGACAAAGGATGAGAATCTTCAAGCTGACTCCCTGCTGAGGGCAGAGCTTGACATAGGCCTTGATCTCACAGCCCATGAGATCATGACCTAAGCTGAAACCAACAGTCAGATACTTAACCACCTGAGCTGATCAGGTGTCCCACATAAAAGCTCTTAGTATAATAAGTGGCCCTAGCAAAACATAGGATTTAAGGTCAGCATGAAAAATATTAATTTCTATATAATAGTAATGGAAAGTGAAATTTCAACCAACATACCATTTATAATTGCTGAAGGGAAAAGAGAAAGAAAGAGAGAAAGAGTTAGGTGTAAATCTAACACAATATGTATAGAATCTATGTGCTTAGAACTACACAACTCTAATGAAAGAAATTAAAGAAGATCTGAACAAATGGAGAAACATACTATGGTAATGGATTGTGAAGATTCAACACAGTAAAGACGTTAATTCTTCTCAAAGTGATCTACAGATTTAACACAATTTCTATCAAAACTCTTGACATTATTCTTTGTAGATATAGACAAGCTAAATCTAGAGTTTATACAGAAAGACAAAATAACCAAAATGATGTTTTTAAATTATTACCTGATTTTAAGACTTACTATAGCTATAGCAACAAAGATAATGTGGTGTCAGAAGAAGCATAGACACATAAATCAATGAAACAGTATAGAAGTTTCAGAAATAGACCCACATAAGGATGGCAAGCTGAATTTAGACAAAGATGCAATAAGAAATCAATGGTAAAAGGGTGGTCTTTTCACAAAATGGTGCTTGAGCAATTAAGCATTGGTAGGCAAAAACAAGAACTTCAACCTAAACTTCATACATTATATAAAAATTAACTTAAAAAGGATCATAGATCTAAACGTAAAATTATAAAAGTTTTAGAGGAAAGCAGGAGAAAATATCTGTAACCTAAGATTATAACCAAAATTTTTAGATATGACAACAAAGGCACAGTCCATAAAAGACTATTTTAATGAATTGGACTTCACCAAAATTAAAAATGTTTGCTTGGCAAAAGATCCTTAATATTAAGAAGATAAAAAGACAAACCACAGACAGGGGATGGTGGAGCAGAGGATTGCAAATCATATCCGTGAAACTCAAAGGACTTACATGCAGAATACAGGAAAACTCTCTAGACCCTACAGTAAGAAACAAACAAACAAACAAATAAAAACTTATTTCAAAAATGGGTAAAAGACTGGAATGGGCACTTTACCAGAAAAGATACATGGATGGCAAAAAGTCCATAAAAAGATATTCAATATCATCTATTTGGAATAAACAGAAATAACTTCATACCAGGTTTAAAAATGTGTATCCCACAAATTCACCGGGACGCTCTTTGGCGAAGCCGACTTGATAAGCAAGATCTCTATGCTTTAAGGAAGCCGGAGTAGGAAGGCTTCAACTGACAGCTCCAGCTGAAGTCCCTTGTCAGTAGCTCACATCAGTCACTAGATGTGTAAATAGAGACCTTCATATCGTATCCAGTCCCCAGCCATTGTCACATCTATCCACCAAACCTTCCCAGCTGAGATTCCACACACGCTGAAGCAGATACAAGTCTTTTCCACCAAGATCTATATGAATTCATAACCTGCAGAATCCATGAGTGCAATAAAATAGTTGCTCTGAGGTGCTAAGCTTTGGAGTCATTATCCAGCAATAGTAGCCAGAGCAAACTGGCCCTCTTTGTTCTCTCTATAAAACCTACTGACTGCAAATCTACTAAACATCTACTAAGTATAAAGCTCCTCTCTGCTATGTACCCTTTCATTTCTTCTTACCCGTTGAGTTCTGTGCTTATGAAAAGGCATCATGTTGTTCCCAAACTTGTTAATGTCAGTTGTATTTATTATCATTATAATTATGTAATTGAATTTAAAATTATATAAACCAGTTAAATCTTGGCATCAAAAGAAAAATAATTATTATTATGAAAACTAAGGTGAATACTTTGGAAAGACTCAATAAAAGCAAATCGATAAAAATTACCTCAGTTAAATTAGATGTGGACAAGATGACCGAAAAAGATTATCGAGGGGGTTTGAAAATCCAAAAAGATTCAGCATTCAGATAGTTTTTAACTGTCTTTAAGTTCTCATTCCCCTTTAAAGAAATAAAACCTCTATATTGTAGTTGATGCATTATATGAATATGATTTATGTGAGAAAGACTAGTTCCAATTCCAATCAGTGGATGCATACTTAAAAGAAAGGATTTGGCCCAACATCAAAAGGTTGGCAAAAAGAATATACTTTTATATGTTTTAAGTTAAAATAAAATGTTTAATACACTCACCCTTTGACCTAGTAAATCCACTCCTGGGTATAAACCTAAGAGAAATGGAAACATATGTCAAAAAAAAAAAAAAAACTTAGGCAAAAATGTTCATAGCAGTATTTGTCATGATAACCCAAACTGGAAGACTAAATGTCCATCAAGAGGAGAATGAATAAACAAATTGTTATGTATTCCTACATGAAATAATACTCAACAGTAAAGGAATGAATGCAACAACACAAGTGAATGTCACAGATGCAATACCAAGTAAAAAAAGCCAAACACAAAAGAATTTGTGCTGTATGATTTCATTTATATAAAATCTTAGCACACAAAACTATCATGACAGAACTCGGGAAACTTTCTGGAGTAATAGAAATAAATGCTCCATATCTTGATAGGCTTATGGTTCACACACCTGTAACCATTTGTCAAAGTTGTATAGTTAAGATTTGTGTATTTTAATGTAAGTAAATTTAACTCGGAATATTAGAACTTAAGTGGGGGATGGTCAGAAAATGAAATTATAGATAAAGCAAGAATTGTGAAATGTTGATAATTATTGAATAGTATTATGAGGGTATGATACACTATTCTAATTACTTGGTGTATGTTTGAAATTTTCCACAACAATTTCTTAAATTAAAATGTTTAGAGTGTGTATTATCCTCTATGGTTCCCAGATTTAACTAACCTTTTTGATGAGCTGCCCAACTTCCGGCCCAAGTCAGGGGCCTCTGCCACACAGATCCTTGTGTGCTTTCTCCAGAGGGTTAAGTCACAGCTCTGGTGTGAGGTCGGCACATGGGAGCTTTTAAAACCACAGCCTACCGCTGGAGGGGGATTACTGCTTTCTGCCACATATTCTAACACTTAACAAATATCTGCCTTGCTTTATAATTGATTCATGTCTTGGTACCTCATTAAAATTTTAAGTGAAAGGTGATGTGATATACCAGGAGGAAAAAAAAAAACATGCATTTTGTTATCAGGCCGAGTAGAGGCAAAATTCAGGTCTCACATTTTTAATCTGCGTAGCTATGTCCTTATCTGTAGAAGGGGGGGCAAAAATTGTTTGTTTGTTGCCACAGTAATAGAAGTCTCGGGATGTGTGTACGGTGTTGCAGGAAGTCAGCCCTCCCTGCAGTTAGGTGGGACAGAACGACTAAGCTCCGCCTATGAGAATAAAAGAATGTATCACGTGACAGCTTCTAGGACTCTTCCTTAAAATGAAACCGGCATACATTCTAGGCTCCTTTTTCATCAGCCCTTTCTTCCATCTTGCTGCCCGAATGTGAATGTGATGGCTGGAGACCCAGCCACCTGCTCTAACGCACGCTAGGAGTAGAGCAGTGGTAAGCCGGCCGAAAGCTGGTCACTTCCAAGCTTCGTTAGGCTGAGCTACCACTCCTGCCCTCCACTGCCTATCTACAAACTTTCATATGGAAAAGAAATTAATGTCTTCCATTTTTAAGCCACTGCTGGAGTCTCACAAGTGAAGTTGAACCTAACTAATATGATAAGTACTTAACAGTGTGCTAAGTGGAAATGTATGCATCCGTAACACATATTAGGTATCAAAAATAATACTAAATAATAGTCAGCTTTGCATCCTTTGAGTTAGTCTTACTGGTTTTCTGTAAACTACTCTGGGTCTAGCACTATGTAACAAATAACTATGGGAGTAAATTAAATGTATCACACTTCAGTTTTTATTGAAGGAGGACATACTGATCCAAAGGGGAATAATTAAAAAGTACAATGGTTTATCATTTGACCAGGCA
The DNA here is from genome assembly GCA_028533885.1 of Nasua narica. Lineage (NCBI taxonomy): Eukaryota > Metazoa > Chordata > Mammalia > Carnivora > Procyonidae > Nasua > Nasua narica. The sequence continues at coordinate 25,851,505 of CM052813.1, forward strand.
TGATTAACATAATTTTAAAACCAAGAATCTATGGGGGAAACAATCATGTATTGAGACAGACACCCTCATAAATCAAAGATGGAAGTTTCTCACCATCAGTACTTGTGACATTTGGGGCCGAATAATTCTGTCTTGGGTGGAGGGAAGAGGGCTGAGCTGTGCGTTATAGAATAGTTAGAAGCAACCTTGGCCTCTACCCATGGAAGATTCCAGCAACATCCTCCTTCCCTGAGGTGGGACAACCAAAACGTCTCTTGACTTTGCAAAATGTCCTCCAGGGGATAAAATCACATCCCTGGTTGAGAACCACTGCTAAAGATGGAGGTATACGTTTATACAACTTTTCTAGAAGAAAAATTGGTAATAAGTATTAAGAACTTAAAATGCTTAGATGTGGGCGCCTAGGTGGCTCAGTTGGTTGAGCGACTGCCTTCGGCTCAGGTCATGATCTCGGAGTCCCGGGATCGAGTTCCATATCGGACTCCCGGCTCTGCGGGAAGTCTGTTTCTCCCTCTGACCTGCTCTCCTCTCATTCTCAGTCTCTCTCTCTCTAATAAATAAATAAAAAATCTTTAAAAAAAATGCTTAGATGTTTTCATCCACAAATTCTACTTCAAGGAAGTAGTTTGTACAGATGCACTCACATCAGTTTAAAAATACAACCTCATTTCAAAGTGGGCAAATGGTCTGAGTATACATTTCTCCAAAGAAGATATACAAATGGCCAATAAGCACGTGAACAGGAGTTTAAGATCATTAGCCAACAGAAAATTAAAAGTCAAAACCACAGTGAAATATCACTTCCTATGCACTAGGATGGCTATATCAAAAACACAGATAATAAGTATTGATGGGGACATGGAGAAAAACTGGGACCCTCACACACTGCTGGTGGGAATGTAAACATGGTACAACCACTTTGAAAAATAGTCTGGTGGTGGGTATGCAGAAGAGCACGTATTGCATGGAGCACTGGGTGTGGTGCATGAACAATCAATCTTGTAACACTGAAAAAATAAGATAAACATATTTGGGAATAAATAAATAAATGGGGGGAAAAAAAAGAAAGAAAAATGGTCTAGCAGTTCCTCAGATCCACAATTCCACTCCTAGGTGTCTACCCAAGAGAATTGGAAACATATGTCCACACATACACATGTGCACGAATGTTCATAGCAGCATTACTCATAGTAGCCAAAATATAGACACAACCCAAATGTTCATCACCTGATGAACTGATAATTAAATGTGATCATCCACACCCTAGACAATTACGCAGCAGTAAAAAGGAAGGAAGTGCTGATACAGGCTACAACACGGACGAACCTTGGAAACATTATGCTAAGTAAAAAAAAAAAGCCAATTACAAGAAGTCACATATTACATGATTTTATTTGTATTAAAAGTGCAGAAGAAGCAAATCTATGGAGACTGAAAGTAAATTAGTGGCTGCCTGGGGCTTGGGAATGCGGTGTGCGGTGGGGAGTGATGGCTGATGGGTACGGGGCTCCCCGGTGCAGTGATGAAGTGTTCAGAATTATTCCAAAATTGATTGTGGCAATGGTTGCACAACTCTGTGAGTATACTAAAAACAATCTGAGTGTAAACTTTAAACAGGAGAATTGGATAGCATGGGAATTAACAAGCCATCATAAAAATGAGTCCCTCAATATCGACAAAACAAAAAGATGCATGTACAAGGATGTATGTTGTTGTAAGTTATTTATAAGATTTTTAAAGTCAAATATACCTAACTGCAAAGCAAAATGGATGGTAAAATAAATTATATTAGGTCGTACGAATAAGTATTAAGTAACCACCGTAAATCATCTTTTGGATACTTATTAACACAAGAATATCTCATGCTGTAATCTTAAGGCAAAAGGCACAATGGAAAATCTACACTTAGACACACACAGAAAATTTATTTTAAAAATCCACAATCAATGAAGAATGGTTAATATTGGCTGACAAGATAAATGGTGATCTTTATTCCCTTCTCTGTCATCGATGGGTTCTGTATTTCCTACACTGCATAAATGTTTATGGTCAGGAATTTATTTTTAAAGGTTGAGAAAGAAAATTTATTTCCAAAACTGACATAAAATTTATAAACCATAAGAGCTGAATTATAGAACATGTGGTCAGTCCTTCTAATTTTACTGATGAGGTAACCAGAGCCCCAAAAGAGCCACTGTCAGCCGTCTCAACAGCGTGTGAACCTGAAACAGTCCTTCTTTCTTCTTTGTTCCTTTTCTTTGTCTCTTGAGGAACCCTTACCCACCTACACACACACACACACACACACACACACACAGAGGCAGCACAAAAAAATTGAGAGAAAAACCTTTGAGGGCCTTATGCTAAGACAAGTAAGTCAAGCAGAGAAAGACAAATACTATATGTAGGATATAGTATTTATCCTTATAACATATCACTTATATGTAGGATCTCAAAAAAAATTTTTAAATTAAAAAAAAACACCAGTGCTCATAGACACAGAGAAAAGATTGGTGATTACCAGAGATGGGGGTAGGGAGTGGGTGAAATGGGAGAAGGTGGTCAAAAGTTTGCAAACTTCCAGTATAAAATAATTAAGTCCTGGAGACGTGATGTACAGCATGGTGACAGTAGTTAGTAATACCATATCTGCATTTGAAAGTCTCTGAGAGACTAGATCTTAAAGTTCTCACAAGAAAAAAAAAAAAGGAGGGGAGCCATCTGGGTGGCTCAGTCACCCAGATGGCCTCTGCCTTCCGCTTGGGTCATGATCGCAGGGTCCTGGGATCAAGCCCCGTATCAGGCTCCCCTGCTCAGCAGGAAGCCTGCTTCTCCCTCTCCTACTCCCCCTGCTTGTGTTCCCTCTCTCACTGTCTCTCTCTGTGTCAAATAAATAAATAAAATCTTTAAAAAAAAATTGTAACCATGTGCGGTGATGGATGTTAGACTTATTGTGTTGAGCCTTTTGTGATAAATACATATATCGAATCATTATGTTGTACGCCTGGAACTAATATAATGTTATATGTCCATTACATCTCAATTAAAAAAATAACTAAAAAAAAAGTTTCAAGGGATTTCTTTTCTCAAATTGGATTCTGTTCTAAAATTCCTACAGGATTAGATAGAAAGACCCACCCAGCCCATTAGAGGGCAGTAGAAAGTCAGGCCAGACAGAGCCCTAAACACAGTGGATAAACTACAGTGAGCATAAACACCATTCTTTGGCATCAGAAGCAGACAAACTTGATTAAAATCATGCTGACCCTGGTTTGACCGTCTTCAGTTTTCTCTGGCAAGTGTTGGCTAACGGAGTCTGTTTGAAGTGGGGCATTCTGGTTCCCATCCCACAAGAGCAAGATATGGATGACGCCCCAGGGAGCTGCCCCAGCAACAGCTCCCAAGCCTTTTCGGAGCAGCAGCCCATAATCACCTCATTCTCTTGCTCCAAGTGCTGTCAGAGGGATTCTCCAGGCTTTGGCATCCTGGGAGGTAGCACAGATGGAAGGCTGGAAGAACACACAGTGGATCCTTCTATCAACATGACCAGCTGCTGATGCCGTTCCTTGGGGTTCCAAGCCCTCCAAACAAAAAGAAGAGATTCAGGCGAGAGACAAGAGCCCAGTACTGCTCAGCGGAAACAAAAGTTCAGAGATATTTGGCAAACCTTCCTCTTCCCAAAATGATTCCCAGACGATGGTAAGTTTGAAAAGTGGTCAGTGTTGAAATTGAGGTGCGTGGGCTTGGCTGCAAAGCCCAATTGCTCCCCTCCCTCCACCACGTGTGACAGTGAAAAACACAGTGTTGAGGGAATAGTGCTCGTCCCTTGCTCTTAAGCCCAATTAAAGAACCTCATCCCTGGCCTTCAGAGCTCTACTATGGCCTGGGAAACGACCCACGTTCAAAACCCAGCTCTGCCACTCACTGGTCAGGTGAATCTGTGAGCCTTACTCAATTTGTCTGTGTCTTCATTTCCTCATCTGTGAAATAAAGGTAATATGAATAATAGTTCCTACTTCCTAAGTTGTCATGAAGATTTATATAGTCCCTGACTCATTATTAGTTTTCAACAAATGTCAGTAGTTTCTAACGCTAGTGGTTATTGGGATAAAGATCTTAAAATACAGAGTTTTTCTATCCTCACTTCAATTCAACACCCTGGAGCATCTACTGTGAGGAACTCTTCCCTTAATTTAAAGGCCCTTGGGGCACCTGGGTGGCTCAGTTGGTCAAGCGTCCAACTCTTAATTTCAGCCCTGATCTCCGGGTTGTAAGATCAAGCCTAAATCAGGCTCCACACTCCGCAGGGGAGTCTGCTGGAGATTCTCTCCCTCTGCCCTCCCCTCCAAATAATAAAGACAAAAGTTTTTAAAAAAAAAAAACATAATAAAGGCCCTCAAAAAGCTTGCTAGACAAGCAATCATTCAAATAAATCCAGGATTAATACACTGGATAAACCCACATATTACACAACTAAAAACTCTATCTGAAATCTGCCCTAAGGTGTGTACGCTGAAGCACATTCCTTTGCTCATCTGGGCTGTTGGTTGTGAAAGTTACTCCCCAAAGGCAAATTTACTAAGAGTGGATGTGAAGATTTAGAAACACAGTGTCTACACTTTTATAAGTTGCTCCTTCAATAATTGAAATGCCTAATAATTCCCCATGGTCCATGCTAGGACGAACACTTATTGTAAGATTAGTTAGCATGGCTCATGGTATTTTCTGAAGATGGCCACAACAATATTTGAGTACTTCTCCCATCAGGAGGTGGGCTTTGTGTTCCCTCCTGCTGAATCTGGAAGGGCTTGAGAATAATGTCATGTGACATTCAAGGCTAGTCATGTAAGACAGAATGGCTTCCTCCTAGTTCTCCCTGGGATGCTCATTCTTGAAACCCAGCCACCAAGCTGTGGGTAAAACCAAGCAGAACATAGAGGACCATGAATAAGTTTCCATCCCCAGCTGCCCCAGCTGGGGTCCCAGATAATAAGTGCCATCAATTGCCAGACATGTAACTAAGCCATCATTCAGATATTTCCAGCTCCAGAGGTTGACTCATTTCCAGCCTCTGAGTCTTCCCAACTGAGCCCCCAGATATCATGGAGCAAAACAAATCATCCCACTGTGCCCCTTATGACCCCCAAAAATCTGTGAGCACAAGAAAATGGTTGTCATTTTATACCACTAAGTTGGGGGATCACTTGTTACACAGCAATAACAACTGGAACAGCTAGCAAGCATGTTTGTCTCACATTTAAGCAGACTAAGCTTTAATGTCTGTAAGATAGCTTCTACTTTGCAGAAATCTTGAATTCCACAATAAAATACTTGTTTTGGGGGTTTCAAATATTACCCCTTTTGAAACATAGAGTTGAGTATAGGCAGAAGCCCAGTGTCCCAATTCAGAAGCTACCAACGATTAATGGTATGACTTTGAGAAAAGCACTTAATATGTGGGTCTTTTGTTGCATCCCTTCCCTCCAAATCCAATCTCTGTTCTTCCCCCACCCTCCAACCTGGTGTCTTAGGAGATTAACCTTATGAATTACATCAGTGAGCCAGCTTCCAGTTAGATGAGACCAATGGGAAGCACCAGCAAGAGACCCAGAGGACAGCAGGAGAATGAAGTTGAGGCACTTGGTCCTGCAAAGGAGAAACACTACTGTTTCTCCTGTCAACACTCTCCCCTCAATAATGCTGGTCATCAAATGTATGGAGAGGTTTCCCCACACCAAGCAATTTTCAGACACCAGCTGGTGTCCTATAATTTAACTCAATTCTGACACTCTGACACTGATCCCACAGGTTAAAGACTGTCCTACAAGATTGCTCCCACTTCAGATGCAAAGCGAGTGTCACCTGAGTTTCTGATCAATTTACTGGCTATAAACTGGGAGTCCCCACAACCCCCCCTCATGTTCAGTCATTTGCTGGAACATCTCACAGAACTGAAGACAACAGTTTACTCACTATATTACCAATTTATTATAAAAGAATACAACTCAGGAACAACTAGATGTAAAAGATGCATAGGGCAAGGTGTGACTGGGTTCCCCCATAGGGAAGAGGTGTGGAGCTTCTGTGCCCTCTCCAGGCATGCTGCCTTCTTAGCACCTCCACGTGTTCACCAACCTGGAAGCTCTCCAAACCCCATAGTCTATAGAGCCTTCATTACATAGACATGATTGATCAAATTATTGGTCTTTGGTGATTGAACTCAACCTCCATCCTCTCTGCCCTCCCCAAAGGTTGAGGAATAAGATTGAAAGTTCCAACCTAATCACATGGGCAGTTCCCCCTGGCAACCAGCTCCCATCCTTAGGGGTTTTCCAAATGTCACCTCATTGACATAAACTCAACTGTGGTTGAAAGGGGCTTCTTATGAAAAACAAATGGCTCACTTATTGCTCTTATCACCTGGGAAATTCCAAGGAATGGGGATGGAGATGACATACATATTTCTTATTATAAATCACAATATCATAATTCCTCTCTTCCTCTCTATGGGGTGGCCAAAGTCTGGCAGCATCTGTCAGCTAGAGGTCACAGCTCCTCTGAGACAGTGTTCCTTACACTGTTCTTTCTTCATCCCTTCTTCTTCCTCTCCTTCCCCCAACCACCACCTCCCTCTCTCTGTCTCTCTCATGGAGTCTATAATTGATCCCTTTCCAGCTCCCTCAGGCTTTGAGGTAATAAACCACCACTCTACTAGCCCTGATAACTTTCCTACACCTTCCCCACATATTTGCAAATAATTCCTCCAGTTGCTCAATCATGCCTTCTGTTTCCACTGGGGACCTTGACTGAAAAAGAGTTTCTGATTCTTCATTGTTGAAAAAAAGTCCAGCCATCCAGCCCGCATCCCAGATCACGCAAGATAATCAGCTGAGCGTAGTCTCAGTCAGGACCAGTGACAAAAAGAGAAATCACACTGAGCATTTCGAAGAGAAGGCATTTAGTAGAAGGAATTGGTAACACCACAGCAGAAGGCTGAAAGAGCAAAAAGAGGATACTTAGTAATTCAGTTATGAGTAACTACAGGGCTGGTAGAACCAGCAGAGGAGGTAGTGTTTCTAGGAACTGGGTGTTCCAAGTGGGAGCCTCTGTATGGTTTTTAATGCTCAGTTCCCTAAAGGGGACACTGTGGGCCTCATGCTAACATCTGGCTTACTGGTTGGTGCTGAGTCTGGCTAATGTTGTCCCTTCCAGGACAGGTAACAAGAATGGGAACAGGAAGGAGTTTCCCTCAGCTCTCACCTTCTTTCACTCTCCCAAATTTGCCCCCCAGGGGCAGAATCTAACACAAAGCCAGCTGGCATAAGTGCCTTCACACCTGAGCTGGAAATTTCCCAACCCAACATCAACAATCAGAGTATGAAATGTGGGACTTAGAACAGAAGACAAGTAAATAACTAATACCTAAGGATACCATAAAAACATTCTGTACTGTAGTTATTATTGTTACCCATAACTGAGAAAATTTAAATAGATATCCATACCTCAGAATGAATTTTTCCTAGTCTTTTCCCCAGAACAGGTTCAATTTCAGCCCATGAATTCCAAGCTTACCAAGGTTTTAAGTGTTCTATCTACCCTGTTCTTCCCCAAAACATCAAAATGCCCCATAAATTCCAACCAGATCTCCCAGACTTCTCTTATAACTAGAGCAGCAGTACATAAATTCTATTCTCACACCATAAGTGTCAATGATGGTCTCAGAAAAGATGAGTACCACCAAGCGTCTGCAGTGCCTAGAGCATGATAATGTCTTGGGGGAAGCCCAGGGTAGACTGACCAAGGCCAGCCAAAACACGGTCACCAGCTGATATGCTCCTCCTCTGACTCCCTCAAGAGCTGAAGGCTAGTAGTTCCCCCAACACACCACCCCCTCTGTGTTGGCAAGGAAAGCCCTACGCCCAGCACCCCAAAACCTGGAGACCTAAAAAAAAAATCTCTGCAGATATCAACTCCTGCACAGGAGCAATGGCTTCTTTTCAGCTATTTTTTTTTATCAATGTATGCTTTTCTGTTTTATTTTCACGAACACACTCTGACATAGAACCCCAAACATAAATAAAATAGAGAAAGCTGGTTCTGCATTCACTGAAATGGGAGGCCCGAGAAACTGGCCTGATATAGCAGTTGCCCCCATAGCTTCCCCTAGTTTCCTGGGTCTCCAAAGAGCCCTATCTGAGTGCTCCAAACTGTAGCAGTCTTGGTAAAGTTAGTAACTTTTGACATTCTTTAATGTAGCTATAAAAGGAGCTTCTGTGTATAATTGTTTTCAGTATTCACGGTATTGAAGGCTTTCTTCTCACCACATTTATATTATAATCCCACATAAAAATTCTTCCAGTTTCCCTGATAGACACCCTCATCTCGTCATGAATAAACCTGAAAACCCCATTGCACAAAACATGTGTCTACACCACAGCTTTCCCAAAGATCTCCAGACTCAAGTAAAATGGCCAAAAAAAAAGTTGTATTTGGGGACTGTATTTGTGGCACAGCCTCTCCAGCTTCTGGGGAATGGCAGGGGCTCTTTAGTTTTCTGCAACCAACAGGGAACGTGGCGAAGAAGACGATGCTAGATGGCACATCAGCCCACTTGGACTATTTGATGTTGGTATTCTGCTTGAGGTAGTCCATGTATTTCTTCTGGAATGCGCTGCTGTACAAAACCCATGATGGAACCAGGCTCAGGAAGCTCCGCTTAAGTAGACAAAAACAAGAGTATTGGGGGAAGAAAGAAGAGCAAGCACCTTAGAAGGAAACATCTCAGTGTATATTCATCATCTTTAAAAATATTTTTCTGACTGCTGAACTTAAGTCGCAAAATCTTTAAGACATGTGCTGAAATTTCAAGGTCTTATGACCCTTTCTCACCAAACAAGATTTTCTTAGAAACCAAAACGGTCACTTGTAGAATCAGCCCTAAGGAAATTCTAAATTAAGAGAACTCTGTCCATGTTAACACCCTACCCCACTTTCTCCTTCTCTTAGAGCACACTTCCTCGTCCTAGTGCTCAATCTCCCAGTGTCTTTGTGTTCATTCTACCAAGGTTCTATTAAAATGAGATTCCAGAAAACAATCAGAAATGCTTTTACCAGCTAGCATCATGTCTGAGTTGTGGTAGGCACTAAACAAATACACAAATGCATCGATAAGTCCATGAACAAAAGTCAGATACAGCAAAGGATAAATCACTAACATTGAACATTTGCTTAGAAAAGCCAGGAGTGGGTGCATCATAGAGGGGAGCTTCAAGTCAAGGCATGAAGGCTTAGTTGGATGCACACATTAGGCAGTAGGCACAGGCAATGGAAGACCTCTTGCCCTCAAATCATACCCATGTCCTGTAAGACCTCCAGGCCCCTGGAAATAATCATTTTGTCTGTGCTGTAATCTTGTGTCTCCAACATTCCTCAACCTACCTGCTCCCCACCGAACAACAGGATTTCAACCAGAGGAAAATGTGAGCTTTTCAGGAAGCGTTCCTATTCTTCAGACAGCTCAGATTCTCAGACTACTGTGCTCATTGAGATATTTCAAAGCAGGGGACCAAAGATGGCTTCTGGGGACCAAAATAGAACCCTTCACCCATTAGCCAAATCAATGAGTAAATGCAACTTTTTCCTTAGGAACTTCATTTTTCTCCCCTTTAGAGCTTTTCAATGTCACAGCAAAATCAAGCTTTTTCACTGGCTTTGCCTTAAACTAAATGTTTTGACTTAGTGAAGTTAGCCATAAAGAAAATAAATTAAACTTCCAGGTCCCTAGAAAATGTTCTGAAAGGTCCCTTCTTCCATCTCCATTGCTATCTCCCTCCTCCCAACCTAGAAGGATGGTGTGGAAGAAACCAGGAAAAGCATGGTGTTGGACAAAGGGGGAATTAAACCCTACCTTCACCATTACCAGCCAAATGGCCTTGGGCCTCTGATCTGGCTCTGATTTTTTGGTTTCCTCAACTGTAAAACAGGAACCAAATGACCTGTCTTACAAAATGACTAGGAGGATTAAGGGAAGTAACCCTGAGTCCACCTAGACTCTACATCAGAGGCCCCAGTTCCTGCTCTAAAACTCCTCGGGAGTAAAGAGCATGCTGTGTCTTTGTCTTGCCTTTTTCATAACAGAAGTTTTGTTTGCTTACCATTCAATTCTACTTGATTGCTCAAACTTCAGATTCAATGATTTTTCTAAATTCCAGCAAACTCCAAATTAGCTTTAATGGCTTTAATGATTTGTGTGTTCTCCTTTGCCTTCTCTTTTGCTTCAACAGGCACAAAGACTCTTTTGCCTAGTCTGTTCTTGGCATCTATTTGCCAGAAGAGAGTTGATTTGTTATATAAGAAATCGAAAGAGAAAAGCCAAAAAAATTTTTTTAAACTTTTGACATTGCTTTGTGTAGCAAGACGATAACCTTGCAGGGCAGGCTGTGGTCACAAGAAAACATTTTCTAAATGCTGATGGGTTCTATTTAAGACATCAACATCCTAGAGGATGTGTGTCCTTCTATATGTGGGCCTAGTCTGGGTGGAGGGCTGGGAGGCCAGGAGATTCAGGTAAAGAATATGAACATGTGATAAATAAGCAAGGGGGGCACTGAGGGCAAAGGAGGAGATATGGCCCCTATTCTTTGGGGGTGCAAGCACAGAACATTATCTCAGCATGGCAAGAGAGGAGTTGACATTTGGTTTTCCAGCATCAGTCAAGTCCATGTTGATGCTGATACAGAAGTGAGAGCCAAAGGGCCTTTATGAACCAAAGATCCAAATGGACCATGGGCCTATGGCTGCATGGGGGACGTAGCAGAGATTCAGGGCTCTATAAGCCCCAGTAGCTGGGAGTTCACTGGCCAAGGCAAATGGATAGAAAGGGTCATTGCTTCCCAGAGCCATAAGTCAGCAAGGTGCACAACCACCAGGTAGATGTGAGACCACAACCACACACACTTAAGGACCAGCAGGAGATCGTGAGGATTCTTCTCTCTGATATCATCTTAGTGAGAGAGGCAGGAGAAAGGCATGCTCCCAGAAAGAATCAGCACTTCAACTAATTGACAAAAAGCACATTTCCTCAATATCCAGTTTAGATTACTAGATCAAGCTAAATTTAAACTCATTGGAACATTCCATTAATTTGTTTTCCCGCCATGCAGCAAGTAGTAATCCAGAGAAAGACCAGAACGGCAATAGGCAAAATCAAAATATTTTATTCTTTGGCATGTCCCCTTTGCAGTGTGTGTTAAGTTGGTGATTCTGCACATTGTTGAGGTTCTACAGTAAAAGTAGCAAGTGATCCTCTACAACAACTCAGTACTCTGGTAGAGTCACCAGAATTCCCAGGGCATAACTGAATGCTTGGGAAGACTTAGTGTATTCCTTCTAGCCCCTGAGAGAGAAAGAGAGGGGCGAGAAACCTAATTCCTATGACAGAAAGGCACATGAGGCCAAGGAGAAAGTTGACATATGAAGGGAAAGTAAAGATCTGTCTAAAATTTCTTGGAAACAGAACCACTCTGACACTGTGTGTGTTTGTGTATCAGGGTGCAAAAGTCAAGCCAACCTCTGTTTCGTGTTTGTGGTTGCTTCTGAAAGCAGCCCAGGGATGGCAAGATCTCCTTGTACCCTGTGCCACTGACTCTTACTTCCAGTTTCGAAGGCGTCCATGTTGTGCTAGAACCAGCTTGTACTCACTCTCAAGAACCAACTATGCACATGCAAATTCAGGGGCAGTGACAACACAATGAGAGCTTCAAATCAGGCATGAGGCAAGTATTTAAATCATGGAAATCAGCAAACCCTACAAATTAAAGTGTTTGGGGAGTTTTCCTGGAGAACCAGGTATTAAAACATTTCTTAACACAGGGAGCCAGAGAAGACCAGCAGCACCAGGCCCTACCCCCACCCAGAGAAGGTCCCTGTGTCTTTGGTCTACCCTTCCAAGAGCTTCCTGAAAGCATTACTCTCTGAGGAAAGAGGTGAGAGTCAGCCAAGGGGGACATCTGTCAATCTGGGGATTATCTGTGGGCTGAGCCCCCAGGCCTCCAGCTTCCCCCTATTGCCACATATGCTCTTTCACTAGCTATGTGACTGCTGTATGACCTCTGACAATGCGATCCTTGCCACGAGAGGACAGGGTTGGCTGCTCCAGTAGCAAAGAGGAGCTCTGCCAGGAACGCCGGCACACCTGCCTCCTGTGCTTTGAGAAAGAAGGTATCAGTTACCAAGAGTTCGTGGGTGAGGCAGCCACAGGTTTCATCTCCAATTGTGACATAATTCAGTGATTCTTGAACAAACTCATCGGCAGTCTTGGTTATCACATTGGTCTGTAGATACTTTGTCATTGGGGTTGAAACAGCATATGGGGTCAGCACCTACAATGGGGAATAAAGGCCATAACACAGGCCATCCATGCATCCATCCTCTACTCTAACTTTCCCTTTGTTTTCCAGCTCTGCTCTTCCATATAGATCCCTGCTGAGAGTGGAGCCCTGGAAAGGCAGAGAACTGGCACAGAGCTGTGAATCAGAAGAACTGGTTTCTGGTTTGTCACTAATGCAGAATGTCAGCTGGTTCAAATGTATACAGGCTGACTGAGGACATGAATTATCTCTTAAATCATGGTGGCCAGACCAACAATAAAAATGCAGGACAGTAAAATGTGAAATCCAGACAAACAAGGAAAAAAAATTCAGTATAATATGTCCCAAGTATTGGGGCACCTGGGTGGCTCAGTGGGTTAAAGCCTCTGCCTTTGGCTCAGGTCATGATCTCAGGGTCCTGGGATCAAGCCCCGCATCGGGCTCTCTGCTCAGCAGAGAGCCTGCTTCTCCCTCTCTCTCTGCCTGCCTCTCTGTCTACTTGTGATCTCTCTCCTGTCAAATAAATAAATAAAGTCTTTAAAAAATATATGTCACAAGTATTTATGGGATATACTTAAAAAAATGCTATTATCTGAAATTCAGATGGACCTGGACGTCCTATATTTTATCTGGCAACCTTATGCGAGAAGCTTCTTTCTAACATATACAGCCGACGCTGGAGCAATTTATAGCTCTTTGGATTCCCACTGTCACACTTCAGTAAGGGGCCAGGAGTGACACATTCCTGATCCTCTTTCCTGTTGTGGTAAGAAAAATAAACAACTACACACTGCGGCCCGCAAAGCGGACCCCATCAGTATGTACGGCCATCATGTCAAAGATTTAACTGTGAGTGGGCCTTTTTCATCTCTAATAGTAGATCATGAAACTTCTTCCCAAACAGGAACAAAAAATGTCTGCAAATTGTTTACTCCAGGTCCCAGAAAGCGCTCAGCTCTAACGATGTTGCCGAACCAAGCCCATGCATGTCACTGACACCTCAAGACTACCGATGGCTGTGACAACCCAACCCGGCTGACAGCTGGGACAAGGGCCTCTCCGCGGTGGTTCAGCCATGGCAGGTGAAAGAGGAAGCCAAGTACCGCTTCCCCAACTGCTCAAGAACCACAGCATGGGGTCTTCGTGGCCCCTCGCAGATGACCAGCTCCCAAAGTACCCCCAAGCCCTGCCCACTGCCTCGTTCCCACATGGATGGATGGATGGCTCAGTTTTCTTTTGTTTCTTCTCCACAATTCCTCCCACCTAAGCCTATCTCCTGTACCTGCGTCAGAGGGTGAAGGGTGGTTAGACGAGACCCCAATTTCTGTCCTGAGGCAGGGCCTGTGCACTCAGCCCCATTTCCTCTTCCAGGACGTGGGTGAGGGCAGCAGCGGGCAGCACGAGGGTGGCTCAGTTGCCACTGGGACGGTCCCAAGAACTCCCGGGGTGTCCTCCAGACCCTCCCTCTTGGCCGAGAATGCCCAGCCGGACCTGCAGAAGGTGGTGGCCCCAGCTCCCTGGGGCGCCACACAGTTCCTCGTCCCAAGGACCCAGAGCTGTGGACCTCACCTGGATGATGATGCCTTTCCTTTGATATTCCACTTGCAGTGCCTTGGAAAACGTGCACACAAAAGCCTGGAGCAAGAAGGAGAACACACCTAAGGGGAGATCCTGCTTTGTCATGGAGGCAACTTACTCAGCTCTCAAAGGGCTCTGCAGGGAGCCTACCTGCTTGACCTCAAAACGCAGCAGTTGGCTTGATGGGAGTTAGGACTTTGTTTCTTGGCCTGGGAAAAGCTTCCTCGATGAGCAGGAACATACATTTTGGGATCAATACATGCCGAAGGCCACGGCATACAGGTGACCCTACACAGGGAGGGCTCTCCCTTGTCTCCCTGCCTGGGAACATTCCCCTCCTCTGAGGGTTTATTTTTAGGACTAGGGCATGGGGACATCTGGCCGGGCCCCTAGGACAGAAGAAATCTCCAGTGTTGCTGGCAGTGAGAGAGCAGGGCTCCGGGACAAGGAGGCGAGTGGGGCCTGGAGTCCCGCAGGGCCTGCACCTGTCCCACTGTATTTCCATCAGCCCAGGGGCCATGCCTTTTTCTCATCTGCACCCAGACATCTGGTGACAGGCCCTGGACATTGGCCCTCTAGACCAATCTGTCCATCAGCTTACCAGATGATCCGAAGCCCAGAGGAAAATGCCAAGTGGGAGAAACAAGAGAAAGAAGGAGAAGGAAGCTTGGGCCACAGACTATCACTCACCTTGGAAGCTGAATACATGGAGTAGAGAGGCCAGGGAAAGAGGGCCACCCCAGAAGAAATGTTCAAAATAAGGCCTTTCTGCCTAAAACATAAAGAAGTTTAGTTCTGAGTGGTTTGTTGCCTCATGACACACAGCATGAGAGGGGAAAAAAAGCAAAGGGGCTCCTTGTGACTTTCACTGGAAAATTCTATCCTCTCTAGGCTTCCGTGCACACGACAGGTTCCGCTCCTCAGAACTGTGAGTGGCGCTTCCCCACGGCCTGGGTCATGACACCAAGCAATGATGCAGCAGTCAGTTGACATCAAGGGCTGGTGACTGGAAACGGGTTCTGCTACAACAGAGATCGCCCACCAAAATGCCGAGGACCAATTCCGCTCAGACAAGACTCAAGGGGCAAGGGACCCTTCTTTATCAAAGGTGACCACATGAGCTCAAGGTCACTTTTAACTTCTAAAATGACCCACACCGGGACAGATGTCAAAGGCAGAATCCTGTCTTGGATGGAATTTGACGGTCCACCCTCTGCTCACAAAGGAACCCACACACAAGTCTCCAGGGTCCTTTCTCAATCCCTTTGAAATTTGGTAACTTTACTCCTTCCCAGATAGATAGGTTCAATCCAGAAAAACCAAGAAACTGCAAATTAGACCATAAGGCCAAGCCCCTTCTTCCTCTAGGGAAGATAAAACTATCAACCATTTGCATTTAATGAATACCACGTGAGAAAAGCCAGTTCCCTAAAGGGTGTTGTAATAGGATAATAAAACCGTGGACTAAATAGAAACACTGATAGATGGTGATTTTTACTACTAAATTTGAGTAATAACAAGAGATGGTCTTGATCGCAGGCCAACCTCTGAAGTTTATGTTCAACGTGAGTTAATGTTTTTAATAAAATGTGTGCTGAAAAGGCTGTTCTTTTCCTCCAGTAGATGCTGCACTTGACCTTCAAATACGCGTATGTTTGCAAAGCTGGCCTGGTCCCGAATGTTACAATTTCTTCTGCAATCTCCATGTCCTTCCTGGAGTTTTACCATTGCCTAAAGCTGCAGCCGGATGAAGTCTATCCACCCACCACCTTCGCCCTGTCCCAAGTCCCCAGGTCAGCTGACTGCACGTGCTGCTCTGTGTTTTTTCAAAACAAGACCTTACCTTGATTCCATGTGTTTCAGAATTAGCTGTGTCATCTGTAAGAGAAGCGGTAGAGTTAAGCCCTCTGACAAAAGAGCCGAGTACCCAGCGGGTGGGGGCTTAGAGAAGCAGGTGCTGGAGGAAGCCAGAAAATGAGCTTAATCTCTCAGGTGGCCTTGAAATTCTGCTGACACTTGTCGGAGGTGATTCTGGCCACACTAGAGTCTGACAAAAACCCACAGAACGCGACCTAGACAAGCAGCAAACTGTTTGAGGCCTCTGATTTCTTCCCCCATAAAGCAAATGTCTTCCTGGAAAACACAGGCAGGGAAAAATTAGGGAAATTGGCTTCTAGCCATGGGGTCAACACTGAGGTTCCCCAGACACTCTTCATTTGGGAAACAGGATTAAGTGGGCTGGCCATCATAAACCTCACCCATGAGCTAGAAGTGGGGGGATGTCAGGAAGCCTACCCAGTGTCCACGAACAGTCCACATACAAGGCACAGGCTAGGACATCTCAATCCAACAGCAGCCACATAAGCAGCTCGCAGGTGGTCTGTGAAATAGCTCCGTAGACAGACCATGTCCATCTGTCCTTTGGAACGACAGCAGTGTAGAGAAGTGCTTTCCCTGTCCTAACTTGCTGGTCCTGGAAGAGGTGTTCCCGACCAGTTCTGGAACTTAAATAGCCCATTAAAAGAGTGTTTCAATTCATAATTGCAAAGCACCCCTTTGAAGAATTAGGAAGAGGCAAACCCACAGAGTGAAATATTCTCAAGAGTACAATTGGGTGACATCAGGCCTTGTCTCAGGAGCAGGTTTGAGGAGAAAGGATCCAAACACACGGGGAGGGGCAGAGAAATAAAGGAGGCTGAAGACCAGAAGAAAAATTTTGCCTATTTTTCCGTGTTGTCTGGGTGCCCTGCAGGAATGCCCTGCAGTGGTCTCTGTCCCCCCCATTGCCCTTATATCATGGGGCAGGCCCTTAAGCCCAACTCAGGGGACCTCCAGATAATGTTTCTACCGCCTTGGGGCAACAGTGGGAGGTAGAGTGGCAGTAGACCATCTCCTGAAATACCAGATTTGGAGGGAGGGGGGAGAAGCATGAGGATCCTGCCCTTACCTTCCCCTTGGCTTGGCCCACCTCATGAAGAGCACTATGGGAGGGTGGCTGGACAGCATCAGCATTTCCTCAAAGCCTCCCAACTGAATTCCCTAGTCTTACCGGATGAATGATCCCAACAGAGAGACACTGGACTTTGTGTGTCTCTGTCTCAAAGCTTCCAAAATTAATCTCTTCCCCGAACTTCCCTTTGCCCGCAGACTCATTCCCACATCTCTGCCCTTGATAGAGAACTCTACTACTTCCAGATGGCTCCTCTGGGGTAACGAAGAGATGCTAGTCATGCTTCCAACCACCATGGCCAACTAAGGCATGACGTACTTAGAAAATTAGTTTTCTTCACTATTTAAGGAAATTAATGTCTACCAATATATATACAAAATTTTTTTAAACAAATCAAAGCAATTCTCTGCTAAAGGAGTCAGAGGGTTGTCAAATACATTTAGGAAACCCTGTGACCAAATAGACCAAGCCTGAAACATCAATGTGTAAAATCACATGAAGGATTTCAGGGATAAGGCAGCAGACAACAGTTGGACGTAAAAACTTACAATTGCCTCAGCTAGGGTTTTAAAAAACTATTGATTGTTCAGCATAAAAAGAATGTATGTACCAATAAAAGCTGAGCAGGAAACTATAAAATTCCAGTATGCTTACAGAAGAGCGACCAATGATCAACTCAACTTACACACCTAAAAATAATTTTGAGTGGTTTGTTCGGCACTCATCTCCCTCCTTGTGTTGCTAGCATCCTGTTTTCCTTTGGGAAATCAGCCCTCCTCTGCCAGGCCAAGCTATAAAGATGAGACCTACTGCTCCCTAACTGGGGTCCCAGTACCGCAAAACCAGGGATCATACCTGATTCACTGCTGTGAATCAGAGTGGTCACAAGGACAGCCATTCACAGTTGTATATTTTGTATACTGAGCAAGGTGTGCAGCAGTGGGGATCACTGTAAGTGGAAACCCCAGGGTTCACTCACAGGCAGTTAGAATGCCTCTCCTCATTCGAAGGAAAGGGAAACACTGTATTCACCCCAAAGCACCATCTATCCAGTCTTAAGCAGCACAGTTTTCCAAATTGTCTGCCCAGAAACGGGTGCCTTTTTCTTATTCATTCAAAGGCACAACATAGGACCGCTTTGTGATAATCATGCCTATAAATGCTGATACAGTTGACTTGAATCAAAGAACCTGGGTTCTGAATGGCACCTGACACATCCCTTAATCCAATACTCTTTCAGGGCGCCCGGGTGGCACAGTCGTTAAGCGTCTGCCTTCGTCTCAGGTCACGATCCCAGGATCCTGGGATCGAGCCCTGCATCGGACTCCCTGCTCAGCAAGAAGCCTGCTTCTCTCTCTCCCTCTCCCCCTGCTTATGTTCCCTTTCTCTCTGTCAAATAAATAAAATCTTTAAAAAAAAAAAAACCAACACTTTTTCAATAGCAGATGAAGAATCTGAAGCTCAAGGGAGTTAAACAGCAACACTGCCCAACTAACTAGTAGTTGAGATGAGATCAGAAGACATAGGAACTTGAGTTTCACTTAAATATTTATTGAGCATCAAAAGTCCAGAAAATCCAAGCCAGGCCTTCTGTCATTTTTCCAAACCGAGTGAGTGTTCCACTATTAACAAAGACTAAAACCAGAAGAAGGTATTTTTTTTTTCAAGTTTCCCTGTTATCCTGAATAAGTTTCAGTGTCATCAGGCCAGATATGTTCGGACATGTGACAAAACTGGATGCAAAAATAAGATCCAGATACTCTGGAGAATAAATTCATCACCGTATTTTCTTGATGAAAATAGAATAAGGCAATTAAAGGACCACTACATGGCTTCTCAATCAAGTCCAGTTCAATGTCAAAGACTTCTGCAGGGAAGAAAGCAATTCTCCCGATTTGCCAGATTTCAATAGCTCCTACATCTTAATGCATTTAGCACGCATATTGGCTACCTACCTTCACGACTGAGGTGATGTTACAGTGGATGAGACTCTGTAAAAAATAATCACAAACATGAATTAGCTGGAGGTTTTGAGAAATTCTCTTGAGAAGTAGTCGCTGCTAAAGAAGTGGGCAAAGTGTGTGTCTGGGCAGTGACCCTCACTTGCACAGCCTGGAAGTTAGGCTCCTAATTGATGATCACCAGGCATGCACTACAACGGGTAAAGATCCGGCAGCTGCTGGGATTCTAGAAGAATGTGACACTGAATAGAAGCGAATTAATTCCTTCAAAATTGGAGGATTTTCCTTCGAATCATAGTATTTCAAAGGGAGACGGTTAATTTCCACCTGGAGGAAGCGAGGATAGCCTATGTGGACCTAGAAGACAATAGCACAGAGACTAGAAAGGCGAATGGTCATATAAGGTAGACTTTCTGGGCTACAAGATGCCAGAGAGAGAAACTACTGGAATCATCTAAGGCAGACGGAAAGGAAAGGAGGGACAGATTGAAGCCAGCACTAATGCAGACATAAATAGGAAAGAAAAGCAAGCATGAAGGCTGCTTAATGGAAAGACACAGACTTGTGCCAGAAACAGGGAGTTAGAAGGGGTTAGACTCGAGGCAAGGAGGGGAATTTTGCAAGGACGTGGTGCAGTGATTGGTCCACGCAGCGTGACTGGGCGTGGTCCAGGCGGCGTGATTGGTCCACGCAGGAGACTTGGGGCTTAAATAGGACGATGGGAACAGCATGACAGCCTGCTTAGAATGCGTATAATAACTCCATGATTTCGAAAGTCAGGGCCTAGAGAAGAGTCCGCCCACAGTGCTTTCAAGGACTGTTAAGTGCATACCAAGGGCACTCACGCCCCACAGTGGCAGCCGTGGGTCCGGCAAGTTCGCCGCACTGGCAAGGCCCCCACACTCAGAGTTTGTATCACAGACATTCTCCACACCGACGACCCCCAAAAGAAATCTTACGACTTGGGAAAACAAAGCAAGCCCAGGAACCTGCCTTCTCCCACTTACAACTACAGATGTAAATTTGTGAGCTGACACCAGGCCCCAAAAAGACTGAAGCAGAACACAAAACCCCAAAAGAATGAGACAGTGGACAGGCAAGGTCTGATGTTCAGAGAAGAAGGAAGATGTCTATAGTCCACAGATGGTCATGAAAGGTGGTGCCCTCGCTTGTTTCCAGCACTAAGACAAAGAGAGAGGCCACAGACATCCATGTGGAATACAGAATTTCCGCCTGACCCCTTCCCAGCCTAGCGATGATGCAGCCAGGGGGCCCAGTCCGCACTGGAAGGAAATCATCGACAGGAAGAGCCCAGGCCTACCTGGATTTGGTCTGGTGTATCGAGGAAGTGGCTCGGGAGAAGATTTGGAAGCATTCCGACGTTGTTGACTGACAGAGGCAGAATAAAAAGATGTCAGAAGAGCCAGTAGCAAAAGTTTCTTAAAAGCATTAAACATGTTTCTATTCAACCCCAGAAGTTGTTTTTATTGGGAAGTTTTCCTAAGAAAATAATACAGAAAAAATGTATAGACAAGGCTGTTCTTTGCAACAGTGAGGAAATTGGGGGGGGGGGGGACAATTGTTTTCCAATAGGGGAGCATATCTGGAGGGTCGCGGGGTAGCCGTCTGGTGGTATGACACATGCTTACTCAACCCTGCTGCTGCCTAGCAGTTTAAAGACATGGGGGAAACTTTGTGGTGTGTGGTTTTTTAAAAAATGTCCCAAAACAGTATGTAAATTTCATCCCCGTTTTGAACATTTGTGTGTATGTGTCGGGAACGTTATCTCAGGAGGTTGGGATTTTAAGAAGTTTATGAATCTTGGGGTGCCTGGGTGGCTCAGTTGGTTAAGCGACTGCCTTCGGCTCAGGTCATGATCCCAGGGTCCTGGGATTAAGTCCCGCATTGAGCTCCTTGCTCAGTGGGGAGCCTGCTTCTCCATCTGCTTGTGTGCTCATTCTCTCTCTCTCTCTCTCTCTCTCTAACTAAATAAAAAATAAAAAACAAAAGAAATTTATAACTCTTTTATGCGCTCATGTATTCTTTTTGGTTTTTCTGCAATAATGTGCTTTACACTTTTATTAGTAAAAAATATAATTATTTTTAAAATTCAACAGGAAGTTTAAAAATCAAACATTCCTTCCAAGCACAAGACTGACACTGTGCTCTGTATGAGGTTATAAAATATCTTATCACAGAAAAAATGTTAAATATTATTATCATTATTACTATTATCTTGTTTTCTGAATACCAGAGTCAATTCTCAAAGAACCATGCTGACTCAGTATTTCATGAATCAACACAGCAATGTCTAGTTAGTTTGCTAAACTAATTCTTTAGGACGGTGTTTCTGAGACCCCTCCTATCTAATGTCAATGTCGGTGGGGGAAAAATCCATTTTCATATTATAAATATGGTTGGGAAGGTTGAAATATCTCAGTTTTGTACATTCCAGGCCCATAAATAAATTTGTTAATCCAATATGCCTCCTGAAGAAGTAAGCTGTGATTTGAATTTAGTCTGTTGAATGCTACAGCTTAAAAGACAGTCCTGGGTTAAGTTCAAGTTTACCATAGAAAAGTCAAGTGTCACTGAGATAATCACTTCACCGATACCTTATAATCAGCTTCGCATTTTGCAATTTACTTACCTAAAACCCCGATTTCTAAGCCTTTAAGTTTTTCTCTAATATACTCATAGATGTTGTCTTTGGTAAAATCTGCTTGTATTATCTTCACACTACTCCCTGTAGTGCACTCTGCATCGGAAACAACAGTTACTCTTGAATGAACAGGAATCCAAATCCCTCCCTTGCTCATGGACTTCGCCAATGCTCCCTTAATGGGCTAAAAGATTTGTGAGTGATGGTGTCTGGTGTTTCTCAGAGTTACTATGGTGACAAGTGTATGCACCAAAACAAATGTAATGCAGTGGTTCTCAAAGTGGGATCCATGGGCCCCAGTACCAGCATCACTGGGAACTTGTTGGAAACACAAATCCTCAGGCTCCATCCCAGACCTACTGAACCAGAAACCCCGAGACCAGGGCCCAGGGATCTATTATTATGTGCACTCCCAGCAACCCTGCCCAGGCATGAGAACCCCAGTCTAGAGGCTGTAAGAGTATGGTGTGATGTTGCCTCTGTTAGGTGTTAGGTCCCCTCGGCTTAGAGCAATCCTTTGTGTTTGTCTAACACTTTAGCATCGACAAACACAATATCTTATTTTAATCCTCTTGTAAACCTTGTAAAGTTTGTAAACCTTATAAAGTAGATATTACGCCCATTTTCAAGAGGAGGAAACTAAGGCTCACAGAAGTTAGCTTGTCCAAAGACACCCACACTCTGTTCCCTCCACGTCCATGCCACTCTGCTGCTCCGTGTGGACTTGGCCTTGTGGAGGAGCTTGCCGTGGATATAAAAGCAATGGGTAGATTTCACCAACCGCTGCCTGCTCAGCTTTGGGGTTAAACCCAATATTTCTGGGACAAATGATCTTGAGGCTTAGTTTGGGGAATGGGAAATGCTTTCAGTCCAAAGACATTTCTTGGTTTTCAAAAGAACCAAAAAAAGCCCATCTTAGCATCATTATGAGGGAAACACTGAAGAATGTCCTAGTCCTTGTCAGAGTACTTTTGATATCCAGACATGGAACAAAAGCAGGATTCATTAGTTGAAGGGCACTAAGCCTCCCTTGGGCCTCCAGCCCCGCACCTCCCACATCCATCCGTCTCCTATCCCAAATCTCCCCCAGGGACACACCGTCATTCTCTGATGGTCTGTCCCAGTCCTCACGAGTCTTCATAACTGAAGACTCATTCCTTTAAGGAGATTAAGAATTACTAGATTAATAATTAATCATTAAAATAAATTTTTATTTATAAATAAATAAAATAAATAAAAAGAGGGATATGATTATTATTACCTAAGAACACTTCACAGTGAATCATAATAATAAAACATTGCAATATAAATGCTGCCTCATAGATTTGTACTGTGTACAACCTGCACAGCCATACGTGGCTGCCCTGGATCAAATCTGTTTTAAAAATCTGACAACCACCCAGTCAGCCTCATCCCTCATCTTCCTTCAAGGAACAGGATGTAGGCATAGGGAAATGAAGTCCCAAACAGATCCTGCTTTTGATGGGAGTGGCAGAAGCAACAAGGCGGCTGGGACCTCTGGGTCCACAGAACTAATTCCGGAGATGAAGACAATGGGCCAAGGGAGATAATGGACCTTTGTGTGCATGAGTCTGTGCCGACTTCTCCTAGCCCAAGGAATCCCTGCTGAACTGAAGCTGCTTATGTCCTGCACTTAGCTTTGTCCAGTGAACTCCCCACAGGAGGGCCAATGGCCCAGGTCCCAGGAGCAGCCAGCCTTAGGCATGCTGACGGAGCTCCTCTGGGCAGGACAGAGCAGACTTGGTTGGTTGGTGGGCTCCACAACATCTTCCTGATTCCTGGGGGTCACTCACCAATCTCTGCGGCAGCAGCCTGTAGTTTCTTAAGTGTCCGGCTGATGAGCACAACATTGAGTCCTCGTCTCGCTAGCTGGGAGCAAGGGTGGGAAAACCAGAAAGGGGAAAGATGATAAGCAGATCAGAAAGGCTTGTTTTAAAGGCGAATTGGAGCACCACTCTCCCTTGGTCACAGCGTGGTGTGCTTGCTTCTCCTGGGTCTAAATGTGACAAAGCTTCCTGGATTATGAGCGAAACCGCCACACTGAGCCAACCTATAGGTGACACAATAGTAATTTACTTTTGCGTTCGTTATGTGCCAAGAACTAGTCTAAGTGGCTTTTGTTTCCAGACCTGCAATCGTCAGAAATGTCTGGGGTCAAATGTGTGCTGGAATTCAACACGTGGGAGACTTTATACCACAGTTTAGATTACAAGCCTGGGGCAGCACCCCCTGTGACAGGGGCAGTATTTGTGCTGGAAGCTTTGAGCTGCTTCCTACTCGCAAGGACCTTCTTCTCATGGTTCACTTCCCTCGGGCATAGTCACGAGGCTGAGCCCTCTCTGTTCTCTGGCTCCCAGCAGGACAAAAAACAGAATAAGGAACCAGAGGGTAAACCGAGGCTCCCCTGAGATCAGGAAGGAGCTCTTCTTCAGAGTGGGTAGTGCCTCGATGCAGGGGGCTGAGCGGCAGCGTGCCGAGAGTGTTGATGTGACACAGGTGACAAGGCAGCCTCGCCGTGCCCGTCACAGCCACGCCGAGACTCCTCACACCTAAAACTGCTGCGGTGAGAGGCTAGAGCTTTCCCTGAAGACAAAAGGAAAAACCAGCTCTCATTTCAACAGAGACTGATGACATCTGAGTTAGTGACCAAGGGGCCCGTTAAGTGAAATCTTTCTCTGTGGTTTTAATGAAGTGATTTACACTTTCACTTTTTTTAACTGTGATAAAATCCATATAGCATAAAATCTGCCATCTTAACAAATACATGGAATGTTTCATGAATCTGCATGTCATCTCTGTGCAGAGCCCTGCTAATCTTCTGTCTCATTTCAGATTGAGCATACGTGCTGCAGAGCGAGCACTGTGTTGCTATTTCAATACATAATTATATATTACAGAAAACACATACAAAGCTGAATTAAAGACCATATGTGATCTCCAATAGCCAACAGCTCAATTTTCAAGCCAATAGTTTCCAAATCACCCAGGGAGATGTCAGAGAAAACACTAATTCCCACCCAAACTACCCAAATAAAAATGTCTGAGATTGAAGCATCAGCATTTACATCTTTTTCTCTTTTAACTTATTAAATGATACTGTAACATATGCAAGTAGAAGCCCATTGTAAAACATGTCCCCAAGCAAACCCCCCCAGGTGCCCCCCCTCCTACTTCCCTATGCCCCCAGGCTCCTGCGGTCTTCAGTTTGGTGTTGACCCTCGTGACTTTTTCTCTCCATCTACGGGCATATAGAAGTACATACAGAAATAGACATATGATTTGTCGCGATTGTTTCCTTTCACGCTTCCTAAATGGCATTGTAAATATTGTGTTTTTACCTTAATGACATGTCTTCTCTCTAAATATCACATGTATCTCTGTATCAGTCCATCCTGAGTCACTTGATCCTTTTTTTATTGCTTCCCAGTGTCCCGTAGTTCACTTTTGGGTGAGCACTCAAGTTAATTTCAAGTTTTCCTTTTTCCAATATTGCTACAATAAACCCCCTTCTATAGAGCTCTTAATGAATTAATTCCTAGAGTAGATAGGCAAGAAGTGGAATTGTTGTATCAAAGGGTGCCTGCTTTTTAAATTTTTACAGTGTTGCCAAAATGCCATCCCTTAAAAGCTTACCACCAAAAATATCACCATAGCAATTTCTTCACACTCTGGCCTATATTTTTTATTAGCAACCTTTTCAACTCTTCCCAACCTAATGGTCAAGGAATTACATCCCTATATTGTTTTAATTTGTATTTTTCCAATTATCAGTGGGGCTGAGCGCTTTCTTATAGGTTTCTGTGAGTTATTGTGGATACACTTTGCTCCTTCTTCTCCGGGGTTGTCATTTCCTTATAAATTTGTAGGTGTCTTGTGGTTTTTTTAATATATTCTGGGTATTCATTATTTGCCTACTATATATTTAGCAAGTATTTTCTCCTTTCTTTATGGCACTTTGACCATACATTACATATTAATTTTCATGTCATCGAGTTTGTGGATATTTGCTATGCCTTCTGAAAAATTTCCTGTATGAACTTCCTTAACTCCAAGGATATAAATACAACCCTTTACAGTGTTTTTATCTTTCTTGTTTGTTTATTTTTGAGACTAATGTGAGCGTGAAATCACCCAGCATAATTTTTTTCAAGATGGGTGGAAATTTTTTTAACAACATTTTTCTATTTTTCCATTCTTTCCTGATTTAAAATGCTAATTTAGTCATATGCCAAGTTCTTATATGTACACAGGTCTATTTATGATCTACCTGGCACTGACTTACTGGCCAATTTCTGTTCCAGGGCCACTGGAACAGATTTAATCACAATCTTATAACAGGACTTGGTATTTGATATGTGGAACAGGACGTTCTTACCACTAATTATTCTCTTTCACAATGTGCTTGTTTTATCTGCTTAGTTTAACTTTCCAAACAAGTGATAAAATTGTCTAGTCAAGTAGTACATAGAATTAGAGATATGTAAGGGAAATAATACTTCACAATCTTGGGATCTTTGCGGTAATCCGTTGTCTCATCCATAAATTCAGTATCCATTTCTCCTAATTTCCACAAATGAAAAAATATTCACAAAACAGTAAACATTTCATAAAAATACTTATAAACAAAAGAATACACACCAAACCATAAGATTGCATGTTGGAGGAAGAGAAATGGGAGATGGGAATGAAAGAAAAGAAATTGAGAGAGGGACCAAGTACGGATCAATGATAGCAATTCAATCTTCTATGGCTCTGATTAACAAATAAGAAGAGTCTATTTCTGGTTGTGGTTTGTTTGTTTTGTTATTTAGATTCCACATATAAGTAAAATCATATGGCATCTGTTTTTGGTTTTGTTTTTGTTTTTTCCTGTCTGGCTTATTTCACTAAGCATAAAACCCCCCAGGTCCATCCATGTTGCTGAGAATGGCAAGATTTTTTTTTTTTTTTGGATAACTGAGTAACATTCCATTGTGTACACATACCATATCTTCTTTATCCATTCATCTCTCAGTGGACACTTACATTGCTTCCGTATCTTGGCTACTGTAAATAATGCTTCAGTAAACATAGGAGATGGGCGAAACAGGTGAAGGAGATCAAGAGGTATACAAACTTCCAGTTATAAAATAATTAAGTCACAGGGATGGAAAGTACAGCATAGGGAATATAGTCAATAATATTGTAATAATTTCTTATGGTGACAGAGGGCAACTACACTTATTGTAGTGAGCACTGAGTAACAGATAAAATTGTATATTCATGGTGTCATACAGCTGAAACTAACAAAATGTTGTATGTCAATTACACATTAATTAAATATATATATGTAATTCTACTGTAAAAAAAATAAGGAAGAGAATGAAGAAGAATAAAAAAAGAGTGGAGGGAAAAACAGGGAAGGAAGGAAAATAAAAAACACTAGAGCACATCAGCCTGGGTAGACCTATATTTTCATGGAAATAAGAAATAGTCAGTGTGCCATCTCCCTACCATCTGTTACTTATTAATTATACCAATTCTGAGTTTTACAATGAACTTTGGTAGCCAAGCTACCAAAGTTAATTTCTAGTTTATAAAAGCTTGTTTTACAACTACCTTTAGCCATTCTAGTTTACTTTTCAGCTAAGGTTACACTTAACTTTATCAATAAATAAGCCCATTTGCACACTTTCTGACAAAGAATTTTATATTTCCATGTTAAACTGTGAAAGAAAACTTCACCCCAAACTTAAATACAAACAAAATGATGATTGCTTTATTTTTCTTCTTCTTTTTTTTTAATATCACCCTAGAATGTTTTCTAAGAAGCCTTGGCCTCATCTGACTCTCTGGGGCATGTAACTTCAATGTTACAGAATTTTAACAGTCCTCAGCCAAAGAAGGTACAGACAGCTCACGGACAGTAAAGTTAGGGACAGAGGACTTGTTAGGACTTCATAGTCTAACAAAGAAACTAACCCAGAGGTGACACAGTTATTAACTCGTAGAAAATTAGACCATCTGGTACCTAACTTGGCAATATTATCACACATTCCTTTCCAACTGACTATTTTAATCCTTACTGCTCAAACACTCTGCAATCAGCAATTTGGGTTCCTACTGGATCCTTCCTTACTAAGTCAAATAAAACTTTAACAAGTGCTACCATGCACTTTGTTTGAGAATTGTGTTTTTACAGCATGGAGGATAAAAAATACTGGTCAATCCTTTGAGTTATTTGGCTAAAGGGCCACAACAGTTAGACTATAACCCTAATATCTACAAGATTTCAGAAATGACTGGACTACCGTGCTCTATTAAAGACAAAGAATATCAGAGCAGAGTTTTTAAATTTCACTTTATGATATTTTCAAGAAATACACCTAAAACATAAGGTCACAGAAAGGTTGAAACTAAAAGGAGAAAACAATTTTATACATAAGGTGAAAACCAACCAAAAAGAAAAAAGGCATAGCTTTATTAATGTCAATCAAAACGGGCACTAAATCATGTAAGTGTTACTAGAAATAAAGACTAGTAAAAAGTTCAGGTCATCAAAAAGATGTAGCAATTCTAATCCTGGATTACCTAACAAAATAGCATTAGGAGATGTGCAAGGGGAGTTGAAAAATACACCAGCAGAATAGATTTTAATTTTCCATTTTGGTAATTGCTGAATGATATACACACACATTTGGGAAGGATACAAACTAGTGAATCCACATAAATAATACACTTGGTCTAATAGACATGTATATATACTGAACAATTGCAGGTAATATTCTTTTGAAAGTTGAGTCTTTAAAAAAAAAAAACTGATGGGTGGCTCAGTGGGTTAAAGCCTCTGCCTTCCGGTCAAGTCATGACATCAGGGTCCCGGGATCAAGCCCCGCATCAGGCTCTCTGTTCAGTGGGGAGCCTGCTTCCCCCTCTCTCTCTGCCTGCCTCTCTGCCTACTTGTGATCTCTGTGTCGAATAAATAAATAAAATATTTTTTTAAAAAAGAAATGAAAACAATTTTTAACCTCTTAAAAATGTTTTCATTCTTAATTTCTTAGAAATTTGAAATTTCAAAAGCAAATAGCAAGAAGTGAAAAGTTCCATAAAACGGAGGATAGAATTAATGAAATCCTTTTGCAGAAAGGAAAGCAGAGACAAAATGGAAGTTATGAAAAACAAAGAGACAAGTAGAAGAAGACTTCAGGATCTAAATAATAGGAGTTCCAGAAAAAAAATACAAACGACATCTGAGTAATTGGAATTCCAAAAAGTGGAGAGAAAGTGGGGAGAGAGTAAACGCCGTGGTGTAACTTGCTTTATCCTGGCTGTGTCCCCCACCACCTAACCTCTCAATATTTCTGCTCACTTTCTGAACATTCTCAGCTATTTTGTGAACCAGCTGACAACCTTGGACTCAATTCCTTTCTTGCTTTCATGTTCGAACATGGGAAGAGAAGGCTACAAAAAAATTATGCCAATACATTTTAAAACATTTTAAAACTTAGGTGAGATGAATATCTTTCAAGAAAAATATGAATTTCCAAAAATTATTCAAGAAAAATATTAAAAATTCACTAAACCACTAAAATAATAACAATAATAATAGTAAGGTGATTCTGATAATGGTATAAATGCGTACTTTAAACTGTCCCACAAAGAAAACTCTAGTGACAGATAGTTTTACAGATAAGTTCTGTCAAATACCAAAAAAAAGGATCATGCTTAAATTGCTTAATCTTTTTCAAATATTAAAAAAAAGGTAAAATTCCCTTATTCAGTTTATGAGGTCAATATAACTTGGACATCAAAACTTTGGAAGCTAGTTGGCATTATCTAGAAATTTTGACAATGCATAACCTATGCACCAGCAATTCTGCCCTGGTACATGTTCTCAACTCTTGCACAAGACCTTCAGGAAGCAGGGACAAAGTGCTCGTAGCACCCAAAATAGTAACTATCGAAATGTCCGTCCAAAAACCAAAATATAACTACACTGGGATAGATGTATGTCACAGAATATTATACAGTACTGAAAATGAATGAACTGTGTTCAGCACGCATCGCATGGATAAGCTTCAAAAACATAATATTGATCAATAAGAAACAGATTACAGAAGACAGAGGAATCGATTTACATTAGGTTCAAAACAAACACCGCAACCAATATGTCATTTAGGGATACATAGCACGTGTAATACGACTTTTTTTTAAGTCCGAAAATTGTTAACATGATGTTCGTGATCGTGCTTCTGTCTGTGGGGGTAGCAGAGGGGGAACCCATGACATGACATGTGTGTCCGGATGGCGGGCTTCAAGGACCCTGGGGATATTCTCATTCTTAAGCTGAGTGATAAGGGACACAGTACTCATTTTATGATTTTTGTGATCACATCCGTGGGTTACATACACTTCTGTCTGATACACCTCTGTCTCTCTCTCTCTGTCTCGCACGCACCCACACTACAGTAACGTGAGATAGTCAAAGCCTGGATCAGAAATTATAGGGTTGAGGTCAAGCCGCAGGGTAACAAGGCAATGGGTCCAGGGGAACATAAAACTAATTAAAAGAAGCTATAGTCACCGAAGGCAAGGTGAAAGAGAATAAGGTGAGAGAGTGCAACAGAAGCACTGTAGAGGAGGGGAATTTAGACATCAGAAGAAGTTTTTCCTCACTGAAAAGACAAAACACCACCATAAGTTTCCAAGTAAATGTGTGATGATACTCAAAAATAGGACAAAGCAGTTATTTTTCTTGGGTTGGTCTGAGGCAGAGCTGGCAAAGTGATTTTAATCCAAGGGCCAATTTCGTGCCATTTCCTGTCACTGCCAGGAACACTGACGGGAGAAGCACTGTGCCTGGGTCCATCACACGGGAGCGGGAAGCTGGGAGCCAAGTGGCACCCACAGCTGCGCCCTCCCAGACGTTAGGCAGTGCCACTGGAACCGCCCAGAGGTGGAGGAATGAAACCCACCCACTCCCTAGTCATGCATTTTGCTTCTAGTGCTCTCTGGGCATTAACAGTAAAGAATACATATATCAGAGAAACAGAAAGTAGATGATGGCCTTTTTGCTCTTTTCTTCTTTACATCTCTTTAAATTAAAAAAAAAAAATGTATGTAAACATCATTAGCCATCAGAGAAAGGCAAATTAAAACCACAATGAGACATCACTACCCAGCTATCAAAATGGCTAAAATAAAAAATAGTGACACCACCAAATGCCAGACAGCATGTGAAGAAAATAGATGACTCGTTGCTTGCTGGTAGGAAGGGCAAAGTCACTCTGGGAAATAGATAGGCAGTTTCTTAAAAAAAACAAACCAACCACCTAATCATGCAAATATACCACCCAGCAATTGCACTCCGGACCATTTATCCCAGAAAAATAGAAACTTCTCTTCACACACAAACTTCTATACAAACTTTATAGCAGCTTTATTCGTATTGCCAAAAACTGGAAACTTCCTAATCTAGATGCCCTTCAGTGGATGACTGGTTAGACATCCACTAACCACCGGTCATTCATACCATGGAATATTACACAGCCATAAAATGGAACAGACTATCGATATGGGAACCCACCCAGATAGATCTCTAGAGAACTGGGCTGAGTGGAAAAAAAAAAAAAAGTCACTTCAAAAAGGTTCCATAGCATATGATTCCATTTATAGAACATTCTTGAAATAACAAAATTTTAGGGGCGTCTGGGTGGCTCAGTGGGTTAAAGCCTCTGCCTTCAGCTCAGGTCATGATCTCAGGGTCCTGGGATCAAGCCCCGCATCGTGCTCTCTGCTCAGTCAGGAGCCTGCTTCCTCCTCTTTCTGCCTACTTGTGATCGCTCTCCTCTCTGTCAAATACATAAATAAAATCCTTTAAAAAAAAAAGAAATAACAAAATTATAGAAATGGGGACCAGATTAATGGTTGCCTGGGGTTAAGGGGGGAGAGGGAGATGTGTGTGAGTGGATGGGTGCTGTGTGGAGCTCAGCTGGGCCTGAAGCCAACTGGGAAGCCAGAGCGGCTGGCCCTGTCGGGGGTTAGTAGGGCTGCTTTCTGGACTGGCCAGAGCAGCTGTACCTGCTCCCTTAGGGGACCCTGCCTGTGACCAGGCAGCACTCGTTGGGAACCCTGGATGCCTGGAACCCTGGGAGGCAGTAAATTTGATGTCTTTGACCTAAGCCTACTTGGGTGTTTGTAATTATTGGGATTTTCTTGTAGCCTCTAATAACTAGAGGTCGATTAAGACTGCAGCTCTCATCCCCCACAACCCAGCCAGCAGATGGTGTGTTACAAAATGCCAGCAAGACTCCAACCAAACCCTGCCACACGGAAAAATTTATTAGTAAGCTGGCACCAAAACAGTAATGAACTTGTTCGTATAGGTTCGTGGAGTCCCAGCTCTCTGTCCCTTAGGCTCTCTGTGAGTGCCTTGCATGGATGTCATCCCAGCGAGATATGATAAAACTCCCCCGCCAGAGGCAGGACAGAGTCTATCCTCTAGTGGGGTCAGGAATCCTCCATAAAGCTGTGGGACAAGAAACTAAATCAGCTCAAGGCCAAGGGCCTACTCTGCAGCACTCACATATTTGACATTTTTGTTCCTACAAGGGCAGAAGGGACTGTACGAGATTTCTAGCCAATCTACATATCTTGAACTGCATTTCTTCAGGAAATTATTTATAGTATCTGTTAGGCTAAGGGAAGACCGTCTAATGAAAGTCCAGTTAACTGAAGCATGGATGTTGATGAACTCTGATTTAGCATCTTTAAAAATTAACTGAACACTGGATTTAGCTAGAATCTAGAATTTCTGGCTAGAAACAACGCAGCCAAATTGGGTAACTTGGGGAGAGTTTAGTAAAAAGATGTTTTGCAATGTATGGGTACAGTATAAGGAAACCACAGGACTCTGGGGCTAAGAACAGCAGAGCCTCTGTCACTTGTGTGCCCAAAGGAACTAGGGAATGAACAGTGGCCAGAGCAGAAACCCAACACGCACCAGCTCTGAGTGTTAGCTTTCACAGACAACCAACCACTGCAGAAATATGGACTAAGACTCGCCTAAACTTAAACATAAAGTTGCCATACACCCAGCAATTCCACTCCTGTGTAATCTACCCAAGAGAAAGGGAAACGTGTATTCACACCAAAAGCGGCATGTGATTGCTCACAGTGGCGTTATTAGACCGATGGTCCCTGACTTACTGACTTAGGCAGTACAATGGTTTGACTTAGGATTTATCGACTTCACAATGGTGCAAAAGTGATACACATTCAGGAGAAACCATACTCTGAATTTTGAATTTTGATCTTTTCCAGCGCTAGCAATAGGCAACAGGATCCTCTCATTTACTAGGCGGCAGCCACAGCTCCCATCAGCCAGCGACCATGAGGGCGAATGACCCGTACTACTGACAGCCACTCTTTGCCCACACAGCCATTCTGTGTTTCACTTTCACTACGACATTCCATAAATTACGTGAGGCAGTCAATTCTTTATTATAAAATAGGCTTTGCGTTAGGTGATTGTGCCCAACTACAGACCAATGTAAGCGTTCCGAGCACGTTTAAGGTAGGCTAGCCTAAGCTGTGATGTTGGGTAGGTCAGGGATGTTAAATGCATTTACTGTTTATGATATTTTCAACTTACAATGGGATTTATAGGCAAAGAACCCCGTTGTAACTTGAGAAAGATCGACATAGTCAAAAAATAGGAACAACCTAAGCATTCATCCAACTGGTAAGTGAATACAGTGGGTATATCCATACAATGGAATATTGTTCTGCCACAAAAAGGGAAACACTGCCAACACATACTACAACACTGGTGAAACTCAAAAAACGTTATGCTACGTGAAAGAAGCCAGTCAAAAAGGACTGCATATTGTGAGGTATCATTTGTACAAAATGTTCAGAAAGATCAGTGAGAGCCCAGGGCTGGGATAGGAATAGGGAAATAAATGTAACCAGGCATGAACAATTCAAAATCCTTGAATTGTATACTTAAAACAGGTGGATTTTACGGTATGTGAGTTAAATCTCAAGAGGCTGTTTAAAATAGAAAACCAGGGGCGCCTGGGTGGCTCAATGGGTTAAGCCTCTGCCTTCGGCTCGGGTCATGACCTCAGGGTCCTAGGATCGAGTCCCGCATTGGGCTCTCTGCTCAGCAGGGAGCCTGCTTCCCCCCGCCCCTCCTGCCACTCTGCCTTCTTGTGATCTCTCTCTCTGTCAAATAAATAAATAAAATCTTTAAGGATAAATAAATAAAATAGAAAACCAGATGACCCACATGCTATCATATCATCTCTGCTAAAGTATTTTAAAATAAATCCTATTCACTCTAACTCATGATTTTTAGCCATAAAGGATCCTCACAAGCCCCACCCCTGGCCTAGAATCTCTATAATGAGGTTTCACTTTATAAAAAATAGTCAATATCCAGACATACAAAAAAGATAATTAAGGGTGATCCTCTGCATCTGTTGTTCCCTTTCAATAGTCAATATCCTAGGACATTTAAACATGACATACAGAAAGGCATATCCACTGATGATTCAACTGGAACACAACTATTATTTAAAAGGTCCTAGAAACCACAGAAAATCTCTCAAGGAATATGTCAATTTTGAGTGACTCTAGATAAAGCTCCATTCTGGCCACACTGAGCAAAGGAAGGGAAAGTGAAGGAAGGTTCTCTAAAACAGAAACATCTTCAGCTGGTTCATGTCTCATGCTTTCCTCTAAAAAAACAACCACCGCAGAAAAATCAAGCCAAGAAGAGTGAACTGTGATGTAAACTATGGGCTCTTGGTGGTAATGAAGTGTTGGAGTAGGTTCATCAGTCGTAACAAATATCACTCTAGTGGGGGATGTCAGTAGTGTGGGATTACACATGTTTGGGGGTAGAGGGGATATGGGAACTCTGTGGCTTCCACTCAATTTGGTAATCAACCTTAAACTGTTCTTAAAAAAAATTAAATCTATTTAAATTTTTAAAAATAAATGGAAGATAAAAAGATTGAAAAATAAAAACCCAGGACTGTCCCATTTCAAGACTGACCCTGCCAGTGATATCCCAGAGGTTTTTTTTTTCTCTCTCTCCCTTATGGA
Organism: Nasua narica; assembly: GCA_028533885.1. NCBI lineage: Eukaryota > Metazoa > Chordata > Mammalia > Carnivora > Procyonidae > Nasua > Nasua narica. The sequence goes on from CM052813.1 coordinate 25,886,137, forward strand.
AAATACTCCCCACAGGAACCTCCAAACACTCATTTTGAGCCTTGGAATCCATCAAAATGGTGGTCAAAGAATTAAGCACCTTTGTCTCACAATTCAGTTCATCAGCCTCCTGAAGAGAAGATTGTCCATTAAATGGAAAGCAATTTGCATTTTCAGCACAAAGGATGCTTGCTTCCTGGTGGGCTTCCAGCCTCTCCTGATTTGTGCCATTCCTCTCAAGAGCCACAGACATTTTAAAGGTTCTATGTGAAGTGGTCTGGGCCAGGAGGGGGTTGCAGAAAACACTTGTCTGGGCTAGCATTGTTCCCTTTGTCCACTTGAGCTGGGCTCAATTTTATTTCTAGAATGTCCCGGCTGAAAGGCTCGATACACAGGTTTTTGCCTCTTTTCCTTCAGGGAGTTAAGCTACAGAAGCCCTCCCTTTCCCAGAATGCACCGTGGCACCGTCCTACAGAAGGGCTGCTTCAGAGATGAATGTGCCCTGTTTCCTTCTTTATGTTAGGGCCTGCCTCGGGGAAGGGGCTTGTGACTGCTAATCTGTAACAGGTGGTGGGAACTCAAGGGAAAACAAGGCCTCCTCTGTGTGGCAGTGAATAAAAGAAATTCAGGTGCTGAAGGAGGAAAACTGGTGTGAAGACAGAGTGAAGCAGTGGCCTCACAGGGAGGGAGGAGTGGACCCCTCTTGCGCTTCCTCCCCCAGCCCATCCCTCACCACAGTTGTTTTCCACCTTCTTCCAGTACTACTTGAAATTCCCTTAGCAGGAGGCAAAGCCGCACTTGCCACACTAAATATATAAGGCTAAAATGCAATATAGAATAGGCTCCCAGAAAGACGGAGAAGTACTTTTCCCCATTCCTACCATGATATGCAACTAAACTGTGCAACCTGAACATAATACATAAAGATCAAATCACTCTAAAATATAGGGAGAAGATGAGCTAGGGACCTCAAGACCAAAGAAACAGCACAGTGGTGAGTTTTCTTTCCACCTCATATACCCCAGACCTATTGGTGGAAAAGCTGGCAATTCAGAAACAACACAGGTACAGACATAAAAAATCCCAACAAAACCCTGATCTCTCTAACCAAAGGACCAGAAAAGAGACAGCTTAGCAAGGCAGAAAACTTTAGAAAAGAAGAGCTTTACTCTAGGTAAACAGCTCAAAAAAAAAAAAAAAATCTATGGTCCCAACCCACCCCCATCCACAAAAGCTGAGTCAGGAGCTGAGACTTCCACCCTGGTGAGACCCCTGACCAGGTTGACATTAGGGAAGTCTGAGTGGGGAGGCAGAACATTCATCCCAGACTCCCCCTCCCATGTCAGCAAACCTGAACTTCTACTTCCACCTAGCAATGTCAAGGCGACCTTTCTCTTCCCTCCCCTCCTCCTTTCCCTGGAATGGCAAAAGAAGAAACCTAGTGGAGGGTCAGGACTTTCTCTACTTCGCTAGTGGCGGTGGGGCCACCTCCTCCAAGTACCACTGGCAGCCTCTGGGGGAGCAGCAAGGAGGCACTCTTGCCTCCCCCACCTGAGTGGCCAGGCTAGGGAGCCGGCACTCCCAGCCCCACCCAGCAGTAACAAAGATGCAACACCCCCCAATGGAGGCCAATTAGAAAGTCTGGGCTTCTACCTTAGCTGGTAGGAACCAGCTGGCACCCTCTCCTCCCTCCGCTGAAACAGACCCAAAACAGATTTAAATAAGATCCAGACTTTCGTAACAGAAAACTAAAAAGGACCACAATTCAAAAGCTCTTCATCATACCAAGAACCAGGAAGATCTCAATTTGAGTGAGATAAAAAACAATCAATAGATGCCCACATTAAGATGACACAGATGTTAGGGCTCTCGGACTAGGATTTTTTTTTTAAGATTTTATTTATTTGTCAGAGAGAGAGAGAGAGAGTTAACAGGGGAGGGGCAAGCAGAGGGACCAGCCGACTCCCCGCTGAGCAGGGAGCCTGATGCAGGACTTGATCCCAGGACCCTGGGATCATGACCTGAGCCAAAGGCTCAGGCGTCCTTTGGACTAGGATTTTAAAGCAGCCATCCTAAGAATGCTCTGACAAGCAATTATGAACATTTTTAAAACAAATGCAAAAAGAAAATTTCAGTAAAGAAATAGAAGATATAAAGAAGGACCAAATGGAAATTTTAGGGCTGAAAAATAAAATAAATGAAATTAAAAGTTCAACGGATGAACTCAGTAGCAGAATGGAGGGGATCAAAGAAAGAATCAGTGAATTTAAAGATAAAACAATAGAGGGGCGCCTGGATGGCTCAGTGGGTTAAAGCCTCTGCCTTCGGCTCACGTCATAGTCTCAGGGTCCTGGGATTGAGCCCCCCATGGGGCTCTCTGCTCAGCGGGGAGCCTGCTTCCCCTTCTCTCTCTGCCTGCCTCTCTGCCTACTTGTGATCTCTCTCTGTGTCAAATAAATAAATAAAATATTTTAAAAATTTTTTTAAATAGAAATTACCCACTCTAAACAACAGAAAAAAATAACAATGAAGAAAATGAACAACATCTCAGAAACCCATTAAACTGTAAGAAAGATCTAATATCCATGTGATTGGAGTCCTAGAAAAAGAGAAGAAGGCAGGGCAGATAAAATATTCAAAGAATAGTGAATTAATTCAAGAGGCTGAGCAAACCTCAAATAAGATAAACCTAAAGAAATCCACTCTAAGAAACATCATAACTAAACTTCTGAAAACTAAATCAAGGGGAACAGTCCTGAAAGCAGTGAGAAACACCTTATAGGGAAAATACAATTCAAATTATATCAGACTGATGAGAAACCAGAGAGGCAAGAAGAAAACCACACATCTCTCAAGTGCTGAAAGCAAAGGACTGTCAGTGCTATATCCTATACCCAGCAAAATTATCCTTCAGGAATGAGGGGGAAATCAAGTAATCTCTGATGAAGGAAAACAAAGAGACCTACCGCAAAAGAATAGCCAAAAGTAGATCTCTAAACAGAAAGGATATGACAAAAGAAACGACCTCAGAACATTGGGGGAAAGAAAGAATAAAGGAAAGAGTACAAATATGGGTAAGTACAATACCTTGTACCTCTCAAAAAAAGCAGTATATAGGAAAGGAAGAACAGTTTAAACATCCAGTAATAATAGTGGCTAACCCTGGGGCGCCTGGGTGACTCAGTAGGTTAAAGCCTCTGCCTTTGGCTCAGGTCATGATCAGCAGAGAGCCTGCTTCTCCCTCTCTCTCTGCCTGCCTCTCTGCCTACTGGTGATCTCTCTCGGTCAAATAAATAAAATCTTTTAAAAAATCTTTTAAAAAAAAATAGTGGTTAACCCTGGAGAGCTTACTCTAGGCAAAGCATTTTGCCCTCCTCATCCCATTAAACCTTTACAAAAGGCCCAGTGGGATTACCAGGGCCTTCCAGTTTATTGATGTGGGAAATCTGCAATAAGCATATGAAGCAAGGTTTGAACGCACAGATGTCTGATTGATTCCCAACCCGGGGCTCTTAACTCCTAGGTCAGTCAGTGTGCAGCATCTCACTCTGAACTGCCTTCCTTGGAGAAGCAGTTAGCCAGTAGACCAGAACAAGCTCTCTAGGGGGTGAACAGCCTGAATGAAAGAGAAGTAAGGAACCCAGCAAACTGTTTAACACAGACTTAGAAAAGTATAAGAGGAAATGAAGAAAAAGATTCTACAAGAAAGAGCAAAGCAAGAATTAGGACAGAAACAATTTAGAAGTTGGGAGGTATCTTCTGCACTGGTAGAGACACAAAAGCCCAGAGAGGATAGGCAACTTGTCCAAAATCTCCAGACAGTGAGTACCAGAGCGAGGGCAGGGACCCATAGTTCCTGACCCCAAGGCCATCGCTTTTGGAAGCAGTAAAGAAACAAATGGCTAAGTTTCCACAATGTCTCCTCTAAGTAGAAAGAAAAGTGTCTGTGTCTTAAGTCATCAAGGGGACCCTTAGTAGGTCAGGTCAGCATGAATTTGAAGAAAGAATCTGGAAAATCATGAAAAAAGAATTTGGATTTCAAGGCAATCCAGAGAACCTTAGTACCTTGGTAAGATAAGGCCATGAATCTTTTGGATGAGGGATTAGGCCCTCTCCAGAAACCTGGTCTAACGTGGAAAACAGTTATGTAAAAGGTGATATGTTTCTGATGCAAATAGCTAGAAAAGCTTTCCTTCTGATTTTTGGGTGAGGAAGACACAAGGCTTTGGAAAGTGGTTGCTGAGTGGTCTCCCCAACCTCCACAAATATGACCACCTATCTCCTGATTGTTGGGCACTACCAGTCCTCAGAAAGTTGCTATATATTAATTAAGATAAGAGCAAAGAACTCTTGGGGTGCCTGGGTGGCTCAGATGGTTGAATGTTTGCCTTCGGCTCAGGTCATGATCCCAGGGTCCTGGGATTGAGCCCCGCATCAGGCTCCCTGCTCAGCGAAGAGCCTGCTTCTCCTTATACCTCCCGCTCTGCCTTCTTGTGTGCTCTCGCTCTCTCTCTCTGTGTCAAATAAATAAATAAAATCTTTAAAAGAGAGAGAGAGAGAGCAAAGAACTCTTTAGCTCATAAAAGGTTGAAGCAGAATGTCCGTGCCACTACTGGGTATTTACCCTCAAGATACAAATGTAGTGATCCGAAGGGGCACATGCACCCGAATGTTTATAGCAGCAATGTCCACAATAGCCAAACTATGGAAAGAACCTAGATGTCCATCAACAGATGAATGGATAAAGAAGAGTGGTATATATATTCAATGGAATACTATGCAGCCAGCAAGAGAAACGAAATCTTGCCATTTGCAATGACGTGGATGGAACTAGAGGGTATTATGCTAAGTGAAATAAGTCAGTCAGAGAAAGACAATTATCACATGATCGCTCTGATATGAAGAATTTGAGAGGCAGGTCAGGGGGTTATGGAGGGTGGGGAAGAGAAATGAAACAAGATGGGATGGGGAAGGAGACAAACCATAAGAGACTCCTAAACTCACGAAACAAACTAAAGGTGGCTGGGAAGTAGGGGGGTAGGGATATGGACATTGGGGAGGGTACGTGCGATGGCAAATTCTGTGAAATGTGTAAGCCTGATGATTCACAGACATGTACCCTGGGGTAAATATTACATTATATGTTAATAAAAAATTTTTTTAAAAAAAGGGAAAAAAAAAAAGAATGTCCGTGCCAAAGAAACTATCATTGGAGTTTAGGGGACAGACCTGAACGAGTGCCTCTGATGCACCTTGCACTGTCCATTTCACACAAGATGGTTTGGCATTAATCATGACTCGGGCCTTTGGGGGACAGGAGGATGTATGGGTACTGCACTGTCGTTCAATGCAGGTTTTATAATTGAAGTGCTTGTCATTATATCTTTAAGCATTATTGATTTTTTTACCCTTTTATAATTTCAAGGATTCTCTTTCTTCTGTTGTATTTTACATGATTCTAGAGGTCAGTGTAATCAACGTGATGAAGAAATAAAATAATAGGAACTCCAGGAATAATATTTCATGAATGAAAATGTGGCATGTGCAAGAATAATAATCATAACAACAATGGCAACATACAAGACTACATATACTATAAGTACATTTTTAAACACTCTAACTACCCATACATCTATCTATCTGCAGATAAACACAAAGCCTGGAAGGAAATACTCAGAGACACTAATCGAATTCCAGTGACTCGCAGCTCTATAATATCCTCTCTTTACAAAATATTTTATAATGCCCATTAATCTTTTTGAAATGACAGTTGTAGGTAATATGTCCTACCTACACAAACCTTTTAAAAATCAGTGTATACCCTACCTCCTATAATGTAAGCACAAATAGAAGGAAAGTAGTTTATAGTTTTAATTGTATTTAAACATATAAACTTCTATGGTATAATTACACTAGAAAATAACAGTGTCCCCATAAATTCCTAAAACAACTCCTAAGGGATGACACTGGCACCTCTGAATATCACTGTGTTTTTTTTTTGAAAGATATCCAGACAGTGAGATTATGATTTTTAAATTTTCTTTTTTGTAGAAAATATTTGCCTTCATAAATTTATGTCTATGGATTTTATAACCAGAAACCTAGCGTTGGGGGTGCCTGTCATGTGATCATGGTGTGTTCAATACAAGGGGAGGGGAAATTCTCAGAGAACACAACTTACCTCAAGTGAATAAGCTTTCCCAATCCCATCTCCTGCTCCAGTGATCACTGCAAAAAGCAGAAATGGTTTTAAAGGACAGGATTAATCTTTAAAGTGCTCTTTCTCACCAGCTACACGTTTTTGCAGGCTTCCTGCCTAGGACCTGCTATACAGCCCTACTCCACTCAACCCTGGAGCTTCCAGACCTCATTCAATGTTCCCAAAGAAGCTTTTTTTGGAGGGGTTGGTGAGCTGGGGAAGATAGCCTCCAAAACAAAACAAAGAACTTCAGGCAGGGACATTTCATTCAGACCCCAACAGTGAACCCTATTATCTCTCTACCCACACACCCAGCTGTTGCAGTAAGGACATTTCAAGATTCTTCCTGAAGTCGAGTGTTTCGATCTTTCCATCCCACTCCCACAGGACAGCAGCACTCAAAGTCCATGGAAGATAAGGAACTTAACAAAGAGGAAAACACAGAAATGCAAAAAAGGGGTACAATGAAATAAAGGGACCTGAGAAATCCGCAGTCAAGGTCTCTGTGGATTAACATGTAAAAATCAGATTGACCTAGTGCTTTTATACCCAATGTTAACACACATATTTTGTGACTGAGCTCTAGGGTAAACCTCATTCACATGAATGTCACAATTTGAAATTGTACTATAGTTCAATATTTATGAATCTGCAATTTACCTTTGCACAACAATCAGGGGGTGTACTTTCCAAGTGTGAATAGAACATACATTTAGCTTATTGGAGAGTAAGAGCCAAGCTGGGCAGGCTTCCAAAAATGCATTAGCAGAACGGTCTCATTTTCTTTTTCTTTTTTTAGATTTTATTTATTTATTTATTTATTTGAGAGAGATAAAGAGTGTGAGCAGGTGGGGAACAGAGGGACAGGGACAAGCAGCCTCTACACTGAGCAAGGAGCCCGACTTGCTGCTCCATCTCATGCCTCTGAGATCATGATCTGAGCTGAAATCAAGAGTTAGACGTTTAACCAACTTAACTACCTAAGTGCCCCAGGACACTCTCATTTTCATAACTGCTGATAGCTTTATTTGTTCATTTGCTTATTTGTCTTTCCTTCTAGGTGAATCCTTGTAGATTACCTGTTCCTCTCGGTGCTGTGCTCAGGGTCATCTTCTGCCTCACCTTCCCCCCCCCCTTATGGGAATCTTCCAAATCACCCAGTATAGGGTCTGTACTATGGACAAGGTAATAACATCAATAAATGGCTGGTTTTTTATTGAGTGCTTACTCTTGGCCTTGTACTGTTTCAAGTATTTTGGATGCATTATCTCATTTAATATTCAAAACAAGTTCATAATGCAGGGACCATTGTTTTCCTTAGTTTATAGAGAAGGAAGCTTAGGGAGAGAATGTTACTAACTCAATCAAGGTCACATTGCTGAAAATGATGACAACAGGGTTTGAAACCTGGCTATCTGATTTTGGGGCTACAATTCTATCGAGATAAACCAGTGACATAATTTCCTAACCAACCACAGAGTTCTGAGGAGCTAAACGGTTTCGTCTTTAGTAATTGGATTTTCTTTGGCTCTCCAGCAGAAATATATGCTCTCCCAGAGATCTGCCTAGGCTCAAAGACATTTTAATCTTGCTAGTGATAATTCTATTCAATATTGACTCAAAGAATAGATTAAGATTATGTTTTTTTAACGTGAGTCAACAAATATTCTTTGTCTCTTGCCCTATGTGAACTTCTTTTGGAGTGTGTTTTCAGAAAGCTTTTGCCTTACACTGATGAACAGCACTTATACAGAGATTTAAGAATCCCTGGGCCCACCCCTGGCCAAGTGTGTGGGCATTTGGATTTGTGTGGAGCAGGATATTTGGATCCAGAACGTTCAAGCTCAGGCTATTTAACAAGCTTTCTGGAGATACAACCCCAAGAGTAAAAGAGTGTTTTTAGGCACACACACACTCTTCAAATGTAGCATGTGACAGGTAAAAACCTATTTTTCATTCCAAACAATTTTCATACGGCAATTTTTTTATATCTACTCCTAAGGTTGTGCAGCTTTAGCGAGTAAAGATACAGCATGCCCAGCTAAATTTGACTTTCAAGGAAACAACATACTTTTTTAGTATAAGTATGTCCCATATAATATTTGGGATGTCATTTACTAAAAAATCATTCCTTCTTTATCCAAAATTCAAATTTAACTCAGTATCCTATATTTTATCTGGAAGCCCTGTAAGGTTGTTTATAATCTCTCCTATTTACCCTGGCATGGTACTTTTAAAGCTGTTTAAATTCTTTGTTTTTTTGTGTTTTTTTTTTTAAAATCACTGGATTTCTAGGACTTCTTCATGTAACCTTCGCACATCATTCAAAGAGATGCTGAAACCATAGCCTCATGTTTTTCACCTTAAACCCAGTCATCAGGCTGAAATTCTGCGTGGTCCCGTTGGTAGGCAGTGATTAATCTACTTGGGACACAGATCCAAGATTGTGGGACCAGACCCAGATTCCCTATCTAACCATCTCAAACATTTCTTCCTATAGGGACATTTGTTACCCTGATTTTGTAATACCCTCACTTCATGAAAGGGCTCAGAGAAACTTTTTTTTAAATAAAGTGAAATAAAATTTTTGTATTTCTGAATTTTGAAACACCCTTCCACAAAATGGCAGTACCCTCAGCCTCCAAAAATCTGGGGGAAAAGATGCAGAAATTTCTGCAGTACTTATTGTTTGTCACCAGAAACTCCAAAAAGGAGAGAACCCAGCTAATAAGGATGAGAAGATAAGCACAGAGGCAGGAGTTGGGTGGCATTCTTCCAGTTAATTCTTCTCATGCCCCACAGCTTGTCTTTTAGACAATTCCAGTTTCACTCATGTTTTCCAGGCACCCAAATGAGAGTCACTCAAAAGAATTACATCTCTGCTCTCAAAAGGGAAAAAATGCAATTTATCTTTTGAGATGTGTATCATAATAAAACATACCAAGAAACAAGAGATGGAAAGCTGTCTTTACCTGCCCATTGTCCCATTGACTTCAAGAAAGACTTCGGCAAAACTTTCCAGAAGTGCCGGAAAATATATCTGGAGAATCTCACCCACTTCACCAAGTACACCAGGCATACCAGCAGCCCTACGAAAATGAAGAACTGTTCCAGAGCCACCCCCATGACTGCACTGGACCAGTTTGAGACCTGGTCTCATCCCTCCACAGACCTCCGAGGGCGTGGCTACTCCAAAGGCGGATCAGTCACCCTTTGGAGTCACCTGCTGCATTCCACTGTGTAGAGACATTTAGATTACAGTAACTTCTTTACACAATCCTCTGATTCACAGTCTTTGGAAGAAAGAATTCTTTCTAGTATTTTTACAGCACCGTTGGACTTTTGTGACCCTGGGGGAGCTGGTAAAGAAGTAAAAGGAGGACTTGAAGAAAGATAAAGCCTGGACAAAGAAAAAAATGCCTGCACAAGGTTCTCTCTCTAAATTTGGAAGCTAAAAAGAATGCTAAGAAGGATGCAAATCCTGTAAGTCATGCATTTATTTATTCAACAAATATTTATTGACTGTCTACCAGGTAGCAGTGCTGTTCAAGGCTTTGGGAACACATAATAATAAACAAGAAAGACCATGTCACTTCCATGGGGGAGCTGAGATTCTAGTATGGGAGACAGATAATAGGACACTAAATAAGATAATGTCAGGTATCAGTGCCATGAAAAAATGTTATTGAGTGACCTGTGCAAGTGGCTAGTGGACAATTACTTAAACAGTATGTTCAGGAAGGGATTCTATGAGGAAGTGACATTTTGAGCTGAAATTTGAATTAAGAGAAGGAGCTAGCCTTGCAAAGATGAGGTTCCCCATCCAGGCTGAAGGGACAGCTAGCCTCAAATGCCCTGAGAAAGATCCATGTATTTAAGGAATAAATAGCACCACATAACAGAAGGAATCGTCTGTAGAGAACGGGGAAAGAAAGAGTCAAGTAAGGTAGAGGCATGGGGAGGAGCCAGAGCCTCTAGTTGAGGAGTTTGGACTTTAGTCTACAAGCAACAAGAAGCCACTGCGGAAGCTCGGACCATTTAGAGTCATATAACCTGAATCATGCTTTTAGAAGGTCGCTTTGGATGGTAAGAGAAGATGATCTTTTTGGGGTGGGAATGGAGAGTGGGCATGACCACCAAGGCAGGTGGAGTGAGGAGATAGTGGAAGTCACCCAAGAAGACTATCCCAAAGTTCAGTCCTTTGCCCTCTTCTCTTTCCTATCCACACTCACTCATTTGGTGGCATTACCCAATCACTTGACTTTAAAGACTCTCTGTATGCTGAGGACCCACAAACATATAATTTCAACCATAACCCAGGCAGGGTCATCCAGACTTGCATATCCAAGTGCCCACTTGAGACCTCCATTTGAACGCCTAATACGCATCTCGAACTTAATATATATAAAACTGTCTTCTGATATTATCTCTAAATGTCAAAACCTGCTCCTCTTACAGAATTTCCTATCTCAGGGAATGGCAGCTCTAGTCTTCCAGTTGTTCAGGTTAGAAATATTGGAGATATCTGTGGCTCCTCTCTTTCCTTCACATACTGCAACCAGTCTGTCTCCTATTGACAGATGATTGGGTTTATTTTCAGTTTTAGACTATGCTGAACAACCATGCTGTGGATATTCTTGTGTTTTTACTTTATCATATATGTACAAGTTCCTCTCTTTTTTTTTCTCTCTCTCTCTCAGCCTCTCTCTTTCTCTCTCTCTCTCTCTCACACACACACACACATACACACACACAACTGTCTGGTCCTACATGTTATACAATTTCAGGTCTACTAGTGTTTCAGTCAGGTCCACTCAGAAGACAACAAACCACATGGCAGTGTGGACAGGTACTGTTAAATACAAAAATTATTAACTATTTAAAGGGAATTAGCTACCAACAGACCACAAAAAAGAACTCAAAAGGCCCTAGGGCTGAAGGAGAGTATCTAAGAAACAAACAAATGTGGATCCAAGGCTGGATTTCAAACCTCACTGGAGAGTGTGGGACTGTAGCCAACTGGACGGTGAAGAAGTTTTCTGGGTTGCCTGAGACAGAGCTCTTCCTCAGTGAGGAGGATAAGACTGATTAGCAGGAAATTGCTGCCTGGGACAGGAAATCCCCACTGGGATGCTGACAAACCTGAGGTGAGCCCTACTGGGACTCAATTTGGGGAGAATTGTCATTTTTTGCAATATTGAGCCTTTTAACTATAAACATGGTCTACGTCTTCTTTTAGGTCTTCTTAATGTCTTTCCTAATGTCTCTCAATACATTTTTATATCCTAAAATGTTTGTGCTTATAAAAGTTTATATTAAGAAAAATATCAAAAACATACAAAAGTAGGAGACTAAGTTGATGAACTCCCATTTACCCATATGTTATTGGTAACTATAACATTATATAAGTAACTATAACATACTAAATAAATGCCCTTTATTTGGTGTCCTTTGTGTACCAGAAATTAACTGTCCTTTCACTGACCATTGTCACTCTGGATATACTCACTTTTCTTACCCTTCCCGCCCCATAACAGCAAGGACTCTTGAAAAGAATAACATAAAAACAGTGCTGTTATTACAACTGAACGCTTAACGGTAATTCTCTGTTATCAAAATTCAGTCAATACTTAAACATCTCTGATTGTTCTTACATATTTTTAAGGGTTTTTTTTGTTGTTGTTGTTTGTTTGTTTTGTTTTGTTAGAGAGTGTGTGAGCAGGGGAGGGGCAGAGGGAGAGGAGAGAAAGAATCTTAAGCAGGCTCCATGCTGAACCTGACATGGGGCTCTATCTCACAACCCTGACATCATGACCTGAGCTGAAATCAAGAGCTGGACACTTAACCAACTGAGCCACCCAGATGCCCCATTCATACATATTTTTTACATTTTTTTAATCAGGATTTTTCTTAAAAGCCTGCACATTGCATTAAATTGATGTGTCTCTTGGAGTTTCCCTCTCTCTCTCTTCTAAAAAAATTCTTTTACTAGCATTTATTTGTCAAAGAAATTAAGTTGTTTATCTTATAAAGTTTTTCACATTTTGAATTTTGCTATTACATCTCCATGGTGTTACTCAAACATGTTCTTCTGTCTCCTATATTTCTTCTAAACTATTAGCTCTAGAGCAAGGACAGCAAACTTTTTCCTTAGGAGCCAGATAGTAAAGATTTTATGCTTAGTAGGCCCTATGGTCTCTGTTGCAAAGACCCTGGCAATGCACTGTAACGCAAAAGCAGCCACAGGTACTCAGTCACAAACACAATATGAATTGTGTTTGGCCTCAAGGGCATTATGGTAAATGAAATAAGTTAGACAAAAAAAGACAAATACTATAAATCTCTCTTATATATGGAATATAAATATATATATTTATAACCCCCTAGAAGTGGGGGTTGAGGGATGGAAGAAATGGGTAAAATGTTTTTGTTTAGTTTAAATAAATTAAATCTTTTTTAAAAGAAATGTTAAAAAAGGCCTTGAGGAGAGGGATGTGCAAGAGTATCAGGAATTATGTGTGATTAAAATGTTCCCATCTTAAAAAAAAAAAATGTTCCCATCTTCTACAAACGTATTGATCTGAAGGGACACCTGCACCCCAATGTTCATAGCAGCAATGTCCACAATAGCCAAACTGTGGAAAGAGCCAAGATGTCCATTGACAGATAAATAGATAAAGAAGATGTGGTGTATATATACAATGGAATACTACTCAACCATCAGAAAAGATGAATACTTACCATTTCATTGACATGGGTGGAACTGGAGGGTATTATGCTGAGTGAAATACATTGGCTTATTGAATTTAAATTTTAAAAAATGTTCCTTCTCTACCCTTCAGAAGTTATTAATGCCCAAATAACAGTAGTCTAAGTCTCTATTCTACTGCCATCAAGGAGTTCCATATTTCATTAGGTTTTTTTTTCCCCTCAAGTAATTCTTGGGAATCCCTAAAGAAACTGTTCCCCTGATTCTCCCATCTAACCAGGCAATTTTATATTCTCTGGCTCTGGAACAATACTCCTTTTCTGCTGGTCACTCCTTGCCCTCTTGTTGCTTCTCTAAGCTGTTGCATTTCTGCTCCTTCACAAAAGCAAATAAAAACATTCAGTTATAAAACATCTTAAATCTACATTTAGGGGGAAATATTAATTTCGCAAGTCAATAATTTTTATTCCAAAATAGACTATTTAACATCTCAGTCTGAAGTGTTTGCATATATACATATATGTACTCACATATATATGAATAAAATGGGAATCAGAGGTGGTAGATGCATTAGCATTACCAAAAGATTCATCAAAATGTTTCTTTCAGAATTAAAAGACAGTCTGTACCCTAAAAATACAACCTTCAAAATGACAGTTCTTTGAAACCCTCCAAATAACAGTTTTCTAATTCAAAAAGATTTAAGATCTTGTATCCACCAGCTATAGAGTTATCAACATAAACTTTGTGAATCAAAGAGAAATTCTGTAACAAGTGATATGATTTCTGGATTTTGCTTACAAATACAGAAACAGTTATAATCAGTGTGGCCAAGCTAGAGCAAAATATATACTGAAAGAGCAATCTTAGAGATCCTCGGTAGAGAAACTGTGGGATAATCTGATGACTGAAACTTCCTATTTTGGGTTAAAATGTCCATACCACCCAAAGCAATCTATAGATTCAATGCAATCCTGATCAAAATACCAACAGCAGTCTTCAGAGAACTAGAACAAATAAAACTAAACTTTATATGGACTCACAAAAGATCCTGAATAGCCAAAGCAATCCTGAGAGAGAAAAACAAAGCTGAAGTATCACAATTTCAGATTTCAAACTATACTACAAAACTGTAGTAATCAAAACAGTATGGTGCTGGCACAAAATAAACACAGGATCAATAGAAGAGAATAGAGAGTCCAGAACTAATGTTCTGGGTCAATTAGTCTTATGGTCATTGGTCTTGACAATTAGTGTTCAAGAAAGGAGTTACATGGTCAATTAGTCTATGACAAAGGAAGCAATAATATACAATGGGGAAAAGGTGGTCTCTTCAACAAGTGGTGTCACTAAAACTGAGCAACTACATGCTAAAGAATGAAACTGGACCAATTTTTACATCACATATGAAAATACACTCCAAATGATATTTAAAGAGCTAAATGTGAAACCTGAAACCATGAAACTCCTAGAAGAAAAGATAGTAGTAATCTCTTGAATAGTGGCCTTGGCAACATTTTTCTGGATATGTCTCCTCCTGCAAGGAAACAAAAGCAAGAATAAACTATCTGAATTACACCAAATAAGAAGGTTTTGCACAGTAAAAGAAACCATCAACAAAACAAAAAGACCGCCTACTGAATGAAAGAAGATATTTGCCAATGATATATCCAAGAGGTTAATATGCAAAATATATAAAAAACTTATACAACTCAACATGAAAAAACCTCAAATAATCCAATTTAAAAATGGGCAGAGGACTCAAACAAACATTTTTTCAGGGAAGACATACAGATGGCCAACAATGAAAAAATGCTCAACATCACGAATCATCAGGGAAATCCAAATCAAAGCCACAATGAGATATAAGCTCACAAGTGTCAGAATGTCTAAAATCAAAAAGACAAGAACTAACAAGTGATGATGAGGACATGGAGAAAAAGGAACCCTCCTGCTCTGTTAGTGGGAATAAATATTGGTGCAGCTGCTATGGAGGACAGTATGGAAGAACCTCAAAAAATTAGATACTGAATTACCATATGATCCAATAATTTCACTACCAGGTATTCACCCAAAAACCCACAACAATAGCACTAATTCAAAAAGACATATGCACCCCAATATTTATTGCAGCATTATATACAATAGCCAAAATATGGAAGCAACCTGTGTCCATCAATAGATGAATGGATAAAGATGTGAGACAAGGAAGATGTGAGATACACACACACACACACACACACACACACACACACACACACTACAATAATATGCAGTCATAAAAAAGGATGAGATTCTGCCATTGGGGACAATATGGATGGACCTAGAGGTCATTATGTTATGTTAAACAAGTCAGACAAAGAAAGATAAATACTGTATTATTTAACTTATATGTGGAATCTAAAAAAACAAAATGAATAAACAAAAAGAGGAAACAGACCCATAAATATAGACAAACTGATGGTTGCCAGGGGGAAAGGAATGGGAGGATGGGCAAAATGGATGAAGGAGAATGGGAGATACAGGCTTCCAGTTATGGAATGAATAAGTCACAAAGATAAAAGGCACAACATAGGGAATATAGTCAATGGTACTGTAATAGTGTTGTAGGGCGATAGATGGTAGCTATACTTGTGAGCATAGCATATAGTGTAGAGTTGTTGATTCACTATGTTGTACACTTGAAACTAGTGTAATGCCGTATGCCAACTATACTCAAGAGGGAAAGGGAGGAGGGAAGGAAGGAAGGAAAGAAGGAAGGAAGGAAAAAAGGAAGGAAGGAAGGAAAAGAGGGAGGGAGGGAAAAACTTCCTAATTTGAAAGATCTATGAAAAAAGAGACTGTGGATAATTTCATATATATATATGAATATGAATATATATAATATATATAAATACTGAAAGATAGAATCTGAAAGGAAAGACCAGCACATAAATAGCAAGACTCTCTTAACCTGAATTTTTCTTGGTATGAAAGCTTTGTGAAGATACTTATATTGGAAAGTGATTCCAGTAAGTAGGACTTAGGTTGGGACCAGGAGATTGAACAGGGAAAGAGGGAAAGACACACATGTGTCCCTGGGCTGGTCACTGCTGAGGCTCCATCCTGGGGAAGGCTCTCAGAAACTGTAGCATGCACTGTAACCTCTTCTCCCTTAAGTACAGAAGTAAAGCCAAGTTTATGCTTTGGCCCTCATGCCCATTGATCAAGGTTGCCCCATGGACTATTACCTCCCTCAATTCCAGGTTTGCCTATATGTCAGAGGACTAGTGAGTTTCTGTGGGTGAAGAGGAGCCCTAGGGAGGAAAGTGAGAGATACCAGCTACTGTCAAGATTAGCCTACATTCCTCTCTAAACTGTGCCATTTGTTGACCATATCACTTTCAGCTAAGATCTTTATTGGGAGCAGCTTTTCAGTTCAAG
Organism: Nasua narica; assembly: GCA_028533885.1. NCBI lineage: Eukaryota > Metazoa > Chordata > Mammalia > Carnivora > Procyonidae > Nasua > Nasua narica. The sequence continues at coordinate 25,902,447 of CM052813.1, forward strand.
GGTCAACTGCTCATAAAGCTATGAGCTGCCTGAAGAAAGCACAAGTAGTATGGAGAGTAAACCAAAATTAGAGCAAATGAGATGGCCTTTGCTGATAGCAGCTCCTGTTCCTTACCTTTTTTTCAGGCCCCCCTATATTTAGTATGCTTTGTGTATCAGATGCTGCATAATGTACTTTACAAGGATTACATATCTTGTTTAATCCTAATGAGGTGAGCGTATGGAGAAATGGAGAACAAGCTTTCCTAAAGAAAAAAAACAAAACAAACAATTATGTAAAAATTAGTTCCCTAAGGGTGAATTTCCTGAAAGTGGTAAGGTCTAGAAAATCTGAGAAAAAAAAGGTACAAAATAAATTCTCTTGGGCTTGGGGGATATGGAGGGTGGAGTTGGATGTTAGGTATCTAGCCAGTAGTTGAAGTGGAGCTCTTTGACCAGTGAATCACTTGTTTTCTTGGTCAAAAATTAATTTATCAGACAGACCTCCAAAGGGTTTGAGGATCCCAAGTGTCCCAGGAAACATGTGCCCACTCCTCCTTCTTTGTCTTGTAGAGAGAGACTGAGGACAGCTGCTCCAGGATGATTCACTTTGGCATGTAGACAATGCTGAGCAGAAAACAATCAAGGCCCAAAGGCCCAGACAAGACCCAAAACAATCAAGGCCCAAAAGACTCAGAAAGAAACTTTGATCTCCCCTTCAGCTCTCTGCCTAAAAGAAGGAGAGCTGTCACCATAGATAACTATATCCTGATATAAACTAGGTGTGGTTAGACAAGGAGGAAACTAGCATGGCTGTTTTGATCAAAGTTCTCTCTTATGTCCCATTATGTTTCCAAGTGGTCCAGCAAACACTGGTTTCCCAAACACTCTCTTTTATCTTTCTGTGAATTGCATTCCTTCCCTTCGAAGACCCACACCCCTACGCCCTTCTCCTTAGTTCAGGATGGCATGTATAGCTCATTTTGCCTGACTGTCTTTGGATTCTCATGTCTATATTTCCCCATACATATAGAACTAAATTTGATTTTCTCTTGTTAATCTGTCTCATGTTAACTTAACCCTTCACCCAGTTAGCAGAATCTTGAATGGCAAGGGAAAACTTTTTTCTCCCCAACAGTATCAAAGCCCCTCTCCCACTGTTGTCTGCAGGGCTACGTTTCTTTGTCTATGGGGCAGAGTATGGTTTAGGATTAGAGGCTGGAATCAGAAGAGACGTTCCTGAGTCCTACACACCCATGTTTCTTTCCCTTCATTTGGTGGTGGAACTCTGGGGGACCAAATCCCAGGCTGGCATTTCTGGTCTTTCTTAAAAGTCTCTGTGCTACCCTAACAAATAATATCACTGTTATGTAAGTGATATAAGACAGTAACATGTTGCCCAGAGGCATATTTTATGCTTTGATTTCTTCTTTTCTTTTAGCAAAAATTTGTTGTTCCTATCCATTTCTGCTAGGGCACAGCAGATGGAAAAGCACAGTGTGGGTAAGGCTTGGCTTTCACAAACGAGGTGTTCCAGTCTCTATGCTGACTCTCCCAAAATTTTCAGACAGGGCCAGGTCTCCTGAGTGCAGAATGACTGGTGATTACAAATTTTATAAAACTTCACTGGATCACGTGATTAGTAGAACCCTGAGTTAGAGATGAGTCTGGATTGAGGAAATACTTTTTGCCTAGTAGAGATTACATGTATCATGAAACAGATTATAAATTAGTATCATTTGTTAGATCAACTTTCTCCCAACTATCCAGGCTGGAAATATTAGAGTCCTCTGAAAATTTCTCTTTCCTTTATAGATAGAATCAGTCACCAAATTCAACATTAAAACCAATCTCTCCCAGGGCTTCTTTCCTTTCCGTGCCCTGCCATCTCCATGGCACAGTTTGTGGTCTGGGAAGCAGCTAGGAGGAAGGTATGGACTCTGAGAAAGACATTCCAGATGTGCGTTTCGGTCTGTCATGTGACTTGGACAAGCTAAACTTTCTGTCCCTCAAGTCATTCTTATAAAATGGGATTAATACTTCTGACTTTACAGAGTTACTGTGAAATTTAAACGAAATAACATCTATAGAAGTGCAGGTGACTAAATAGTGTAGCCCCAATTGTACATTTAGATGTGACAATTAGCAAAAAAGAGATACAGGGATATTCACCAAAATGTTAAAAATGTTTTTATATTGAGATGTTGAATTTAAGGGCTTGTTTTTTTATTGCATCTTTGTGCTTTTTTTATACTTTTGAGATTTCCACAATTGAATATGTATTATTTTTGTACCTAAAACTCATAAATTTGAATTAAAATTCCTCCAAACCTTTAAGAACCGGCTGAGTTGATCTCCTTTTATTAAAACTTCCCAGCTCTTCCCATTGGCAGAGATCCTTCTCGGAGCAAGTTACAGAATCACTCTGAGACCTAGCTTGCTCACCTGTAAAATAAGGACTAGGCACCTGGGTGACTCAATCAGTTCATGATCTTGGGATCATGAGATCAAGCCCCACCTCAGGCTCCATACTTGGAACGGAGTCTGCTTGAGATTGTCTCTTCCTCTCCCTCCAGCCCTCTGCCCACTCAAGCTTTCTCTCTAAATAAGTAAGTAAATAAAATCTTTAAAAAAATAAAATGAGGATTAAAACATTTAAATGAAAAATATATATACAGTATTATGTATATATAATATATATTATACATATATTTTTATATATTGTATATTGATTATATATTATATATCCTTTCTATATAATATTCTGTCTCTATATATATGTATAAACACACACACACACATATATATATACATACATATATATCAATACCTGGGTTATAAGAAGTACTTTATAAATGCACTTTTCTTTTTCTGAATACCAGAAACAAACAAGCAAAAAACTCCTGGGTTTTTCAGACAAAATTGACAAGACCTCAGTAGTCTTTGCTAGTGTCTATGTTTTTCCAGAATGAAAAACTGCTTCAGACACAGAATGTGCCTTTTCTCAGAGGAGCCTGATTCCTATTAGTGGAAAACCACATCTAGAGACTATAGACTGGACACTAAGAGTACTCTTTGTTACTAAATTTGTCATTATGTCTAACCCTTTCTAGGGCAAAATTGGGAAACTCTTTTAAGTGAATATACTTCATGAGTCAAAGTTAGGAGTAAATGAGTTTTACTTACTATCTTTTATTTTATATTTGGATTATTTTTCTCTGACACCGAATATCTTGATTCTTAAACATTGGCTTTGTCCTCTGAGGTGTAAATATATTTGTCTATTTTACTTTCATTTTTTTCAGAGACTGTATTTTTTTTAAATTCTTTGTGGTTTAACTTTGTTTTATAAATGTATAAAACATTTACATGGCTTCAAAGTGAAATTTGCAATAGAAAGTTTGTTCAAAGAATAGAGAGCCCAGAGATGGACCCGCAACTCTATGGTCAAATCATCTTTGACAAAACAGGTAAAAATATCCAGTGGAAAAAAGACAGTCTCTTCAATAAATGGTGCTGGAAAAATTGGACAGCTATATGTAGAAGAATGA
>CM052813.1:25906476-25933647 GCA_028533885.1 Nasua narica
CGAACCTGGTGGTGGGTATTGAGAAGGGCATGTATTGCATAGAGCACTGGGTGTGGTGCATGAACAATCAATCTTGTAACACTGAAAAATTAAAATAAACATATTTGGGGAGAAAAAAAAAGAAAGTTTGTTCAAGAAAGTCTTGAATCTACTTATTTATTTATTTATTTGAGAGAGAGAGAGAGAATCTCAAGCAGACTCTACTCTGAGCCTGACAGGGGGTTGATCTCAAGACCCTGAGATTATTACTATTTTTTAAAGATTTTATCTATTTATCTGACAAAGAGAAAGAGAGAACACAAGCAGGCAGAGCAGCAGGTGGAGAGAGAGGGAGAAGCAGACTCCCCGCTGAGCATAGAGCCCAATGTGGGGCTTGATCCCAGGACCCTGAGATCATGACCTGAGCTGAAGGCAGAGGCTTAACCTACTGAACCACTCAGGCACTCCATTGTTTTTTAATTGAAGTATAGTTTACCTGCGATGTCATATTAGTTTTGGGTGTACAATATAGTGATTCAACAATTCTATACATTACTCAGTGTTTACCATGGTAAGTGTAGTTACCATGTTGCCATACAAAGTTATTACAATAATATTGACTATTTTCCTTATTCTTCCAGATCACTTATATCCTGAGTATGTAAAAATCTTTTGGGAGCTCACCTTTATGGATGTTGGAAGTAACCCCATTTAGCAAATGTAGGGCTAATGTGGTTTCAGTGCATGATATACTTCTCTAGACTAGATCTTACTCCTACACTAGAATATCTTGCTGTCTTGATAGCTTTTGATGTTTTCACAAGATTTTTAAGAATATATCTTCCTCTACCCACAAAACACAAGAGCAAAAATCAGACATTTTGTTGAACAAAGAAGCCAGATGTAGCCAGCTCTTTGTGCTAGGAATGCAAGCCTGGATTGGGTGGTTGTCTCTGGCTCAAGATCTTTCACAGGCTGCCATCAGAGTGCAGCCATGGCTGCAGTCATATCGCGGCTCAACTGAAAAAAATGCATTCCAAGTTCACTCTTTTTTGTTGCCAGAATTATTTTCATACACTCACACCTGCAGCTGTTCCTTGGCATGTGGGTGTCTCCATAAAACAACTCACAACACAACAGCTTGCTTCATCAGATTGGGCAAGTGAGGAGAGTCAGAGAGAGAAAGAATCCACACTCTTTTGTGATTGATCTTGGAAGGAACATCACATTACTTCTGCTGTGTTCTATGCATGAGAAACAAGCCCACATTCTAGCCCCATTCAAAGGGAGATTACACAAGGATGTGAATATGAGAAGATGAGGATCATTGAGATCCACTTTGAAAGCTATCCATCACATGTATATACTATAATGACGCCATTTTTATGAAGTTCAAGAACAGGCAAATCTAACTGTAAAATAGTAAAATAGTAAAATAAATCAGAATACTGGTTTCTCGGTAGAAGTGCAGGATTGACTGGTTAGGATCATAAGGGGCTATCCAGGTTGATGAAGATATTCTATATTTTGATAAGTATGTGTGTTTCATGGGAGTATGCTATTATTAAAACTCATTGTACTGTACACTTAAGGTCTGTGTAACTTACTGCATGTAAATTATACTTCAATTTCAAACAAATTTTATTCTACAATTAATGGATGTTGATAAATTAGCCTCCCATATTACCAGAAATGGCAACTTGTGTGCTTGATTTTAGATCAAAGTTCCCACCTTTACCTCTCAATATTACAAAATGTATTCAGTATATTTTCAGTATATATTCAGTATATTCAATATCTGGGTGACTCAGTTGGTTAAGTGGCCAGCTTTTGATTTTGGTTCAGGTCATGATCTCAGAGTCCTGGGTTGGAGTCCTACATCAGGCACCATGTTCAGCGGGGAGTCTGCTTAAGAATTCTTTCTCTCTTTGGGCGCCTGGGTGGCTCAGTGGGTTAAAGCCTCTGCCTTTAGCTCAGGTCATGATCTCAGGGTCCTGGGATGGAGCCCTGCATTGGGCTCTCTGCTCAGAGGGGAGCCTGCTTCCCCCTCTCTCTGCCTGCCTTTCTGCCTACTTGTGATCTCTCTGTCAAATAAATAAATAAAAATTTAAAAAAAAAAAAAGGATTCTTTCTCTCTCTCCCTCTGCCCCTCCCCCACTCCTGCTTGCTTGCACTCTCTCTTTCAAATAAATAAATAAACCTTTTATACACACACATACACACACACACACACACATACACATTTATATATTCAACTCCATTTAATAAGTTAAGGAATTACATGCCAATATCTGACCATGGATTAAGAAAAACTTTTAAATAAATTCGTTTTTGACCATTCACACGAGTAGCTCAGTGCATTTGAAAATCACGTTCTTCAGTGTAGAAATGTTTTTACTAGTCTACATTAGCTGTTGTTATCTCCCCCACTCAAAAAATGCAACTAAATGAGTGATGTTATTATAGCAATAAATGTTAAATACAGTGTAAAACTTTTAAACATATTTTGTAGTCTTTTAAAATTTTTTTATTATATAGGGGAGTCTACTTGGAATTCTCATTGGCCCTCTCCCTCTGCTCCTTCCCACCCTACTGTCTCTCTCTTTCTCTCTCTCTAAAATAAATAAATCTTAAAAAAAAAAAAAAGCCGTTTAAGCTGGAAAGCTATCATAAGCATACTTAAATCAGCAAATTTTTTATATGTTTATTTTTTATTGAGGTATAATTTATGTATAACATTATGTAGTTTTAGGTGTGCAACATAATGGTTTGATATTTGTATACATCCCAAAATAATCACCACAATAAGTTTAGTTAATCCATCACTGTATGTAGTTACAAAATGTTTTTCTTTTTTTCTTATGATGAGGACTTTTAAGACCTATACACTTAGCAACTTTCCAATATGCAATACATTACTGCTAACTAGTCACTTTGCTGTACATTACATCCCAGAACTTACTTATTTTATAGCTGGAAGTTTGTACCTTTTGACCTCCTTCACCCATTTCACCCATTCCTCCACCCCTCTGGCAACAACCAATCTGTTCTCTATAAATACAGTATTCTTAAAGCTCAATAGTAATGAAAAATTTCCCTGCCATACATATCTAGCAACTCCACATTGTGCGGAGACAAATAGTTTGAGAAGTGGCCTCTGGAACTGGGATCAAAAACTCAAAAGCTTAAGGCCTGGCCCAGATATGGGCCCAAAGGAGGCCCCAGATTCAGGACATAAGGTCGAGGCCAAAGGCCAAAGAACATCTTGAAGTGAAAGACTTAAGCAAAGAATTAAATACAGAGGAAACACAATGAATATGCAAATACGTGAAATATTTAACCCCCTGCATCATCAGAAATGCAAATTAAGTGAATAAAATACTAAGTACATGTAAATAAGTAAATTGAACTTGAAGCTGTTACTCAGTAATCCTGAGGGTACAGTAAACCTCACACTCTCAAGGCACCTGGATGGCTCAATGGGTTAAAGCCTCTGCCTTTGGCTCAGGTCATGATCTCAGGGTCCTGGGATCAAGCCCCGCATCAGGCTCTCTGCTCACCTGCCTCTCTGCCTGGTTGTGATCTCTCTTTCTCTCTCTCACTCGCTTGCTGTCGAATAAATAAATAAAATCTTTAAAAAAAAGAAAAAAAAACCCTCACACTCTCCCTTCATGCCCTAGTGGTGTCCTGGAATCACTGGCAACTTTCCTTGGCATGCATTCTGAACAAAGTTGCCTAGGGCTGGGGGTGGGATTGGAAATTGACTAGAAATGGGATGAGGGCTCCTTTTGGGGTGAAGGACACATTCTCAAACTGAATTTGGTGATGCTGGCACAACTCTGTACATTTACCAAAAAAATCATTAAATTATACACTTGCAACTGGTGAATTTTGTGGTATTTAAATAATACTTCAATAAATCTTTTTTTTAAGATTTTTTTTATTTATTTGAGAGAGAGAGAGAGAGAGAGCACAAGATGGGGGGAGTGGCAGAGGGACAAGGAGAAGCAGGCTCCTGGCTGAACAAGAAGCCCAGTGCAGAGCTCGATCCCAGGACCCCAGGATTATGACCTGAGCCAAAGGCAGCTGCTTAACCAACTGAGCCACCCAGGTGCCCTAATAAAATTGTTTTTTTTTTTTTAAATTGACAGAGCTAGGACATAAATGCAGGCCATCTGATTCCAGAAGCCACCCTCACACAACTGTTGACTTCCTATACGGTCACAACAGGAGAATAATATCACAGTTTGAAAATGCAAGTCATCTAGATGTAATTTCCTCATTTGGTTTCCTAGATAAAATATACCATACTGGACCATTCTGTTCAAAACTATATATATGGTAACACTATCCGCCCCCTGGTCCTCAAGCCAATACCGCAAGTTTGAGACCAGAATGCATGAACAACTCAGTCTAGAAGAATTGCCCAAAACAGAAGTCCCCAGTCCCCTGGAGAGTTTCTGAAAAAGAAACCACCACCCTCAAGTAATTGTCAGTATCCCTAAAAGGACAAATTGCACAATAGCATCCCATCCCAAAGCCACAAGCATTGAGAGAGAGCATAGAGCGGAGTCCACCAAATGTGGGATTTCCATTGTTCTCTCTCCGTGGAGTTGGGACACGACTTTTCCAGCATCAGTGTGTGATAACATACATGGAGTATTGCCAAACCAAGCCTCAGCGTTCAGAGTTTTATTGGGGCTCCATTACATAGGCATGATTGATTGCCCAGATAGCTGATCTCAGTGGCCAGCCTCCTGGGGCCTCACCCACAGCCCCCACCTTAAACCACATTATTGGTCTTCCCACTGTGGCTAGCCGCCATCCTAAATCACACTGTCAGGCCATCCAGTATGATCCAAAGACACAAAGAAAACAACCTTTCTATCAGGCTTAATACTCCAAGGGCATAGAAGTACCTAGAAGCCTGGGGCAAAAGCCAGACATCTGTTTGTGTAGTCACATTCTTTACTGCACAGACTGCCTCTTCTGGGCACACTCTCTGAGCCACTACTCTGAAAGCGAGCCAGGGCAGTAGCCTCTGGTCTTGTCAGCTTCGGGCATCAAACCTCTGCCCTAAAATCAAGTTGGGGCAAGGGTGACTGGGAACCCAGGATTCTTGGCTTAGCTCACCTGGGTAGAGCCTCCATCCTACGGATCGGGGTGGTAGAGGGAGCTCCTATCCTTCCGCAGCACTCACTGGAAATTGAACCTCTCCAACTTGGAGAAGATGAGAAATACTGGTGGCCATCGTCTCCTAATCAGATGCAGTAATCCTTGACTGGGAGCTGGAAGGAGGAGCCACACACATTTGGGGATCGAGCTTCGATCAAGCTGGGCTGAGGGAGGGGAGAGCAAGGAAGTGGGTCAAGGCTCCAGTGCCACACTCTCCTTAACAAGTTTATTAGGTGTTCCTGAGTCAGTGTTTCTTCATTTGCTACATGCCCCTAGGATAATTTCCGGAGATCTTAAATGGTTGTTTTGCATAGTTCTCTCTAGTTTTGTGTGTTTCACTGGAGAGCGGGTCCGCAAAGCTCCTCCCACTGCCATCCCACCTCTGCACACACCTTTAACATTACACTCCGGGCAAGCAGTCACAGAATTTGAAGAATAAGGGTCTGTACTGTGACGCCCTTGAGGATCCACATCTCCATTCTGATCTGCGAATGAGGAAGCTGTGGGATCCCGTTATCGATCCCCCTCCCCTCTCTCTCTTGCTCTCTTTCTGGCCCTGCGGACTGCTGGCCGCCACTGGCTGAAGGATGACCCCTCCTCCTAGGGCAGATGCAAAAAATGCTCCAGGTGCGTGCACCCCCACTCAGGCAACAAACCTCCACCGGTAGCAAGGCCAACAATAGCAAGGCCAACAATGGAACAAGTTCCTGAAGAAAACATTAATCTGGAAATTTCTCTTTCCCTCTAATACAGGGATCCTTCCTTTTTTTCATGCCATGGACCCCCACTGTAGTTCAGGGATGGCTACAACCTCCTTCCCTAAATAATGGTTTTAAATGCCTAAAATAAAATACATAAAAATATAAAGGAAATTAATTACCAAAAAAAAAAAAAGCTATCGCAGTATTTTCTAAATATGACATACTAAACATCTTCCTGTTTGTGAAGTAGTGGAAGGTCTGATAACTCAGAATCCTAAGTGGGACATTAATGATTTTTCTGCAGAAACTCTACAGTGATATGAAAATATCTCAACTCCTGATAACAAAATCAGAAATATAGCTAATATTACATGGTTTTATCTACATTTTTCCAATGAAAAATGCTAAATTTGGTTGGGGAATATCAAGATGTATTCTTTCCCCACCCCCATTCCCCCGCCCCCTAAAGCCTGTGAACCCCGGCTGAGACCCGGTACTAGGAGCGTGGTCTAGACCAGTCATCTGGGGTGGTGTTTCTCAAGTCACCTGGGCGAAAATACAGCTTCTGTTTGTGTGCACCCTGACAGTCTGCCTCTCCCACAAGTCCCCGGGTAATGCTGATGTTTTGGTCCAGGCTGCGGACACACATTGTGGAGAAAAGGCTCTGAGGCTTATTATGGGAGGAATGGAGGAAAGAGTCAGAAGGCACACACACAGTGTGTCCCGAACCTGAGCATCCGCGGGAAGGGCTTGAGATTTTCTGGCTTTTTCCTAAGGGGCCTGCTTTCTTTATCCATGTGTTTCCGTGTCTGATGACAGAGGAAACAGAGATTCTGAGCTGCCGGGACCCTCAGGTTCCTGAAGGCTGCCCCAGAGCAGCAGCTACTAGTCAGCTAGGTTGCTGACCCTTGCCAAGTCCCAGTACCCAAAATGTATCCCCGAATACACATATCCATTCACAGAAAACAAAAGTGATCCACAAGGCCAAGTAACCAAGATTTTGAAGTTGAAGTGGTCTTCCACCCTTGTCCCCACCTGGTAAATTCCTAGTCATCCTTCCAAGATACCTTCTCTGTAGAGCGATGCTCTCTTTAAGAGTTCTTCCCCAGCATAATTAGAAACAAGAATGATGACAATAATATTATTAACAACATGACTAACTTTTACTGGTCACTAGGGGCCAAGCAATGCCAAAACACTCTGCGCGCGTTATCTCATTTAATTCTTACAATAACACTTGGAGGAAGGTGCTGTCTTCATTTGGTGGATTGGATGGCTCTAGGCTGGGAGAGAAGAAGGCCTGTGGCCTCTCTCTCTCTGTGCCTTGCACACCTGCTCTGTCCTAGCACTTACCACACACCCAGGCGGTCACCATCCATGTACTTCCGTCCCACACAAGATTTTGCACACTGGCAAACTGAGAAGTTATCTTCTGGAACACAGGGCAGATTCTATTAATGCTTATGGCCACGTCGTCCTGAATGTGGAAGGATGACATGCGCAGAAGATCAGCTAGACCAGGACGCTCAGACATGGGGGAGGATCTGTTCAGAAGCAGTTCGGCAACTAAGCACACAAGCGTAGGAGATAAGTTTCCGGCAAGCACAGGAGTACTGTTTCGGGTTTCACAGGAGATTACTTTAAAACCGTATACAAACTTCACTCAGGACAAAGAGCCACCGGAGTTAAGCAAGGGGTGATGAGAAAAGATTATCTAAATTGGAACCAGAACCAAATACAAAGACAAGAGAATCCATGTCTTCTGACGAAGTTCACAGAAATCTTCAAAAGTCTCTGAAGGAAAAACCTGGCCCTGAGGAATATCCAAACAAGTCTCTGCGCAAAGCACAACCTGAATCCAGCACCCAGAGAGACAGCAAAGGGGAAAAGAATTATCTCCAGAAGAAATACAAACATTTGGACAAGAAAATCAGCGCCTAATTGGTGAAGTTAACAACCCATTGGGTGAAGTGGGATAACTCAAAGGAAAAGTGGTTGAAATTTCTCGACTCTAACAGATAGTCACAGAAAGAGTTTTACAACAAGAAGCGGAGATGGGTGGCTTTCACCAGTTAGTTGTAGAAGTAAACTGAGGCTGTATCAAGGAGGGCGATGAAGAGCGACTTCTGAGTGTGGGTGCTCTTCTCCCTGGCAATGTGCTCCCTCTCCTCGCTCTTCCTCAAACCTTAGGACAGCTTGTCTAGGCAACGTCTGCAGCAGGCGCTGCCCCATTACTCCTGGCAAATGGTGCTCTCTCCAGGGTCGGCGTGTGCTTTGTGACCAGATGGGATACATTTGGGTACACCCAAACCTGTGGTTTTTCGCTTAGTTTGTAGCTGAAAAACAATGAAGTTGAAAAGAAAGGAGAAAACTAAATTCAAATGATTGTGCAGAAATAAACAAACAAAAAACAACTGACTGAAGACTCTGGAATTACTGACATATGTAACTCACCATTTTCCTGAGGGCACAGATACTATAACTATAACTGTGTGTGTGTGTGTGTGTGTGTGTGTGTGTGTATCTTCTTTAAACTAGGTTCTAATCTTTAAGCAAACTCAGCTGTCCAAAACTCCAGTGTCCCTGTACTTGAGATACATTTAATATGCAGGAAAAATATTAAAACAGCAGGAGAAAGTCCAAGTTAACAAATGGTGTCACTGTTATTTGCGATACAATAGACAGAAGTAAGTCAAATATCAAGGATATTAAATTAAGTTTCTTTGTCCCATCCAGACTGACTTTTACAGTATCTTTTACTAAAGAAAAAAAAGAAATCTGGAGACCTGAAGGCACGAGGCTACATTTCCTCGTTAGCCTCTTTGAGGCTCATGAATACCTTTTGTACACCTCTCCACACCCAGCTTCCTCAACTAATCTTAATTCAAAAACCAGATTGGAGCTCCCACCGCTGCCACAGCACAGGAAGATGGGTCTTTAGGGATCTTCTAGAAACTGCAAATGTTGCCAGGCTGTTCTTCGTGTGCCCTCTGCTGGCCACACACGGAAGCAGGAGAAGTCTCCACAGGAAGGTGAAAAGAAAGAGTCAGGTAGCAAAAGGCCAAGAAAAAATATTCGGGGTGATTGCAGAAGAAAAAAAAATTATATTAGAACCCCCAACAAGGCATCTTGGCTATGAAAACAAACAAAGTATTGACCATATTAAAAGTAGAAAAACACAAAATCATCTTCAAGGATTCAGAGAAAGAAAATCAGAAAAAAAACTGTTGGAAGAAACCAAAAACGTGCTGCCATTTTGTTTTGTCACCGAAAAAATGAGGAGTGGATGTTCACAGTTTTCAAATCTTAGCATTTTTGGCCTCTGGGTTTCAGGACTGATGCTCATGATGCAGGAGAAGGTGGATAAAACAGCTCGGGAGCCCCACGGTCACACTCCAGAAGTCTTTTCCAAGTAAGGTAAACAATGAAGGACTCCTACAACTCAACAACAAAACACACAACCCAATTCAAAAATGGGCAAAGGAATTAGAAAGCCATGTCTCCAAAGACATACAAATGGCCAAGAAGCACATAAAAAATGTCCAGCATCACCAAAAATTAGAGAAATACAAAACTGCAATGACACAATCACCTCACACCCATCAGAATGGCTACCACAAAAAGAAAACAAAACAAAAAACCACCCAGAAAAGAACAAATCAGACAAGATGTAGAGAAATTGGAGCCTTTGCATGAATGTAAAATGATGCAGCTGCCATAGGAAACAGTACGGATGCCTAGAGCGTGGGGTTTAGAGAGCTCTGGGCTGACAAACTCATCAATGTGGGGGGGATGGTACACCCAGAGAGGGCATGGAAGGTCCAGGCTCCTTCCCACGCACCTCTTCTTATGGATCTCTTCTCTCTGGCTGTTCCAGAGCTGTATTCTTTATAAGAAACCAATAATAGAGAGTCAAGCACTCTCCCTGAGTTCTGTGAGCCATTCCAGCAAATTATCCAACCCGAGGGAGGGAGCATGCAAACCCCTGATTCATGGCCAGTTGGTCAGAAGCACAGCTCACAACCTGGGACTTGGGATTGGCATTTGAAGTGGAGGCAGTCTTATGGGATTGAGCCCTTCCCCTGCCGGGTCTGCACCAGCTCCAGGCAGTTAGAATTGAATTGAGTGGTAGTTGGTGTCCAGAGAGTAGGAGAATTCCTTGAAAGGAGGGAAAATCCCCACACATTCAACATCAAAAGTGTTCTGTATATAGAGGAAACAGATTTTAATATCCAAAAGAATTGTCTCGAAGACACATGTGTACACACATGCCCATAGCAGAATTATTCATAAATAGCCAAGTATCCATTGACAGATGAATGGATAAGCCAAATGTGGTATATCCATCCATATGATGGAATATTATTCAGGCTTCAAAAGGAAGAAAATTCTGACATCTGGTACAACAAGGATGAACCTTGAGGACATTACCCTGAGGAAAGTAAGCTAGGCACAGAAAGACAAACACTGTGCGATTCCACGTAGATATTTGGAGTGATCATTGTGATCACTGATCAGCGATCAGTGATCAAAGTAGAAAGATCTACTTTCTACAGAAAGTAGAATGATGGTTGCCAGGGGCCATGGTGAATTACTGTTTCATGGATGCAGAGTTTGTTTTACAAAATGAAAATGTGCTCGAGATGGCTTGCACGACAATCTGAATATACCTAACACTTAACCGAACTGTACACTTAGAAATGGTTAAGATAGTACATTTTATGTTCTGTGTGTTTTACAATTAAAACTAGACTTTTTCTGAAAGATCATTTGAAACAACGCATCCATACAATCATTCCTTCATTGGCTGCTCTGCCTCACATCGCTCAGCTTCTGGAAACTTCGAAAGTGAGAGCTGGCAAGGGTTTGGAGATCCAGTTCACCTTTATAGACTAAAACTATGGAGATGACAATGGCAAGGTAACCTGAGGTGTCAGGGGTGGAGATGGGATTACAAGGGCTCCTGTCGCCCAGACTGGGGCCTCACCCTACGCCACAACCCCAACAAGGATGGCCCATTGCTTTATTTCAAGTAGGTACCACACCCAGCGTGGGGCTTGAACTCATGACCCTGAGATTAAGAGTCACATGCTCTTCCAACTGAGCCAGCCAGGCACCCCAGCCCATTCCTTGATGGAAATGAAAATAATAATGCTCATCCATTCAGGGCTCCTTCCCACACACCACCAGTCTGGCAGGTCAGACGAGCCTATGAAGAAATGTGCCTTTAGTTAAAATCCAAGTGATCAGAATTTCCAAACCCCCTGAACAAACCTGGGGAGAAGGGGAGAGAAATATGAGCTACTTAAATGTAAACAGAGCACATGGAGGGTTTTTTTTTTTCCCCCACTGAGTTATTTTGTAATAGTTTCCAGCACGAGCCTTAAAAGGAATATCGCCCTTCAGGCAGAGTCTTTCTGCCTATCTAAATAATATCACAGTATGATGCCTGCATATAAAATTATTTTTTATTTTACTTTGATGATCGGGAAAAGATGCCAACATATATGATCAAATCAGAGCTAGCAAATAACTTGCAGCTGATCGGCTAATTTTATTAAAATAAAGACATGTTTGTTAAAAATGAAAAGAAAATTGCTCTCACTGGCACTCTGCTTTGGCTGGGATCCTTGAAATTAAGGCCAAGGTGCTGATAGTAATGATTTTCATACCATCGGCCATTTCCATCCTCTCAAACGCACATGGTACAGGTGGACGGCAGCTCAGAGATGTGGCTGGGCGACCAGTCAATGCTCTGCACGCAAGACCCTTGGTTACAGTCCCTTTCATCAATGGTTTCCTCTGAAAGATTCGCTTTCAGATGGTAAGGCTTTGCCCAAATTTGCTCCTCCGGGCTGGCGGTGGCTCACTGTGCAGTAGTGTGGGAGGTAGATTCTCTTTGCAGCTGGGAGACATTGCTGTTGTGCTTGGGGGCTGAGTGTTGTCCATGACCAGAATGTCTGGCTTCACGTAACTACAGCCGGGATGCCCCCGGGGATGGCCCCCCGCCCATGGTCTGGGTCTGCAATCCTGCCTCAGATTCTAACTCTTCAAATCCTGAGGAATGTTTTCTTCGTCCACAGGTTGTTTGGGGTTCAACTGGCCGCTCAGAGTTAAAAAGGAGTATCTCAAGCCCCCTGCCATGCTGAAAGGAGAAAAAAAAGTACAAATAAATAAACTTCATAGGTAGTATCCCCAGGTGTGTACAAAAGATACATCTTTATAGATGTAGCCAGCTTAATTTGAAGGAAGTGATTGAGACCCCTGTTTTCTCCTAGTTTGTGGATTGCTTGATGAGAATTACCCCCTCTTATTTAGAAATCTTTGGGGGCAGAAAAAGAAGAGATCAATCCCATATAAAACTGTGGAGAGAAAATAAATATTTGGTTATTACTGAATACACTATACTATTATCCAAAGACAGTGTTCCATGTCTAGGACTCCAAAATGCCTTTCAAAAGCATCTCAGCCCCTCCTCCCAATATCCTTAATGTATGGTGCTTTGACTGAGCAAGACCTCAGAAAGACCCATTTCATAAAAGGAAGGCAGACAACTTAGGAGACTTTTTTTTTTTCTGAGAAAGACACATGAATTAAATTGAGATCTCTTGAATTTTCATCATACACATCACAACCTACATGAAGGAGTCTGTCATAAAAACAGATGAACGGAGTGATTGAAGTAAAATTATCTTAGAAACAAAAATGTCAAAACACCTCCCGTTCTTTCACTTGTAACAGATTAATCACACGTTTTAAGATTCATATTTTACTAAGATGAGTTCATTTAGAAATCCCACTTACCAAATATTTAACCCTACAAAGTTTAACATAGAGAAAATGTAGTCTCCACCAACTAACATTCCAATGTAGGCAATGGATACATTCTGCAGAAAAAGCGAGAGGATGAGTCATTTTAAAAGGGAAGGATTTAGGGGGAAACACATATAGACGGTAAAATCTGAAACTAAATATTTTAGTTACTTTGCCCAGAGACTTGTACACAGTAGCTGTTCACAGAATGTTGAATGAATGAATAAAAAACCATTACATATGGCTTTACGTGCCATGATAATTACAGAACACTACATCATTCATCCCCCTTTCAGTTAACGCACAGGAAAAAAGATATAAGAATTGACTTGTAATCAGCTTTCCAGATCCCATGTCTTTACCATCACTGGCTAGTGAATTTTAATCCTACTGACCCTAAACTTGCATGGATTAGACATCCAGCAAATTCCAAGCAGCGCCCTGCCCTATGTATTCTAGGAGGATCTGGGTGGCCAACAGACAAGTCTACTGCTAGAGCAGACAGTCTTTTCCACTCACTCTATTGGTGTGATTGGAAAAACAAAGCAGCTGTGGGATAGATCTCAGAACAACCCACCCTCCTCTTCACTGCTGTGCCTATTCAGACACACAGAAACAAAACATCCCTACACACAATCCGTGAGTTTAGGACCTTATAAATTGAGCACAGATCTAGATTAAAAACAGTTCTTCACAAGGCTTCCCTTTCTTAGTCAATAGGTTCTCCCAGAAAACCAAGTTGTACAAACAAGCTACCTAACAAGGTATCTTGGTGAGTGCAGAAATTTGGAAATTTTTTCTGTTTTTACTCATTTTCCCAGATCCACCCCTCCAACCGCCCCCAAATTAAAGGTCATAATTTGTCTCTCCTTTTTAAATTAGCAAGCCCTCCCTCTGGTCATGGATTAGGGGATGAGAAGATCTAAGAAGAGGTGACCCAGGTACAGCTGCAAATATCACAAGTCTCCAGGCTTCCTCTAACCCCTCCCGTTACAACCATAAAATCAAACCCCACTTCTCTCGTGAAGACTGGATTCACAGCCAGTTCCCCATCTCCCAAGGCTTTGCCTACTCACCTTGATGGCTCCAACCACCGCTGTTGTGAGGGCCGAGTTGTAATAGCTGCACAGAACTGTGGAGTACATCAACAGAAACCTGGGGCGAGGAGGAAACGCTTGGATGTGTGCCAGACTGTGCCCAATTGAACAGATTAGGAAGAGTCTACGCGTCACCCACCCACAAGTACTTTAAACAAATAAAGACAAATGTACCATGAAGAATTTATAACCTACATCTTCAAACATCCCCATCAGAACTCTAACTTTTTACAGGAAAATGGCCCAGTCGGGCATTGGCCAAACTTTCAGCCTTAGGAGTTCTTTTCCTTCTGTCTGTGCATTTCCCATTATGTTTCTGTGTAAAGGTGGGAAGAACGGGGAGTTTCATTTAATGGTCTGAAATATTTTCACAGCTATGTCACAGCAGTGGTCTTTAATCCTCTGGGTGCATCTGAATCTCCAGGCACACTTCGTAACACACAACAATGCCTGACAGAAGTTCTCCTTCAGCTGGTCTGAGGCGAGTCCCTCAGTTGGATGCAGTATCAAAGCTCCTACAGGTAATACGAATGTGCAGCCACTGAGAACCACTGGTGTTTAGAAGGGAAAACCAGCGAGGTATTACTGGCTTTGGATGAAAGAGACTGAAATTGGTGGATTCCACAGCAATCAGACCACAAAAAGAAAAGGCATCCAAACTGGTAAGGGAGAAGTCACACTATCACTGTTTGCAGACGACATGATACTATATAGAGAAGACCTGAAAGACTCCACCAAAAAACAGCTAGAACTGATAAGCGAATTCAGTAAAGTGGCAGAATACAAAATCAATGTATAGAAATCTGTTGCATTCCTGGGTACTAACAATGAAGCAGCAGAAAGAGAAATTACAACAACAACCCTATTTACAAGTGCACCAAAAATAACAGGCAACCTAAGAATAAACTTAACCAAAGAGGTGAAAGACCTAGACTCAGAAAACTATAAAACATTGATGAAAGGAATTGAAGATGGCACAAAGAAATGGGAAGACATTCCATGCTCGTGGATTGGAAGAAGAAATGTGGTTTAAATGTTCATACAAAGCAATCTATACATCTAATGCAATCCCTAAAAAATACCCACTGCATTTTTCACAGAACCAGAACAAACAATCCTAAAATTTGTATGGAACCACCAAAGACCGAGAGCCAAAGCAATCCTATAAAGCTGGAGCTATCACAATTCTAGACTTCAAGTTATATTACAAAGTTGTAGCAATCAAAGCAGTATGGTACTAGCACAAAAACAGACATATAGACCAAGAGAACAGAATAGAAAACCCACAAATAAACTCACAATTATATGGCCAATTAATTGTCAACAAAAGAGGCAAGAATATTCAATGGGAAGACAGTCTCCTCAATAAATGGTGCTGGGAAAACTAGACAGCAATGTGCAAAAGAAAGAAACTGGACCACTTTCTTTCACCATACACAATAATACTCAAGATGGATGAAGGACCTAAATGTGAGACTTGAAACCATAAAAATCCTAGAAGAGAACACAGGCAGTAATTTCTTTGACATTGTCCATAGCAACATCTTTTCAGATAGGTCTCCTTAGACAAAGGAAATAAAAGCAAAAATAAACTATTGGGACTACATCAAAATAAAAAGCTTCTGCAAGGCAAAACTGTAAGGTTTTTTATTATAAGTTTTTATAGATTTTGGAGACTAACAGGTGTCCATATGTGGAACCTAAAAAACAAAGTAAGTAAACAAAGGTGGGGGGGAGGAGAAACAAACCAAGAAACAGCCTCTTAACAATAGAGAACAAACTGATGGTTACCAGAGGGGAAGGTAGGTGTAGGGATGGGTGAAACAGCTGATGTGGATTAAAGAGAAAAGAAAGGAAAAGGAGAAAGAAATTAATGGGTTCCACATGCCAACAGCATTCCTATGCCCTACGTCCAAAGTTAATTCACCAGGCATTCAACAGTGACCTCTATATTGACACTTACTGTTAAGAAAATGTCTACAGAATTGTGACCAAGCACCAGATATATATACACACACACACACACACACACACACACACATATATATACATATGCATACATATATATGTATACATACATATATATACACATATATGCGCAAGGAAGAATACAGAATCCAATCAGAAGAAATATGTTCATTCCAATCAAGAAGTGGAGAAAATTAGCAATCTAAGTGGCGTGCAAAATTCCACCCACCCAAAAAGATAAGGAGAAATCATAAAGTGTGTTGGATTTTAAAACTAAATCCCAGTTAGAAGGCATAAGCCTGGATCCCCCATTGGCAGAACAGAGGGAATCATACTCGGAGGAAAGGGTTCAGCCTGGGTCTCTGTGTATTACGTAGTCTCTTCCTGATGAAATTTAGTGCCCAGTCCCCAGTCCAGGCCAGAATCTCTATTAATAACAGAATCAGGATCACAAATCAATACAGTAACCACTTTCGGCCTGAGTGTGTTTCTTACCAGGGATGGTAAAGAAAAAAATCTTAGAGATAAAGCACACCAAGATTTTATGTTAAGGAAGAAACTCCATTATAAACTTAAATTCTGTAATCTTCAGAATAACATGTGTCTCTGTGATTAAGGTAATTACAACAATTTGACAAGTCAGAGGACTCAACATCTTGGTCTTTGTGGTTTGAAACTGAAATGTGCAATGGGATTAGACTGGCAATTTTCATTGGAAAGAAGTAAGAAAATCTGTGTCGGTCTGAACACAGTATTTGACTTTAAAAGAAGCTTCTTTACCACATTTCTAAGTTGGGTTTACTAGATTTCAAAGAATTGTTTAGGTTTGTGAAGCAACCTGGCTCATAAGCTTTGCAGAGGACCTCATTAGGGCTTGGAGTAACTGAACAAAAATCAGGTGAATCATATTTGTGAATGCAATTTAAAATGCTTACATTTTTTTAAATTCACTGAGTGGTAAAAAAAAAAAAAAAAAAAAGACCAATTTAGGGGCTCCTGGGTGGCTCAATGGGCTAAAGCCACTGCCTTCAGCTCAGATCATGATCTCAGGGTCCTGGGATCAAGCCCCGCATAGGGCTCTCTGCTCAGCAGGGAGCCTGCTTCCCCTTCTCTCTCTGTCTGCCTCTCTGCCTACTTGTAATCTCTCTCTCTGTCAGATAAATAAATAAATCTTTAAAAAAAAAAAGACCAACTTAGAGTAAATTGTCTAGGAGATTTTAATCAGCTAAACTTGAGTTAATAAGCCACTAATCAAACAAATGTTCTTATGTTAATTCAAAAATTACTAGCTTTAAAAATAGAGAGATAGTACCCACACGTGCAAAATAAAAACAAAATAGGGACAGTATTTATAAATTGAACCTAAAGCCTTAAAAAAATTAAAGTTTTTTAATGTTTACAATTTTAATAAATTCAACATGAATCCAGAACCCCAGGAATAATCCTATTCATGCATAAAATAAAAAGATTAAAAAACTCAATGTGATGTTACTAAGTACCTACTCTGTTCAGCCCAGACAAGAAGAGTAGATAACCCCCAGCATCTGCCCTGGAGGACGTGACTCTAATAAAATACTAGAGATTACAGCACAGGGGAGCAGTCTAACCCAACTTAGGGGACACAGAAAAGTTTCCTGCAGGCTTCATAAATGAATGCAGCCTTAACCCCAAGGCAATCGTGGATATTATTTTTATTTTTGCTTAAAAATTCCTACTCCAGGGTTCCAATCATGCAACGTTTTCTCCATCCTACCTTTTAGTGAAACCACCTCCACCTGCATTCAGAATTGGCTGATACCTTGGACCCACCCACTATGAGTGTGGGCAAGTAGGACACACACTCACCAGCTGGGCTGAGCACAGGCGGAGAGCCCCACCCCTTCTCTGAGGCCTGGGGATGTCTGAAATAGCCGTGTCTCAAGTAAAAGAGGCTGCACTTCTCAGTAACCACTAGGTGTCGCCAGAGGGAGTAAATATAAAACCTCAAGGATCAAAGTAGTGTATTCCAATTTTCTAAGAAACAATCTATTTCAATGTGCAAATAGGAACCTATGTAGTCCTTTGGTTAAGACGACCAAGGTTCTAAACTAAAAGAACCTCCATTAACTCAGTACAAAGAAAACTAGACCACTTTAACACTAAAAGTATCAACCTCCGCACAAGAGTAGTTTTGATTTTAGCTTCTGTGGATTAATCAAATGCAAAGATATTTAAAAGTAGCTCCTTTCCATTTTGCATTTCTAAATCAAATATCATCTATGTCAACCTGAAAAATAATAGCACATATATGTGATTCACATTCAGACAACAGATGCCCAGTACGCTGGGGTTTATAGGTCCCCAAGAGACAGACACGCTCAGAGAAACCCCTGGAATAGAACTCCTGCTCCAAGGTGCTTACTGTTTCTGAAAATAACACAAAAAAACTAACTGATTGACCCAAGTTGTACGGCACACTCACAGCAGTCACAAATAGTACTCAAACGATCTCATTTATAACGTGTCCTGGTTGTCACTCCATGAAGGGGCATTTACATAAACTCAGCACAAATGTTCAAATAATAACAGGCAATGTTTACTCTTCCCATCAACCACAGCGGCACCCTAGCACAGTACTCTAATTTTAGATTTCCAAGAATTTCAAGTAATCTCATCTCATTCACCTCTTGTAAGAACACACTCCTACCCAAAGCCTCAGTGGTATGCCAGGGATGCCAAAGTCATGGGGTTTATATGGTCCATCTTCCCAGAGTACCAATTTTACATTAAGATTTGGTTTACTGGGGCACCTGGGTGTTCAGTGGGTTAAAGCCTCTGCCTCTCAGGGTCCTGGGATCTAGCCCCACATCGGGCTCCCTGCTCAGCAGGGACCCTGCTTCCCCCTCTCTCTCTGCCTGCCACTCTGCTTACTTGTGCTCTCTCTCTCTGTAAAATAAATAAACAAAATCTTAAAAAAAAAAAGATCTGGTTTACTGGGAATGTGGGAATATCGCTCCTGTGCCCCAGTTATCCACAGAATCCTGTTTTCTCTTATGGGTGCATTACAGCAGTATTAATGAAGGTTCAAGGAATAGAATATTTATTATCCTGTGATTAAAAAAATATTTGGTACTTTCGTGTTTTTATTAAAGAATGTATTATGGCTTCAGTGGGACCAAAGGGTCTGCTACTGGGGCAGAAACAGATTGGCATAATCACTTCCAAAGCCTGAGGGCTGGTGCCAGCTGCTAGTATGAATGAACCAGAACCCATAATTTCTCAGCAAGATTAAAAATACCTGAAGAGCTAGCTTTTTTTAAAAAAGATTCATTTATTTTAGAGAGAGAGAGAGAGAGAGAGAGAGTGTGTGTGTGTGTGTGTGTGTGTGTGTGTACAAGTGGAGGGAGGGGCAGAGGGAGAGAATCCTCAAGCAGACTACCCTCTCTCTGGGCACCAAGCCCCATAGGGATTGATCTCACAACCCTGAGAACATGACTTGACCAGAAATCAAGCCACCTGATGGTTTGACTGAGCCACCCAGGTGCCCCAGAGCTAACTTTTAAAAAACTAGTTTGTCAACCTAAATTTCAGTCTAAATTTTACTTTTGCCTGCATTAAACTATCTTAGCTCCCACAGTCCAGTTTACCTTCCTGATATAATTAAACTCCCTTATATGCTTTATTTACAAACTCCCGATTACAAATAGCATTTCTGAAAGCTGAGTCCACCCTAACTCAAAAGAAAATTAAAAGTCTGCCCTTTTCACCATTCCATTCACTTATCCTACATTTTTAAGGTGTTATAATTCTGTTATTATATATTCAACATGGAACAGGGATTTAGTGGTTAGAAAGGTTGAAACACAAACTTGAAGAAGCGGAGCATCAGAATCCTCTGGAATCAAGGGCTGGGAAGTATATGTGTGAGCCCTGAGTCGTTCCTTGAGCAGGGACCAAAGAAAAGGGGTGAACCCATACCAGTTGTTCTGAAAATTGAGAAGAAGCTTACAATGGCTTCTTTTACTATGAAGAAATAAATGCCCCAAACCTTTGAGTGAGAAACTTCAAGAAAGGATCCTGAAAAAGCCACCATGCCAAAATTGAAGCTTCCTTCCAGAGCAGCTTCAGGATTCAAATTTGACCACTGAAGGTAAAGTACAGTTGACTCTCGAATGACGCAGGAGCTAGGGGTGCCAACCCCCTGCCAGTCAAAAATCCAGGGATAACTTTTGACTTTCCAAAAACTTAATTGCTAATAGCCTACTGTAGACCAGAAGCCTTACTGAGAACACAAGACAGGTAACACATATTTTATATATTATATGCATTATGCACTATATTTTAATAAAGCTAGAGAAAAGAAAATGTTATTGAGAAAATCATAAGAGAAAACACACTTACAGAGCTGTATTTTTTTTTTAAAAATCCACACATAAATGGACCCACACAGTTCAAATATGTGTCATTCAAGGGTCAACTATAAATTAATAGCAGAAAAAAAAAACTACTGAAGCCATGGACTATTGGTAGAACCAATTCTGTCTGGGGTGAAAAGAGGTCAGCCCAAAACATGCTGACCTCAAGAAATAGAAATATTAACAATAACAACCACACTTAACATTACTGATCATTTTCTGTGTGTCCAGCATGTTCTAAGTGCTTATCACTCTTAGCTCATTCAATCCATGTAACCCCATCCTAAGAATCACATACTTTATCTCATTGTCAAAGATCCCATTTTAAAAATAAGGAAACTGAGGCTCCGAGTGGTTAGATAACTTGTCTAAGGACCCAGAGTTAATAAGTGGCAGAGCCAGGATTCAAACCCAGGCCATCTTCCAGAGTTCAGACACCTAGCTGTTGGAATGGTGCCGTGATTTTAGTGTCCTCAGAAGACCCACTTTAAAAACAGAGCTATCTAATTTTCATCTTTAAATTTGGGTGAAACCTAAAATCTTAACGATTTTATCATTTTTTTACTGAAAAATGCAATGCCTTTGTAGCATTTTCAGTTGCAAAGGAACTACTGATGACATAATACACTGAGAATCTTTTATCTAGAGTACTTGTTTCCTAAGAAACACATTACTAAAGGGGGGGAGGGGAATGTATGGAATTATATTCAGACAGAGTCAAGTGGAGGATCCCATCTAGGCACCGCCTACCACATCACCACTGAGGACAAAGACTTTGCAGGGGTTAGTTCTTGAGTTCCTTCAAGAAATGATTAAGCAGTATAGTGCAAGTAAAACAAACAAGCAAACAAAAATAGAAACAGTATCTCATCAAGTTTATAGTGAAATGAGAAAAGACTTTGAAACTCGGCTCTGTTGTTCATAGGTGAATCTGGGCTTCGTCAGAGAAAGGTACTAGCTAGTCTAAGTTTGTGTCATATGGATTGAATTTTTTTTTAATCAGAGAGAAAATAAAAGAGGGTTTGACAAAGGGTGACTCACAAACACAGCTTGGATTTTTTTCTGAGGTCAAATGTGAGACAACAACTGAGAAAACTACAACGATTTCACTTAACTTATGCTTTAAGGACACACCACTTGAGAGATTGTTGGTCTTGAAAGAGGCACAAGAGGTCGCCCAAACTCTCGTCCTTTAAATAAGGAGGAACTGGATACAGAGTGATAAAGAATTAGGAAGAGGCAAGAGTCAGAGCAGCAGACCCTTGGAACAGAATATGGCGGCGCCTCAGGGTAGAGACCTTATTAGCTGAGCAGCACTATCTAGAAACTGAACCTTGAGCCAAACTCCAGGTTGGGAGGGACACTTTAGCTCACTGAGCCTAGACTCTTGAAAATGCATGTAGTAGTCCAGGTCAAAGGCAATACCTCGCTACCACCAGGAGCAAAAACAATTTGTCCCTACAGGAAAGTTTCTCAGATTTGCAATTTGAGAATCGACAATTAGCCCACAACCTTTAGATTAAGCAATATGTTCACAACCACAGAGAGTTTGACAGTCACAAACTACATACACATTTAGAGTCTTAAATACTGCAGATATTGAAATCATTAATACAGAATACAGAGTAGCTATGTGCAGAACATTTAAAGAAATGAAAGTGACTACAATCACGAAGATCACCAATGAGAGAATACTAGGAATAAACAGTAAGTTTAAAAAAAAAAAAAACTAGGGGGCACCTGGGTGGCTCAGTGGGTTAAAACCTCTGCCTTCAGCTCAAGTCATGATCCCATGGTCCTGGGATCAAGCCCCGCATTGGGCTCTCTGCTCTGCAGGGAGTCTGCTTCCTCCCTCTCTCTGCCTGCCTCTCTGACTACTTGTGATCTCTCTCTCTGTCAAATAAACAAATAAAATCTTTAAAGAAAAAAAACTGTGAAACTTTTTTACAAATAAAATATAAAATTGTCAAAATCAAAAACTCCTGTGGCGCCTGGGTGGCTCAGTCAGTTAAGCATCTGTCTTTCAATTTCAGCTCAGGTCATGTTCTCAGGGTAGTGAGATCAAGCCCTGCATCAGGCTCCACACTGAGTGTGGAGCTCTCTCCCTCTCCCTCAGTGCCCAGCCCCCCACCACTCATGCACAAAAAAAAAAAAAAAGAAAGAAAGAAAGAGAAATCAAAAAGCTCATCAACAGGTTAAACATTAAATCAGACATAGCTAAAGAGAGAATTAGTGAAATGGAGGATATACATAAATGTTTTTATTATATGTGACTAATCACTGCAATTAAAATCAAGTTTGAGAATTTTTAAGTGCTGCTCAAAGAGATTGCGAATTGCTCCTAGATCATTTAAACATAATGAAAATTATAGCATTGGTAGTAAAAAATAATAATAATGAGGAAATTCATCTTTCTTCACAGGAAGAGTCTTTTGATAAGTAATTCCCTGAGACAGTCATTCAAAGCCTCTTTCCACATCAGATAAGACATAGGTGTTTGTAATATGCAGGGAGCCCAGCTCAGGGAGGATACTCCAAAGACTTGTCAAATAGTGGTTACCCCTAGAGAGGAAAACTGCAGTGCTGGAGGGCAGGGAAGTAGAGAGGGGAGCTTATGTTCCCTGTGCATTCTGTTGCAGCTCTTGGATTATTTGCCAGTTGCATGTATTATCTATTTATGAAAAGGAATTTTCAAGCTTTTAGAAGACTAAAAAAAAAAACACACACAAGTTCCATGGCTTCTCAACAGGAAGGCAGACATAAGGAAAATTTTAAGAACAAAAGCCTAAAACTGTTGGACAATACCATGACCTGGACATCTCACCTCAAAAATTTCCCTGAATGTAGCAGGTACAGCATTAGAGTAAATGGTTATCATTTCCATGTATTTCTGTGAGGTGGAAGATCTTGAAAAACTTGGGACATTGTGCCCAAGACAATAAACAGTACAGTACTGAATTTGATACATCAGCAGATGTCATTCAGACTAACTTTCAGAAATCAATAGGCAACATCATGTTTTGGAGTAGACTTTCAAAAATAAAACTGTTTCATGCTTGCTCCCGGCCTTTCAGGCTGTGTTCCCAGGGATCCCAGGTCCCATTCCACTCCTCTGCTGCAGGGCTACTCTCCAAAGAAAAGTGGAGAGGCACAGACAAAGGGATTTTGACAGAGCAGACAGAATGTATATTTTGATTTGATTTTTCAAGACATATCACAGATCAAGCTTCTACTTATGGATGGTTTCTTACCCCAAAAAACAGGAGAGAAGAAACTGTATGATAAATAGAACATTCTTCCATTCATTGAATTCAGTAGCCTATTATGAAAAAGAAAGAAAACTAATGGTTAGGCTATTATTGCAGTTTAAACCTATGACTTTTACCAAATTGTGAGTTTTAGTACAGGAAACACTTTCCCAAACAGAAAATACAACTTGAAAAATCCTAGGCAATACCAGTTTGCAATGTTGGGCATATTGCTTTTACTTCCTGAATCTTAGATTCACTTTACAAAACAGGGATCTTTTTTAAACTTCCTCAAAAGGTCAACACGATGATTTAATGAAATTGTTTAGAACCTGGCAGGTGGCAAGTATACAACATAGCTATTGTTTCTGTGACTATCTCTTTACCAATCTGTGGTCACAAAATCACAGTTGGGTTTACTTTGTATAAATAATCTTTGAAGAAAGCCTACTGTAAAATTAATAGTGTTGGCAAGTTCAGAAAATTAAGTCCGTGAACTGTTTTCGAAAATTTACAAATGCTTGGGATGCCTCTGTGGCTCAGTCATTTAAGCATCTGACTCTTGGTTTTGGCTCAGGTTATGATCTCAAGGTCATGGGATCGAGCCCGATGTCAGGTTTTGGGCTCAGCACAGAGCCTGCTTGAGATTCTCTCCCTCCCCCCTCTGCTCCTCCCACTGCTTGCTCGCATGCACTCTCTCTCAAATAAATAAATACCTTCTTTTAAAAAATAATTTACAAATTCTTAGTAAGTATTATGAACAAATAAACTATTATGTGTATTTACAAAGCAAGCAAGTAATCAGGGTGGAGGAGCTGGAACAGAAAATTTTACAAGAGAGGTTCAACTCTCCGAGACCTTAGTCTTAGTCTCTTAGCTGAGAAAATGAAATTAACCCTCTTGAAATGACAGGCAACAATAAAAAGGAGCATTTTATTTGTGATTTGTCCTTCGCCTGCATCCAAAAATGATTTTAGGGTGACTCAAGACTATACATTAAGTATGTACTGAATAACATAATTAAATAAATTAAATATAAGTTTTCTTCACTTTCTCCTAGGCAAAACTTTGTTAGCCAAGTTTTAATAATTTTATAGATTTAAAGCTATTTAAATTAAATTATAATTTAATTTAATTTAATTATTAAATTAAAAAGTTAATTTTTATTTTTTTGAAGATTTTATTTATTTGACAGAGAGAAAAAATCACCAGTAGGCAGAGAGGCAGGAAGAGAGAGAGGGGGAAGCAGGCTCCCTGCTGAACAGAGAGCCCAATGCGGGGTTCGATCCCAGGACGCTGAGGTCACATCCCAGGCTGAAGCCAGAGGCTTTAACCCACTGAGCCACCCAGGCGCCCATCTTTATCAAGTTTATAGTACAAAAATTTTAGGTCAATTAGAATGTATTCTCCTCCAATTAATACATCCTTGCCATACTGATCATTGTTTCATTAGTGAGACTTTGCCCACCTCTCTTATCAAAAAGAGACACATTAAATGTTGATAATTGTTGAACCTGGTTGATGGGTCCATGGGGTTTGCTATACTACTTGTTTCCCTTCTGTATAGGTTTGAAAGTTTCCATCATAAAATTCTTTTCTTTAAATGCTTACTTGTGAAAGAAAAATAATAATAAATATGAATCTGTCTTACTGGCAAGCCCAAGCCAATCAAAGGGGCAGAAAACATCCAAGGTGGGACACCTGGATGGCTGAGTGGGTTAAAGCCTCTGCCTTCAGCTCAGGTCATGATCTCAGGGTCCTGGGATCAAGCCTCGCATCTGACTCCCTGCTCAGCAGGGAGCCCACTTCCCTTTCTCTCTGCTTGCCTCTCTGCCTACTTGTAATCTCTCTCTCTCTCCCTCTCTCTGTCAAATAAATGAATAAATAAATAGATAAATAAATAAATATCTTTAAAAAAAAGAAAACATCCGAGGTAGTCAAAGACCAAAACCAAACCAAAAAACATAGAAAACACTCTATATCTAAAATTAAAATAAAACTGGAAATAAGAGAAAACCATACGCTCCAAACTTCAAACCAAGGGTAGAAAAACATTTATTGATTCAACAAGCTGGAAGTATTTCTGCAAATAGTAAATAAAAACTATATATTCCTGAACCACTCAAGAGCTATGTAGTAATTTTCATAAAAATATTCGGATTCTTTGCCACTCTAAGTTTTAGTAGATTTTAGCTTCATTTTGTTCTTTTAATAATGATGAAGCTGTGTTGGTGACATTTTTAAAAATAATGTAGCATGATATTTATTTTAAAACAGAGGGGCACCAGGGTGGCTCAGTCAGTTAAGCACCTGACTTCAGCTCAGGTCATGATCTCAGGGTCCTAGGATGGAGCCCACGTTGGATTCCCTGCTTAGCAGGGCTTCTGCTTTTCCCTGTCCCTCCGCCCCCTGCTCGTGCTCTGTCTTGCTCCCTCTCTCTTTCTCTCTCTCACACATAAGTAAATATATAAAATATTTTTAAAAACCAGAAATTAATTAAAGATGAATAACAATAAAGTACCACTTCCTTTAGGCTTGCTATTGTTGTAAAAGTATGTTGGAGTGTGAATCTTTTTCATTTTGCATTTATGTGGGTTTTTTATCAGAAAAATAAATCCTATTATTTATCCCTATTCATCAAATGAAATAACCCATGTACTCTGAACCTATTGCAGCAATTTGAATGACTAAAGAAAGGTCACCCAATCAGTATTCTCCAGGGGCCTAAACTGTTGACAAGAGGAGCCCGGCATTGCTGACTTTGCTAATCAGAGACAGAATCAAGGTGCTGTTACCAGATTTGTTGACTGTGTAAGTCCGAGGTCCAGAAGTGAACTCTAGTGCAGTGAGTCATACACATGAGTCTTACAGCAACCTCAGATCTTTTCCTGTCAACCAGGAAAAATGACTCATCAAAGTATTTCTTCTGTTAATAAGTTAACATTTCACCCTAATTCATCAATCAACTTTTGGTACAATCACGCCAAACGGCAAATAAAATGCAATTTTATAGACTAACAGACCTAATTACGTAAGTTCTCTTCTTTATTGTATTTGGTTCACAATCTAAAATGGATTCAACCATAGTTAAAAGTAACCAACTGGAAGAAGCTTGCAATAGAGCAGAACAATCTTACTTAAAGTGAAAAATATCATCATGTTTCTACAGGGGTTTAAAAATGACTGATTCCAGAAAGTGTCCCATATCTTTTGGCATCTCTTATCATACAATACCTGTAAATTAAAATAGAGTCAAAGTTTTAATTTCAGGACTCTGTATTTTGTCATTTTTATAGCAGGCCCTTCTTACAGTTATAAACACGTTCTATTTTTTCTAAATTATAATCTTCATATAGATTTTAAAATAAACCTATATATTTAGCTCTGGAATTACAGTGACTAGTAACCACAACTGGGGCTCTAAGATACCCATAGGACCTTCTGTTTGAAATCTTGGGCACCTGGTCAAACACAAAAGGCTAGCTAAGGGTAAATACTGAGATAGTTTAGCACCAAAAGCCAGAACGGGAGTCTAATGGTCTCCTAGAATACCACTATTTAATAAATTAGAGTATATGTTCGGCCTCTTATACTTTCTAAAGACATAAGTGCCAGGTTATGGTTTTTCACGCATGAAAGAAAGAAAGGAACACTTTTCCTATACAATGAAGTAACTGAGATGACAGAGGAAGATGTGTTCCAGAGTCATGCTGCCTGGATCAATCACCTGTTATCCCTGGAAGTTATTTAAACACTGGGCCCTCGATTTCTTGTCTAAAAGATGAAGATAATAGCA
>CM052813.1:25944213-25965232 GCA_028533885.1 Nasua narica
AATAAATAAATAAATAAATAAATAAAATAGTATGTTAGAGGATAAAATTATGGGTTATTTTTCCCCCAAAACTTTAGGTAATGAAGCTATATTCACTGCCTTTTAAAAATAGTTAAGAACATTTCACTGGCTGTCGAAACCCAGAAATTCCAAGACACAGCTCAATGCACAGCCAACAAACTGCCTGGGCTGGAACAGTCCATTTTCATCTGCTTCCAGATGTGACCCTGAGACGGTGGCGACCTAGAGAAGGAAAGTCAGAACCAGAGCCGGGAGGGCAGTGGCAGGTCCCCCTGACCAGAGCCGAGGAGGGGTTTCATGTGATCAGTGGCACCACGACAAGAGAGCAGGTACAGAAAGAATTTTCAGAAACTCGGTACCTTTGCCTTTTTCGAAGCAAGCCAAAAGTCAATTAATTCCAAAAAGTATTTTACATGATGTCTTTTAAAAGAAAGTAAGGTATATTTAATGATGAAAAACTGAATGTTTCCCCCCTAAGATCAGTAATAAGACATAACGCTTGCTCTCGACACTACATCAATTCAACAAGTACTTGAGATTCTGAAAGGGGTAATTAAGCTGGATGAAAGAAAAAAAGGGCGGGGCGGGGCCCCTGGGTGGCGCAGTTGGTTGAGCGGCTGCCTTCGGCTCGAGGCATGATCCCGGAGTCCTGAGATCGAGTCCCACATCGGGCTCCCAGCTCCATGGGGAGTCCGCGTCTCACTTTGACCTTCTCCCTTCTCATGCTCTCTCTCTCTTTCCTAATAAACAGATAAATAAAATCTTAAAAAAAAAAAAAGAAAGAAAAAAAGGGCATACTGTTTGGACAGAAAGAAACAGTTATCTCTATTTGCAGATGACATATATAGGAAACCCTAAGGAATCCACTAAAGAGTTATCCGGGTTAATAGTTAAGCGAGAGTGCAGGGGGAAAAAATTGAATATATAAACATCAGTTATACTTCTATACACTAGCAATGAGCAATCCAAAAAGGAAATTAAAACAATTCTGTTAATGATAGCATGAAAAAGAACAAAATTCTTAGGAATAAATTTAAGAAGTGTAAGACTGATACATTAAAAACTACAAAATATTGTTAGAATATTAAAGAAGTGTGAATGGAAAGATACTCCATGTTTCTGGATCAAGAGGCTTAATATTATTAAAATGGAAATACTCCCCCAAATAGATCTATAGATTCAACAGAATCCCTGTCGAAATATCAGTTGGCTTCCCCCCAGAAATTGACAAGCTGATTCTAAAATTAATATGGTAATGCAAGGAAACCAGAAAGCCAGAACAATCTTGAAAAAGAACAAAGTTGGTGAACCCAATTTCAAAACTTACTACAAAGCTACAGTAATCAGTATAGACATATAATCAAATGAATAGGATTAAGAGCCAAGAAATAAATCCATACAATTATGGTCAATTCATTTTCAAGAAGAGTGCCACGACAATACAATGAAGAAAGAAAAATCTTTTCAAAAAATGTTACTGGAACAACTGAATATTCATCCACATGCAAAAGAATTAGAATATGGACCCCTTACTCAAACCACTTACAAGAATTAATATCATGTATCAAAGATCTAAAGTCTTTGTAGGAGACTTCCAGTAGGTACTAAAATTATTAAAATCTTAGAAGAAAACATAGAGGTAAATCTTTTTGACCCTGGATTAGGCAAAGTCTTCTAAGATATAATACCAAAAGCACAAACAGCAAAAGAAAAAATTGACAAATTAGCTCCATCAAAATTTTCAATTTTTATAAATAGATAATCAAAGGTGATATATACAAACAATAGAATATTATTTAGCTTTAAAAAAAAAAAAAAAGGAACAGAAGTGCCTGGCTGGCTCCGTTGGTAAAGTATGGGACTCTTGATCTTGCAGTTGTGAATTTGAGTCCTACACTGGATGCAGAGTTTACTTAAAAAAAAAAAAAAAAGGAATAAAATTCTGATACATGCTACAATGGGGATGAACTTTGATAACATTATGCTCATTAAAAAAAAGGCATAATTTAAAAGGACAAAGATTGTATGCTTTCACTTGTATGAAATATCTGCAGCAGGCAAATTCATAGAGACAGAATATAAAATAGAGGTTACCAGTAGCTGGGAGCATGGTAAAATGGGGAGTTTATTTAATGGGCACAGAGCTTCAATTTAAGATGATGCAAAAGTTCTAGAAATAGTGGAGACGGTTGCTCAACACTGTAATATACCAAATGCCAATGACCTGTACACATAAAAATGGTTAAAATGGTAAAATTTAACGTTATGTATATTTTACCTTGTTAAATTTTTAAAAACTTAAAACTTTGGCTTCAAAGTATACCATTAAGAGAGTAAAAAGACAATCCACAAAATAAGAGAAAACTTTGCAATCATTTAAGACCCCTATATATATAATATATAAAGAAGACTTAATACTTAAAAAGATAAATAACCCTATTAAATAGGCAGAAGATTTGAATAGATATTTCTCTAAATATAGATAGACAATAAGCACATGAAAAGAGGCTTCATATCATTAGCTATCAGAGAAATGTAATCAAAACCACAACAATACTACTTTACAACTATTAGAACAACCACAATCCAAAAGATAGATAGTAACAAATTTGATGAGAGTGTAGAGAAGTTGTAGCCTTCTTACACTGCTGGTGGGACTGCAGATTGGTGTAGCCACCTTGAGAAACATTCTTGAAAATGTTAAACAGAGAAGTGCCACATGACCAGCAATCCTCCTCGGCATAGATCCAATCAGTGGTAATCCCATTCTTCCAAAGCATGAAGTCATCTTTGTCTCCTTTCTTTGTCTCACACCCCACATGTTAAATCAGGAAACTATGTTGGCTGGTCCTTCACGATATATACAGCACCCAGATTGTGGCCTCAACATAACCTTTAACATTACAAATAAGCAGGAGATCCTTGGAGAAATGGCAGGAGAAGTCCAAGGTAAGCCTGGGACATCATGTGCCAGATAGCAAGGAAGTAATCAGACTACTGGGGCCCTAGAACATAAAAGCCTACTCAAAAGGGCTCCCATTGGCCTGAGATGGGAGATTATGAACATCAAAAGGATTATTTATATAATGACTTGAAACGTCAAGGAAATGAAATAGATCAATAGAACAGACTAGAGCGCCCAGAAATAAGCCTACACAAATATAATCAACTCGTCTTTGACAAAGGAACAAACATAATCCAATGGAGAAAGGATGATTTTTTTCAACAAATGATGCTCAAACAACTGGACATCTACATGCAAAAAAACAAAATCCAGATAGACCCTGCACCTTTCACAAATAAACTCAAAACAGACCGTACGCTCAAATGTAAAATGCAAACTATCAAATTTCTGGAAGATAGCACAGCATAGGAGAAAATCTAGGTGACTTTGGTTTCAGCAATGAGTTTTTACTTTTTTTTTAAGATTTTATTATTTATTTATTTATTTATTTATTTATTTATTTATTTATTTATTTGACAGAGAGAGTGCACAAGCAGGTGGAATGGGAGGAAGAGGGAGAGGGAGAAGCAGGCTCCCTGATGAGTAAGGAGCCCAACAGGGGGCTCGATCCCAGGACCCTGGGATCATGACCTGAGCCAAAGGCAGTGGCTTAACCAACTGAGCCACGCAGGTGCCCCAGATTTCATTTTTTTAAGTAATCTGCATACCCAATGTGGGGCTCAAACTTACAACCCAAGATCAAGAATCTCATGCCCTACTGACTGAACCAGTGAGGCACCCCTTGGCAATGAGCCTTTATATATATATATATATATATATATATATATATATATATATATATAGTTGTTGTTTTTAAGAGAGGGAGGTGGGGAGAGACAGAGGGAGACAGAGAATCCCAAGCAGACACCCCTCTGAGCGTGGAGCCTGACGTAGGGCTCAATCTCACAACCCTGAGATCATGACCTGAGCCGAAATCAAGAGTAAGACACTTAACTGCATGAGCCACCCAGGCGCCCCTTGGCAATGAGTTCTTAAAAACAACACCAAAAGCATGATCCATGAGAGAAAAAATTGATATGGAACTTAATTTGAAACTTCTGCTCTGAAAGACAGTATTAAGACAATGAAAAGACAAACTACTCACTGACAGAAAATATTGGCAAAACACATATCTGACAAAAGATTTCTATCAAATAAATGAAAATTCATGAGTTTGTAATGATAGCAAAAAAAAAAAAATAAACAAACAAAAACTCACTGGTCACCTCTGAAGGTAGGACACTAATTTATTATTCTGAACATGTATAAATAAAGCTTAATCCTGCCTTTCCTGTGTGACATGGTGAAAGTCTGTATTTATTAAAATTTAGACAACACATGCAGATGGGGTGATATAGTTAGAAAATCACCATATTGCAACTTGTAATGAAATAATGGATCGAGGAAATTATCATCAATGAATGCTAAAACCATTAGGTGAAAGACGGATGGGGCACTTTCTCATGAAGGAACCAGACCAATCCCTTAAAATTATTAAAAGGGGAATTGATCAATTTAATATCATTATAAGTAGGACACTTGAGGAAATTTTTGTGGGTGTTGGATATTGTGGTGATGGATTTCACAAATGTTCACATAGGTCAAAATTTATCATATTATGCATTTTAAGTATGTGTACTTTATGCCAATTATACCTCAAAAAGCTATTTTTTAAAAAGTGGAGTGGGGTACCCAGGTGGCTCAGCTGTTAAGCATCTGCCTTCAGTTCAGGTCATGATCCCGGGGTCCTGGGATAGAGCCCCACATCAGGCTCCCTGCTTAGCAGGGAGCCTGCTTCTCCCTTTCCCACTCCCCCTGCTTGTGTTCCCTCTCTCACTGTGTGTGTGTGTGTGTGTCTCTCTCTCTGTCAAATAAATAAATAAATAAATAATCTTTAAAAAAAAAAAAGGTGGGCTAAAACATTATGTGTCCCATGATGCAGTAGGAAGCACCCAACATACCAATAAACTGATCTTGCCTGAAAAACTAAGTCTGAAGATGATCAAACCAGTAGAACCAACCACCTGTTTATGGAGAATATGGGGCACAGGGGAAGACATTACATGATACCATGCATAAACAATCTTTCTTCCTCCTCAGTCTCATTTTCTGGTTCCTTCTCTCTTCCAGAAAGCCCCGTGGCACCGCAGAAGTGCTCCCTCTTCCCTCTTCTAGATGCAGGTAAAAAGTCTTTAAGAACACTTGTAATAAAGATATTTCTAACACTGCTACTTGTTTGCTACTTGAGAACAGTGCCGTATCGGTGAATGGAAGTTATACCCATTCTGCAATGCATGTAGAGCATTTTAGAATACTTGTAATGAGGATGTTTCTAAAACTACTTTTTAAAAAAGAAGCCGCAGCTTTCATCTCAGAGGCGGAGACCTCCAGGGCCCTTCAGTGCGAGGGGTAGGCAGCGGTCAGTGTTGAGTGAAGTCACCCCCACAGCTGCAGGTGCACTCACTCAGAGAGGCTGGCAGGACCCACGGTAACACACAGATAGCACCCACCCACAGGACACTTTCATACAAATTTGAGACAAATAAGGAAAACTGATTATCCTGAGTGAAAGAAATAAACAAACCAAAAAACCCACCTAAAATGTATAACTACAGCCAACATTTCACATTTTGTTTTCCACAATCACAACCTGTCCTTTCCAAACAAAAGGAAAGATGGCGGGTCTGATTTCAGTTGTCTGTTTTACCTGACCTTCTCCTTCTGGTCTACCTCCTACTTGACCCCGTTACTCTTACCAGGGCTAGCAGGGTTTTCCTCAATCTCTGTCACCCTTTACACAAACTTCATTTTCTCATTATTTACACCTGCATTCATATGTGTTAATTAGGCTACACATCTTGCATCCAAGTTGTCTGATGTAGAAAGTGGCTTGGTCTTTCTATATTTCTATTTCCATTTTTTATAGTGACTTTTAACAAAAGTAGTTAATCAAAGGACCCTAAAACACATACACATACAAATGCAAATTTCAGAAGTATATAACACACTTAAGAATAACATCTGTCACTTATTTTTCTCTGGACCAAACCTGACCTACACCGAATCTGACAGAATGTTCCTGCTTTTACAAAACCATGATAAAACCAGTTACACAGAACCATTCATATAAATGTATTGGATGTTGGATATACAAATATTAGATATACAATAAATCTACCTGGATAAATCAGACATTCTCTGTCTTGATGCCCATAGATCTCACATTCTATGTTCAGACTTGAATATAAAGAAAAAAGATCAGCTTTTTAACTTTCCTAAAAACATAAGCAAATTAAACTCAAAACTCTACTTAGTTTTCTTAAATTAGTAAATATTACTGTCTTCTGTATGTAGCCCATGCAGTATATTCAAAATTAAACTTGGTCTTTGTACCATTGGAAACAAATGAGTCAATAATCTCCCACCAACCGTTCTTCCAAACTCTACCTTAATTTACTTGTGCTTGATAATCCACTTATGTGATTTCCAACGTAGAGGAGAGGCAGAGGAAAGAGCTTCCATGAAAAAAAAAGAAAATATTTGATTAGAACTCCAATAACTATTTTCTTGCACATATAGAAATGGTGACACTTCCTGTCAGTAAGCAAATCATTTGAGTCTGTTTCCCTGTAACAACTGTGAATTTTCCACAACTTAAAATACATCAGTAGTTTCTCCATGTGACCAAAATAGTTAGGTGGGCAATATCTATCATCATGGCGGGGTGGAGTGGAGCTGCGTTGAAATGGAAATGTTGACCTTACCAACACTGGCAGACTATCTCCTAAAGGGAGGCTCTGAACAAGCACTTCCCTTAAGTGGAGACCCCTGGCTATGTAGGTGAGTTGAGAAGGGGTATTTATAGTTCATGCATAAGGTTCAGAAGGCCCCTTGAGAAGGTGTACAAACTTGTTATCTACGCATTATGCACTTTTTTGGACGACAGCAAAAGCTCCTATCTCACTGGAATGTCACAAGGTTGGTGACCCTTTCAAAAAGTTGTGTCTACCAGCCCCATTACTGTGGAATTACTTTATTTGTTTTCGAGGCCTAGAATGACTACATATCTACCAAAGTTAAACAATGTACCAGTAGTACTTGAATTAGGTTTCCTGAGCTCTGAGCTCCTGAACTGTTTTCTGATTGTCAAGAGAAATATTATCCAAAACATACTGAAGAAACACACAAAACAGAAGAGCTAGTCTTCCATGAATGAAAAAATAGATATATCCTTTCATAAGGTCACACAATAACTGAGAGCTTTTTGACAGATTTAATAACCCATAGCTATCAACGTGAGTCTAGCATTTCTTTTTCCACTAAAAAGACATTAAGCATGTAACTCAGATAAGATATTCTTTGAAGGATTTTGAAAGAGTGTCATCTACCCCCAAAAGAGTTATGAAATTTTATTATCAGGAGATTTTCTCAAGAAAGAAGACACAAAGAGAGGACCTCAGATCCAGGACCTTCCCCTTCATTAACAACATTCTGGTTGACAGCCTATAACTGGCTCAAAAATAGCACTGCTGGGATATTACAACTTTAGAAGTTCTCAGGCACTGAAAAGAATCAGTGGCCCGCCTTTCCATATATAACTCAAAATAAAAACAATACTGACTTCTAGTTTTTAGAAGAGTGGGCTAGATTATTAGTGTTAATCTCCCCCACTGAAAACAATTAAAAATGCTACAAAAAATAATTTAAAACCTTCATAAAAGCATCAAATTTGTGGGGCGATAGTGAGTCCCCAGGCCAAAAGTAAAGTAAGAACGGAAACTCAGAAAGCAACGATGGAAGCCAGAGGACAGCAGAATTGCTCAAAGATCTGTCAAGTTAGAATGCAAGAATATCTTCCAAAAGCAAAAGAAAACCATCGTCTTTTGCAGACAAACAAAAACTAAGGGAATTTAAGGGGACCATTAGTAAATTCTAAAGGAGGTACTTTAATCAGGAGGAAAGTGGAAAATGCGGGATGCAGAAAGGAAATAAAAGCAAAGGCAGCAATAAACACATGGGTAAATATAAAGAAACATTGACGGTTTTTTAAAAAAGAAAAAGAAAAATATACTGTGAGATCTACATAAAGTTGGAGTACTAAAGTATCTGTTGACAAGAGCATATTGGGTTGGGAGGAGGGGTAAATGGGTAAAAGTCGCTACACTGTTAAGGGGGAAGACACACTTATTAATCAACTTTAGAATTTGTTAAGTTAGGTCTGCCTGCTGTAGTTTCCAGGGTAACACTACAAGAACTCAAATGGAAGAGATTCACCTCATGTACAGTTGACTCTTCAACAATGCAGAGCTCAGGGATGCCAATTCCCTGCACAGTGGAAAATTCATGACTTCCCCCACACTTAATGCTAATAGCCTACTGTTGACCAACAGCCTTAGTAATAACATAAAAGTCAGTTAACACAAATTGTGCATTTTTTATATGTATTTTGTGCTATATTCTTACAATAAAGTAAGTTACAGAAAAGAAAATGTTAAGAAAGTCATAAGGAAGAGAAAACACATTTATAGCACTGTACTGTATTTGTCACACACCAAAAAAAATCCATAGGGGGAACCTGGGTGGCTCACTCAGTTAAGCTACTTGCATTCAGCTCACATCATGATCTCAGGGTCCTGAGTTTGAGCCCTGCATCAGGCTCCCTGTTCAGCAGGAAGTCTGCTTCTCTCTCTCTGCCTCTGCCCCTCCCCCTCTGCTTTCTCTCTCACTCTCTCTCAAATAAATAAATAAACAATCCTTTTTAGAAACCCACATATAATCCACCTATGCAGTTCAAACCTGTGTCGCTCAAGGCTCAATGGTAATTAAAACATTTTAGTTTACCTATAAGATTTAACTAGTGACATTTTTAGGCACCTAATGATAAAGACTCTCCCTTTGCCTGTCGCTCCCCCTGCTCATGCTCTCACCCTTTCTGGAAGAATTTGGTACTATGTAACCATTTTGTCTCCCCAGAGCCTGCCATTTTGTAAGGAAGCCCAAACTAGCCTGCATAAGTAACCACACAGAGAGGCCTGAGATAATAGGAAG
Organism: Nasua narica; assembly: GCA_028533885.1. Classification (NCBI taxonomy): domain Eukaryota; kingdom Metazoa; phylum Chordata; class Mammalia; order Carnivora; family Procyonidae; genus Nasua; species Nasua narica. The sequence continues at coordinate 25,953,287 of CM052813.1, forward strand.
TGAAAGATTTGTAACCAGCTCCCAGCTGCACCAACCAGAACCCCCATCATTGTTTCCACTCTGCTATTGTCTGTCAGAAACTATACAGAAGCCCTAAGCCAGAACTACCCAATTGAGACTGTGAGAAATAATACAACAAGTATTGTTTTGAGTCACTACGCTTATGCAGTATACAATTACTGGAAAAGGCATGTCTGGAAGGTATAGTCAGTTAAGCATCCGACTTGGTTTCAGCTCAGGTAATGATCTCAGGGTTATAAGTTCAAGCCCTGAGTTGGGCTCTGCACTCAGCACAGAGTCAGCTTGTGATTCTCACTCTCCTTCTGCCCCTCCCCCACCAAATAAATAATCTTAAAAAAAAAAAAACAAAGATAACTGGAACAGGCATATAAGGTATCTACAAAAAACCCACAGCAAACAACATACTTAATGGTGAAATGTTAAAAGCTTTCCCTTTGAGATCAAAGATGTCAGTATTACCATTTCTTTCAAAATTGCACTGAGGGTCCTATGCTATAGAATAAGGCACATAAAAGAAATAAAGGTTAGAATGGAAAAGAGTTGGGAAGAATGAAGCAGAACTCTTATTCTTGACCTGACTGTAAATGTAGAAAAATCTAAAGGAAATCAGAAATAAATTATGATTAATATTCTATAATTCTGCAGACATAAAAACAATATATAAATATAATATATAAATATAATATAAAAATATATCCCTCTAATTTTCCAAATTATATATATATATATATTTTAAAGATTTTATTTATTTATTTATTAGGAAAGAGAGAGAGTGAGAGAGAGCAGGTCAGAGTGAGAAGCGGACTCCCCATGGAGCTGGGAGCCCGATGTGGGACTCGACCCCGGGACTCCGGGACCATGACCCGAGCTGAAGGCAGTCGCTCAACCAACTGCGCCACCCAGGGGCCCCAATTTTCCAAATAATATATTTTTAAAAGATATATGCAAGAGAAAAAAAAAAGAAGTACCTTGGAATAAACTAATGAAAATATTAGAACTCTACAGAGAAAATTGTAAAATTTTACTGCAGGCAATTAAAGAAGGTATATGTATACTATGTTCATTGACTGAAAGATTCAATACCTTAAAAATATCAATTTGTCCCAAATTGACTTAGAACTTCAATAAAATCCCAGTTTGAATCTCAAAAGTTTTTTTTCTGAAATTTGACAAGCTGTTTCCGATATCCATACAGTAATGTGAAGGAGCAAGAACAAGAAGGAAAGATTTTCTCTAGTTGCTATCAAAACTTTTCACAAAGCTATAGTAATTAAGACTCTGTGGTAATGGTGCAAAAAAACCCACAAATAGACCAATGAAAAGGCATGGAGAATACAGAAATAACATATGTGAATAATATTGCCATGACGGGAGTGGCACAATATTAAGAATATACTTTTCAATTAAGTCTGTGAAAAGTGAGTGCTCATTTGGGAAAAAAATGAAATTTGGCCATTACTTCATGCCATCCACAAAAATTAACTGCAAGCAGATTAAAAACCTAATTCTGAAAAACTATACACCTTTTATCTAAAAAAATATCATCATAACCTCAAAGTGAGGAAGGATTTCCTAAATAAGAATAGTGATTAATCATAAAGGAAAAGACTGATAAAATTTGACTATCTATAAATTAGGATTCCTGCTAATGATAGGAAGTACATGATAAAGAAATACATTAATAAACACATGATAAAGAAAATAAAAAGATATGTCCCAGAGGAAGAAAACATATTTGTAATATTGTATATAACAAGAGGAATATCATTAATTCATTTTTTAACTCCTATACAGATCAGTAAGAAAAAGACATCTACCCAATAGAAAAAAGGCAAAAGTCTTGAACAAGTACTTCACAAAAGAGGATATCCGAAATAGGCATTAAGAAACCTCATGAATATGTCTTCTTTTGAGAAGTGTCTATTCATGTCTTCCGCCCATTTTTTGACTTGATTATTTGTTTTTGGGGTGTGAATCATGGCACACTATATCAAAAACTAATGATGTACTGTATGGTGAATAACATAACACAATAAAAAAATAGAAAAAGAAACCTCATTAATAACCAAGAAAATGCAAATAAAAGCCAAGAAGTCATTAGCTTCCCACCCACCAGATTAGCACAATTTAAAATGACTGACAAACTATAGAAAGAGCCTAGATGTCCATCAACAGATGAATGGATAAAGATAGATAGATAGATAGATAGATAGATAGATAGATAGATATACACACACAATGTAACACTATACGGCCATCAAAACACTCCCAAAATCTTGCCATTTGCAATGACGTGGATGGAACAAGAGGGTATTAGGCCAAGCGAAATAAGTCAATCTCAGAAAGACAATTATCATATGAGCTCTCTGATATGAGGAATTTGAGAGGCCAGGCAGGGGGGTTGTGGAGGGACGGGAGGGAACAATGAAACAAGATGGGGAGGGAGACAAACCATAAGAAGACTCTTAATCTCAGGAAACAAACTGAGGGTGGCTGGGGGGTGGGGAGGGAGGGAGAGAGGGATAGGGTGGCTGGGTTATGGACATTGGGGAAGTATGTGCTATGGTGAGCCCTGTGAATAGTGTAAGCCTGATGATTCACAGACCTGTACCCCTGAAGCGAATAATACATTATACGTTAATTTAAAAAAATGACTGACATATCGATACACAGCTATTAAAGTAGGATAAAGTTAAAAAAGTAAAAGAATAAATAAAATGACTGACATATCAAGGATTGAGGAGCATGAACTGGCAGAACCACTTTGGAGAACACTTTGACATTATTTACTCAAGTTGCAGATGTGCATAGGATAGGAATCAACCATCTCACTTCTTGATATTCCTCCAAGAGAAACTCATGCCACAAGTGCCATCTTAGACTAAATTGTCTTTAAAATTCATATTTTGAAAAAAAAAAGAAAAAAAAATAAAATTCATATTTTGTGATATATTTGGAGATAAGGTTTTTAAGAGATAATTAAGGTTAAATGAGGTCATAAGGATGGGGCCCAATCCCTCAAGACTAATATCCTTCTAAGAAGAGGAGACACCAGGAGTGTGTGCATACAAAGTAAAGGCCACATCAGGACGCAGCAAGATGGCAGCGGTCTACACACCAAGGAAAGAACTTTCACCAGAAACCAACCCTACTGATACCTTGATCTTGGTCTTTTTTGCCTGCAGCACTGTAAGAAAACTCATTCCTGTTGTTTAAGCACCCCAGTCTGTGGTATTTTATTACGGGGAGCCCTGGCTAGCTAATACATGTGCACTGAGATCCAACCCTAAGGACGTTCAGAACAGTATTCTCTTCCCAGAACATTCAAAAATAGCAAAACTAACTCAGCAAAACATAATTCAGGAATGCATATTAGAATAATCACAAAGAAAGTGGAAAAAGTATTATGACAGAAGTCAGAATAGTGGGTAAGGAGATTTTGTGATTCCCATCTCATGACCTAGGTAATGATTGCACAGGTTATTATTCAATCAACTATGCATTCATGAATGATGCCTTTTTCCCTACATATAGATTATATTTTACAATTTTAAATTGTTTAAAAATGATACTATATCATAAACTAAGTATAAGCAAACCCAATGATATTCTGATTGTTCCTAATATGATTGGATTAATAGCTTTCATTACATTTCAATATTTTGTTTTTCTCTTTTTGTGAATGTCCCTGATCAGTGATGCTGTACACATGTGCTTGGTCAGCCTAATGAATAATCTAGTGATAGACGCCAGCATCTTTCCAGGCCTTAGAGACATGGTAGTGAAGAAGCCATGTGAGGTCCTCCCTCTCAAGGAACTGACAGGCTGATTTAGCTTCCCTAAATCCAAAAAATGCCGTCATAATCCAGTTAATACCACCTATTATATAGGATTGCTCTAAGAATTAAATGCCTGGCTTAAAACAACTGTGTATTGAACCAGCTGAACTACTGTTCAAAAAAGGTAGCTCTGTTCCACATTCCAGGAAGGAAAGGCAGGTTTTATGTTTTATTGATCCAAGCTAAAAATGAAAACTTAAAACAAGATCAGAAAAGTAGGGCCTAAGAGCCAAATCTAGCCCATCTTTTGTCTATGTAAATTAAGTTCTATTAGCACACAATCACAGCAATTCATTTACATAGCATGATACAGTGTAAGAGCTGAATAGTCCCAACAGAGATGGTCTGGTCCACAAAGCCTAAATATTTACTATCCGGTTTTTTAGCAAAAAAAACACACCAATTTCTGGTAGGGCTTCGCCTTTTCAGAAGACATTAGGTATTTATTTAATGTCAACTGCTAAGCACACACTTTTACTATTATTACATTATGTTAATGAACAACTGAATGAAAATATAGTATCTCAATTAAGAAGTCTCTACCCAATGTAAGCAGGAAGCTTACAGTGTGTGTGTGTGGAAATTGACATGTATTCTTAGATCTATTTAAATTCTATAGCATTTTCACATCTTCCATCATAGCTATGTGTACTTTTCATCACATACCTTCACAGGAATTTTCGTGTCAAAATCAGGGAAGTGAATTAGTCTATTTAGTTTGGATACATACAGTATCATTATGGTCGTTGCCATCTAAAAAAAAAAAAAGAGGGGAAGGGAGAAACTTCAGCAAAATATCTGGAAAGGCTGAGGTACAAAGACATCATCAGAAGAAAACACATTTATCAAAAAGAAAGTATTATCCAGAAAAATCCATTTTCTAGGTCCCAAATGGTAACTATTTCTTAGAATATTAAAATTGTTTTTCTTGCCAATGTATAAATTCCATCAGAACTATAGGCAAAAAGCGTAAGATCAAATAGACTCACACATATACGTATTATCTCAAGGGGCTCAAGAAACAGTGACAGAGGGGAAAAAAGAAATGGTGTCCCCAACACTGGTGAGAGTGACCGCAGTCAGAGAGGCCACTCCTTGATTCTGGACTGTACTTCCTGTGTACGGGCATATGATCACCTTTCCACATAGATACTGGGGTACCTTGAGGGGGCAAACTCCACATATAAACACACTTTCTGTAATGTCCAATATTCCTATGACACAGAAGACAAATTAAGAGAAAAACAGTTTTAAAAGGGATTTTTTTTTCTCTTCAGTCTAGCTAGTCCTGAAAAAATGTCTCATTTGAAGCCTGTTAATCTGGAGTACATCAAGTATATTAGAAATACTCCAGATTATTATTATGAAATTTAAAAATTTATTTTATTTTTTTTAGATTTTATTTATTCAACAGACAAAGATAGCAAGAGCAAGAACACAAGGAGGGGGAGTGGGAGAGGGAGAAGCAGGCTTCCCACTGAGCAGGGAGCCCAATGTGGGGCTCAATCCCAGAACCCTGGGATCATGACCTGAGCTGAAGGCAGATGCTTAACAACTGAGCCACCCTGGCACCCCAAAATAAAAAAAATTTTAATATCATCTTCCTATGTAAACTTTAGAACTTACTCAACTTTATCCATATTATGATGCAAAAATTTAAGAACTCCAACAATGATTATCATTCCAAACCTTGAGCTTAATGAGTTCACAAATGTAAAACTTATGATAGATTAATATAACGTGAGCCCATCTTGAATTATAATGATAGTTTATATTTATGACTTACTCTGTAATTCTTACAGAAACATACTAACACTTAATTAAACTATTCTGCAACTCAGACTTTTTAAATTAGGTCTGCTGCTGCCTTTCCCCACAAACTGCACATCAGAAAGGCTATACTTTGAGTACAAGCCAGTGTGTTTATTTGTCTTGGGGATTACTAAGGGCACATTATCACATATTCACTGATCTTTTAAAGTATTTTTTTCTACCTATTTCACACTGAAACAGTAAGACAACATATTTTTGACCTTAAGGAAATATATTAACTTATTATTTTTCTCTAAAATAATGTTGCAAAGAGTGCCTTATCAGCAAAACATTTAACCTGAATAATGTTTAATCATATAAATGACATCCTTTCCAGGATTCAAAATTAAAAATTTAGTTAACACATAAAATTTACCTAATTTTACATTTTTCTACTTATAAATTAAAGCAAAACCAAACAAACAAACAAACAAAAAAGGTGCCTTTGGTGCCTATTCCCGCTTGCTTACTAGAAATCACCAGCATATGATCAAGAGAGTAAAGAAGCCATGAATTAATATTATTGGGGAATTTCAGAAGGAGCCAAATGGGGCTAGTCTGAAAGCTTATCCAACCTCCTCTTTATACTCGAGAACAAAAAAATCACAAACTGCAGGAAGCAAAATGCAAACATGTTTAGTTAGGCCCATAGAGAGTTTTGTAAAAATTGCAATGTGTTGCCAGCACTTACAAATTTGATGTAAAAATTCAAAATCCCTGCCTCTCTTGAAACACCTCCAGGGCTTTGATAATAAGGGTGTAGTGAAGCCAGTTTCACCTCCCAGCCCTTTTCCTCTCAGCACAGCGGCTTAAACTGAGTACCACTAGCATCCTTCAACTGGGGCAACTGTGCTCCTGGTCCCGCCCCAGCCTTCAACCCATTCATCTGTTGCCCACCAGGCCTTGGAAGCTTTCAGTATTCTGGCCCCTTGCTTTATGGTAATTAAATTCAATTAAGGAAGGGAGGGCCTGGGTGCCTCAGTGGGTTAAGCCTCTGCTTTCAGCTCAGGTCATGATCTTAGGGTCCTGGGATCAAGCCTCACATCAGGCTCTCTGCTCAGCAGGGAGCCTGCTTCCCCCTCTCTCTCTGCCTACCTCTCTGCCTACCTGTGATCTCTCTCCTCTCTGTCAAATAAATAAATAAAAACTTTTTTAAAAAATTCAATTAAGGAAGTTAAATCAAGTAGTTGGTTTTTTTTTTTCTCCAAATACAACTGTTCCTAAATTATAGAAAGACAAGATGGGTCAATATGTCAGGCTGTTTCACCAAAAGTACCACGATCCTCTGGCTCTCTGCCAGCTGAATAAATCTGGAAACCACAGTCTTAAACAAAAGCACTTAAAATTTCATCATGTATGATGACAACTAATTAAGCAGCTAATTTTTCTTTTTCACTTACCTGTCCAATTCCAAGAAAAATTGGTGATGGGAATCTGTTTAAAAACAGAATAACAAACAATATTAACTGATACAAGTTTGCAGACAGTCTATAATACATAGTGTCAGGAGTTATTGAAAAATCTTAGACCGGGGCACCTGGGTGGCTCAGTAGGTTAAGCCTCTGCCTTTGGCTCAGGTCATGATCTCAGGGTCCTGGGATCGAGCCCCACATCAGACTCTCTGCTCAGCGGGGAGCCTGCTTCCCCCTCCTCTCTCTGCCTGCCTCTCTGCCTACTTGTGATCTCTCTCTGTCAAATAAATAAATAAAATCTTTTAAAAAAATAAAAAATCTTAGACTGACCATGCTCCTGGGATCCTAGGACTGAGTCCCACTCCGGCTCCCTGCTCAGTGGGGAGGCTGCTTCTCCCTCTCCCTCTGCTCCTCCCCCCAACTCCTTCTCTCTCTCATTCTCTCTCTCTCTCACAAATAAATAAAATCTTTAAATAATAATAATAGCAATAATAATAATATACCTGGGAACAAATCTTATAAAAGACTAAAGATTACAGTTGATGAGAAAAAAAACTTGTGATTCTTGCCTATATGTTCACATATAATCTTTTGAGCTTTTACAAGATGTAAAAACAATATACAACCCTGTAAAAACTGTTCATTCTGTGGAGTTCTTTCTTCCCTGTGAAGAGCACGTTTCCCAGGCAGCTGTCCTAACTTGCACTTGAATAAAATTTTCTTTCTTACTTTTAGAGATTCTAAAAGGTTTGTTCATTTTGCGTTGACACAACGGATGAGAACAGAAATAAGGACAGATAACACACATATGTGACAAAGAAGATAGTGCAGAGCAGTGAGGGAAAGACAGTCTTTCAACAAATGGCACTGGGTAATTTAGATACACAATCCTTGACCCGTGCTTCATACTGTTTTCAGCACACTGCACTGTCTCCCAGCCATTCTCTGAGGCTACTAAAATAGAGGGAAATACCACCCCCCACACACATACACACCCCTCCCCAATCTGTACGTCAGAGGGAAATGCATCGATTTCAGCCAGGGCAAGAAGAGAATAAAAAGGGGACTTACCTTATCAAAGAAAATAGAATGAATGTCTGGACGGTACCACCAGGAGAATAAGACTAATTCCAAGGGATGGATGTCAGTTGTGCCATCCAGACCCTCTTCTGAACTGAGCATTCATTCCCCCAGGTGCCCAAGAACCTCCTCGGCTGAAGCAAGCTGTCTTGCCAAACTGCAAATGCCCTGCCTGTGAGCATCCTGCATTCCGATATCCGGTATCCGGACTGTACAAGAAGTGTAAAAGGCCGGGGCCCCCACCCCAATTCAGGATTGGTCTGTTGGGCCATCCCAGCTCCAGAGACCCCGGGACCAGGCTTGACTGTGCTTGCGGTACAGCCAAACCCTGTTTCCCCCTCTCTTGTCCAGGAGTGGCTCCTAAGAGCTCTCCCCAGTATACTTCCTCCGCATCTCAGGATCGGCTTGCTGGACAACATGACCTGTCACAGCAAATGAAACAGCAAGACAGCAACATAAACAAACAGTGAAATGACAAGAAAAGGCTTACAGAAGACAGACAAAAAGGCCAGGTTACAGGAAAATATAGTACAGGGAGAGAAGGAACTCAATAAAGAGAGAAAATGATTCAAAGATAAAAAGCAAATTTGTTGACATGAGGAAAATAGACTGAAATCTTCAGATCTAAAAGCACACTATTAAAGAATGCTCCACATGGGGGGATGCCTGGGTGGCTCAGACATTAAGTTGTCTGCCTTCGGCTCTGGTCATGATCCCAGAGTCCTGGGATTGAGCCCCAAATTGGGCTCCCTGCTCTGCCAGAAGCCTGCTTCTCCCTCTCCCACTCCCCCTGCTTGTGTTCCTTCTCTCTCTGTCAAATAAATTTTTTTTATTAAAAATAAATAAATAAATAAATAAATAAATAAATAAATAAAGACTGTTCCACCTAAGTAAAGCAGCAGCCATGAAATCCTTTAAAAAAAAAAAAGCTACCTGACAATGGAATCCACCACAATGGAATCAAATCAAAACAATGAATTTAGGAATGGAGACATTGTGGTAAAAAGGTTGTTGCTGATTACTGTCTCCATTTAAATATAGACCAGATTCAAACAGCTGTGGGATTATAATTACACAACAGGATGCTTCATTATAAAACAAGATGTGGAGGGGAGACCGGAAGAAGCATGCAAGTGTCTTCATCCTTCATAGCAGGGAGGTCTTATACTGAAATGTGTTTACAACTGAAATGTGTTTACGAAATAAACATGATGAGATCAACTTTTTTTTTTTAAGATTTTATTTATTTGAGAGAGAGAGAGAAAGAGCAAGGGCAGAGAGACAAGCAGACTCCCCGTTGAGTGGGAAGCTGATGTGGGCCCCCCCATCCCAACATGACCTGAGCTGAAGGCAGACACTGGACCAGCTGAGTCGCCCAGATGATGAGATCACCTTCTTAATGTCTTTCATGACCTCTTATTCTTAGAAGGATTTTTTAAGAAATACTAACACTTGTAGCAAAGAAATCGACATTTGAAATTCAATTAATACTAAATTTCATTCATATATGCACCTTGCAATCCCCCCAAAATAAACTTTCAAATGCAGCCAACGTAACAAATAGTGGCACAGCCCCAAAATGATACAATAAGAGTTCACACGGTCGGCAATGCAGCAGCCTTGCCAAAAAGGTTTAATCTGGATGTAATCAAGCTCTTAGATCTAAATTTCAGTTGGGAAATAAGCTAAGCAAGTCTTCAGAACACAAATCAGACAATTCATAATGTGGGACGTTTTATAAAACACCTGGCCCAGGCTTTCCAAAAAGTCAGTATCATGGGGAAGAAATGGGATGAGGAGCTCTTCTAGATTAAAATAAACTATAAAGACATAACTCACTATAAAGACATAACTTGATGCATTTCATGGAGCCTGATGGGATCTTGATTTAAATGTTTAAAACAACCATAAAAATGTCTTGGGACAACTGGGATGATTATATAGTTGGTATTAGATTACTTTAGGAAATCATTAAAGTGATTGTTTGCTAAAAGCAAAATGTTAAAAGCAAAAATTATACTATGCGGGAGACTACCCCTATTTCAGGAGAGACATGTTAAAATCTGTTGGAGTGCAGAACAATGATGTTTGCAACTTACTTTCAATGGTGGGGGGGAAGCAAATATAATAAAATGTTCGTTATTGCACCTCCGTGATGTATATATGGGTATTCGTTGTACCTTGCTTTCCATTTTTCTGTATGCTTGAAACTTTTTTTTAAGATTTTTGTTTATTTATTTGACAGAGAGGAGAGAGATCACAGGTAGGCAGAGAGGCAGGCAGAGAGAGAGGGGGAAGCAGTTCCCCACCGAGCAGAGAGCCCAACACGGGGCTCGATCCCAGAACCCTGAGATCATGACCTGAGCTGAAGGCAGAGGCTTTAACCCACTGAGCCACCCAGGCACCCCTGTATGCTTGAAACTTTTTACTATGAAAAGTGCTGGAGGGGAGGGCACCTAGGAGATACTTTAAAAAGTAATTACATTAAAGCCCTTCTTTCCAGTTATCCAAAATAGCCAAAATATGGAAAGAGCCCAGATGTCCATCGACAGACGAATGCATAAAGAAGATGTGGGTGTGGGTGTGTGAATGAATATACATATATGAGGCTGTAAGATCAAGCCCCGAGTCAGGCTCTGCACATAGCAGAGAGTCTGCTTGAGATTCTCTACCTCTGGCCCTCCCCCTACTCACACACAGTCTCGTACTCTCTCTCTCTCTCTCAAACAAATAAATCTTTTTTAAAAGGTAATCTACACATCTCCATAGTATTTCTTTTTTTTTAATATTTTATTTATTTATTTGACAGAGGGAGACAGAGAGAGAGAGGGAACACAAGCAGGGGGAGTGGAAGAGGAAAAAGCATGCTCCCCGTTGAGCAGGGAGCCAGACTCAGGGCTCGATCCCAGGACCCTGGGATCATGACCTGAGCCAAGGTAGATGCTTAATGACTGAGTCATCCAGGCGCCCCCATAGTATTTCTCAAAATTTCACCTTAATATTTTTATTTTGTTTGAATTCTTCATAATGATCATGCCAGAATGACTTTTCTTGGAGAAAAAAAGAGGGAGAGAGAGAGAGAGAGAGAGACCTAACTAGCTTAGTGAGTGGATGATGTGACTCTTGATCTCCGGGTCGTGAGTTCAAGCCCCATACTGGCCAAAGAGCTTACTTTAAAAAAATTTTTTTTAAGATATTTCAATATATTGATTCTAGGTAGGTGGGAATATAGATAATTATTATTGTCTTCTTTGTACATTTCCGTAGTTAAATAACTTCCAATTTTTTAACTGAATCCTTATACTAGTGAATGTGAGGAAGTGAAGACTATGGGTACACGACTTCTGAAGAGTCAGACTCTGAAGGGAACAGAGAAATGAGGGTCCTCAAGGGATCATGTATGAGTGATTTTCTCTTGAGAAACCTGAACATGTTTCCAAGGGCTAGAAGTTGCTGAAGCAGAATAGAGGAAGAGAAAGAAGGACCTGGAGGAGCAGACCTAAAGAAGAGGAGAGCCGGACCTTCCACAGGGACAAAAGACTCCCTGTATCCTACCAGCAAGGGCAAGGCTGGGACCTCTTTGATGGTTTCCACTTTCCCAATAGTATCCCAGAAGGGGAGTGGAGGATGGGGGTGTGGGAATTTTCAGGAGGAAGGAGAAAGTGTGAAGGAGTCGCTTCTGAGATGAGGAACACAAGCCCCCAGAAGAAACTAGGGGGTAGGAAGGAGAGCGGGTTGAGCTTCATGATCATCATTTTAAAGTCAACCCAGTCAGCTCAGAA